>VDFB02271358.1:1278340958-1278610772 GCA_007258455.2 Sequoia sempervirens | reverse complement strand
TCATTGCATGAATCCATGGTTAGCCTAAAATGAGATTATATGAAAGATCATTAGGCATAACATGAATTGGTGTATCCAATGTAACTTCCCCAACTCTAAGAGGTAAAGTGATCACACCACGTGGTAGTGTGCCTACATTTTCAAATCCCTGGATAGACAAGGAATCAGGTTGGATTTCTGATTTATCCACATGCAACCTATCTAAAAGATTTACACTACACACATTAAGGGAGGAGCCATTGTCAACAAGGGTTAACTTTATCCCTATATTTTTGTATTGAGATATGATTATGAAAGCTTCATTTTTTTTTCACTTCCAAAGAGGGGATTTTGCTTTGGTGGAAAAAAATGTTAGTATTGAATACTTGAACAAGGGCTACTATGTCATTTCGTTGCACATTAGAAGCGATAGGAAATTGTTGTAAGGAAATTTGAAGCATAGTGTGATAGGTAGGTGAATTCTGAAAAAGGTCCCAAAGGGATATCTTTCCAGGAGTATGCTTAATTTTTTCAACAAGATCATACTCCATAGGAGTTAATCGAGGAGCACTAGGCAAGATGGGATTAGGCAAAGGTAATGGTGTTGGGGTGGGTTGTTTTGGTTATGGATTGTTTCTAGTGTAGTGTGTGTGAGTGACAACATCATGCTTAGGTGGGTAAATGATAAACTCGGGTTTAGGTAGGGGTGGAGGTTTATGTTATAGTAGGTAAAGGATGAGTTTAGGTTGGTGTTGAGTTGGTTGTTTGTGTGAAGGTAGGTAGAGAATGAGAGGATTCTTAGGATGTCCCACGGGGTATGTATGAGGTCCATTGATCAAGGGAGATGTAATGGACACTTACACATTCATAACCTCAGCGATCTTGGTTTGAGGTTTCTCTAATAAAGGGAAATATAGAATCACCTTTTTATCTAAGGAAGATGTAGTACTATTGTTGGCATGTTCCAACACTATGATATTCTCCCTAGGAGGATAGTTTTTAGAACTATGAATAAAATGTTCTTGACATTCATGGATTGGTTCTCCTAAAATGACTCCATCGCAAGTAGGGGAATGATCAATGGTTTATTTTTGTGTTTATCGATAGTAGGGAGATTAGGGGAAGAATCTATTTGATTTTCATCTTTCTGTAAGGTCTCTTTCTCTTGTTCCATATTATCTACCCTAATAAGAGAGCTTGCAATATGGTCATCCAAGTTTGAAGTTTGTAAAGTAGATTCATCACAAGTGGAGGAGGCAACAAAATAAGGACCATTATGAGTTTCAAATAGATTGTCCCAAATGGTAGGAGCATTAGGGAAGGGAGGATCAAGAGTCTCACGATGTTCAATAGGTATATCTGCTAACACCGACCTATCCTCATGGCATCGAGGAGGGATATTAGGAGAATAATAAGTTTGATTGTCATGGTTAGAGAGACTAGGTAAGGTGATGTTTAGGAATGTTTCTATGATCTCATTCTCTTGTTTCCTAATGTCTTTCAAAGGTGGAAGAGGAGAGGGACAATCAAAACTCTCAATGCTTGTATCTTCTTTCACCAAGATACCTTCATCATTGATAGGAGAGGTATTGGGAGAAGAACGAGTATGATTGTTATGATTATCTACACTTACATCCTCTTGTGTTATGAAATTCTTACAAATTCAATAGGTACTAGGAGGGTATGCAACATGCTTATCAAATGTTTTACTTTGTTGTCCTGGATTATGTCCATGAAAAATAGAATCATACAAGCCACTTGATATTCTAGAAACATGAAATGCTTGAATAGAAAAAATGTTAACATGAGAAAGTAAATAAGGTGCAATGAAATGGTTTAAAGTGAAATGTTTAAATGCAATTTTCAGATGTGAAATAAGGTAATTTTCTAATTACATTATGCAACAACTTGAAAGATGAAATGTGGTAAATGCAAATGTGAAACTGAGCAATGCATGAAATGAGCTATTTTAAGCTAGATCTAATGAAATGCATGTTACAGAAACCCAACCAACTAATATAGATAGGTAAGGGCAGCAAACAAAAGCTTAAAAATAGGTTTTTTAGCTCTGTAAATGACAGTTTCAGGGCTGAATAGGGACTAAGTCGGCCAAGGTGGCAAATTAGTCCCAATAGGGATTTGTTTGAGAATTTGTAGATTTTTTTTATGGATTTTGATTTTTTTGTGTTGTATGATGCAAACCTAAGATGACAATGCAAAATTTCAAAAAAAAAAATGATTTAAGATGCAAAAATGCAACCTATTATGCACTTTTACTAATGCAAAGTTTGAAACCCTAGAATGCAACTTAACTAATGTTGTAGAAGTTGAGAAAGCCAACTTCATAGAACCTGACGATCACCTACATGCAAATAACCTCTCATAGAAAGGAAGAGATGGAGACAAAAAATCAAAGGTGCTCTGCAAGTTTAAAGAGAAATTGCATTGACTGAATTGAAATAATACAAAGAGATCAATCCTTATGAAGGAGATCAAGAAACCCTAAAGTATAATGTAAAAGGGAGAATTTAATAATTAGAATAATTATTAAATTCCTACAAAATGAAAACTAAGTTTATCTTAAGAGAAATATAAAAGGTAACTTAATTAAAATAATTAAGTAATAAACCTTTTACGCTAACACCCCCCTTTAAGATGAACTTAGGGAGTAGCTACAAACTAAATGCATGAAAGCAATGCAACTACAAGCTAGAAAGAAAACTTGGGTCTTGAAAACTAGGCCTGATAAGGTACCCAATCACAACCAAATCTCTATAAAGTGGAGTAAAGGAGAAAACCCAATGGGAAAAACTCCTCTCCAAAAAGAGATGCACAAGACATGAAGAACATCATTGAAGCAAAAGAAGCTACAAACAACTGTCAAAATATGAATGCTATGGTATTGAAGAACCTCCTCTGAAGATAGGATGATCAGGATCAAGAAGACAAAAATCTACATGAGTGCCCCTAACGACACTACTCAAACAACGATTGAAAATACAGATGGCACATGAATCTGTACGAGTGACCCCAACAACACTACTCAACCACTGAAAGTTGAAAATATAGGTGCCAATAGTTTGAAGAACAATGGTCAACTGATGATGGAAGATTCCTTCCAAGGAGAAACCAAGGAAGCATTAGCACAAACAATATAATACCCCCCATAATGTTGACTGGGAGAACCTGACAGATCCATCAAAATGTTGTGTAACACCCTATAGTGCATGAAGGAGAAGAAACGACATCTAAAAGTGCACAAGAAAGCACCTATAACTGAAAAAGTCATGTACAAAACAAAGCACACATGCATGAGGCTGGAATCATATGGATCCACTGTTGTCATTGGAGGGACACTCACCGGACAAAGGTGTGATGGAAAAAACAAAGGTACTACACAACCCCCCCATGACACTTTATAATACAATGCTAGTATAGAACATGGCACAACCTTATGTGAAAAATCCCCAAAATACATGTACAATAGTGTGGCACTTTATCTTAGTGCGTTTACATAGGAGATTGCTTACAAATGATGCTCAAAATGTCATAAAAAGACACAAGACTGGAAATACATGAAGAACAACCCAAAAAGAAGAAAACCACACAAATGAGAAGTTCTTAGAAGCTAAAATGTCTAAGTAATTCACCAGAGTGAAAAAACAAAAAAATATGAATAAAATATACCTAGAGTAAAATCTAGAAAAATTGCATGGATGGAACTGAAGAGCTCTAAAAGATGGTTCCAAAGCTATTGGCATTGTAAAAAATAGAGAAACTTATCAAAATTTATGAGCTCAGGACTAAAAAAATATCCTGTGACTTCAACTGACTATAGAATGCACTAGTAGAAAAATGAAGCAATTAGACACATACCACTGGAAATTTGGCGAAAGCAACTTTTTGACAATATCTCATTTGCCAAAAAATGATAAAGCCAACTCCACATAACCCAAAGATCACCTGCATGCAAATAACCTGTCACAGAAAGGAAGAGATGGAGACAAAAAAGCAAAGGTTCTCTACAAGCTTCAAGAGAAATTGCATTGATTGAATTGAAATAATACAAAGAGATCAATCCTTATGAAGGAGATCAAGAAACCCTAAAGTGTAATCTAAGGGAGCATTACCAGGAATAATTATTACCGCCTACAAAATGAAAAATTAAGTTTATTCTAGAAAGAAATATAAAGGTAACTTAATTAAAATAATTAAGCTTTCATAAACCTTACTCTAACAACAAATGCAATATCTACCAAGTTAATTTTAGGATGATGACTCCGTATCAAGAAAATAATTCATTCTAAAGGTTCACTATTAAGATGTGGACATCGTAATTTTCAGTATCCAAGGGTTCTCTAACACTTCTAGGTTTTTCACCCAAAAGAGAGAAATGGACCCAAAATGCTACCGCCCACATCTTCAAGATTAAGGGTAATGGATGGATGAAATGCCCAAATATGATGTGTCTAAAATGTAATAAAATGGAAAAAAAGTGTTCTGATTTCATTGATGCTTAAGAAAATGCAAAGCTGGCACATACTGCAAAAACACCTAGAAATGAAGGCAAATTGTAACACAAATTGATGAAACCGAAGGTGTGCACCTAGAGGTTGAAAGGCGATGAAATGAAGGTCTGAAATCCTAAAACACATGATGTAGAAGCTAACTGGGACACTTGTGCCAATCTAGGCGACTTAGTCCCAGACTGAAAAACTACTCTAGAAATCTATTTCCCACCAAATGGGTGTTTGAATCTGCAAAAATCACTGAAAGGCATGTATAGTGGGACTAACTCTCCATTAGTGGCAACTTAGTCCACTTCTGTATTTCTAAAAATTTGAAAGGGAAAACGGAAGCCCTCAATCTGCACTTTGATTCTTTATAGGTGTCCGCTTCTGAAACTCTGATTTTAGGCCTGAAAGTGAATTTTAGTGAATATTTTGGCTTAGCAAAAAAGGATATGTCTTCAATGAGTCTTCAATGATTTCCAAGTCTTCAAGATGCCTAAATATGCAAACACACAATTAAAGGGAAAGAAATGTTGAATGCTAGGGCATGGGGGTTTGCCTTGGTCAAACCACTTTTTAGGTAATTAAACCAAAATGGATAAATAATGTAATGAAGCATGAAGCAATGGAGTTAGAGACTTTCCATGATAATTGATCTTGATTTTCTACAACAAAATATGAAGCTTCTTCCCTTGAATGTCTAAAAAAAATCTATCTTGATGAATTGAAATGTCAAAACCCTAGCTTGCTTGACTTAAGGACATGATGGATGAGGAAAAAATAATGAGTTGATTATGAATTATTGTTTAGATGCTTGTATTTATAGGAAATCCACATAATTTTCTCGTTAATTTGATCCCTAAGGCCATCATGAAGGAAATATAAACTTAAAATCAAAAATTTCCTGCTCAAACCTCAAAAATAGCCCAAATGGGACTAAGTCGCTAGGCTGGGCAACTTCCCACTTGGATGGGACTAATTTTCCCAGATGGGTGAATTGGTCCCACAAGGGTTATTTTTCCAGCTAGATTATTGGGGAGTCAATAAATTAAGCTTCTAGGTTGTTCTAGTGAGGTCTTTGATCAAATTAAGTCATGGGATGCACAATATGGGGCAATAGGGGCCTATTAATGATGATATAAAGATTAATTAGGACTTGGGACACAAATTTTAATGTGAAAGTGTGATTAAATACACTTTACAACACTCAAATGAGGTCCACATAGCCTAGAAAGGCACACCATCCAATGTGAATGTGTAAGACACATTACAACACTAGATTAGAATTAAGTTTAATTCACAAGCCTTCTAGATTAATGTGAAGATGCAATTAAATACATTTTATAACATTGAATTATGGGAAAAATAGGTCCATTAGATTTAGATTCTTAACAAGAGTCTAGAAAAGTGTGAAAGTCACTTTACAACACCTTTACAAGACATTATTAAATGCATTTTATTCCGTTTGCAAGGGTCCAAGACCTAGTGTGTATGTGTAAAACACATTAAAACACTAAATCAAGGCCTCATTAAGTCCAATTTGTCATCAATTATTCCCATATCAAGCAAAATACATACTTTTTGGTGACACGCCTACTATAAAATCTTTGATTGTTTCAGGTGGCATATTAATACCACAAATGTCCTACATAATTTGGTTAGCATGTAAAGTGCATCGTATATATCAAAAAATATCATAATAATAACAAAATTGTACATGTGTCTTACAACAACAAGGGATTCGTTGTTTATTAATTCTAACATACCAAGGTTTACACTTTTCAAATGATCTTTGACTTATGCTAATATTAAATGGTAAGATTGAATCATCTAAAAAATATATATATAATTCAGTTTGAGTGATATCTAAGAGATGCTTTGGATGAGGTTCACAAATTTTGGAACCCACCCTTAATTTTAAGACATCTCTAATGTTAGGTGATACTCTTGTATTATCATGCCAATTTTTTTTATTAAAGGTTTAATTTCATTCGTTAATTTCATGTTTGATCTCTGGAGTCTACCACTAAAACTCCAACATTGATTAATTGGATCCTTTTTAATACTTTCTCTTCTTTTAGTAGCTTTTATCAAAGTTTTAGGATTTACTTTTATACATTTACTAATCTTAAACTTAACATTCTTTTATTTGAAGTTGCTTTATTAACTAGAGTAGTTGTTATTGCATGATGACCTGCATTCTTCTCTTTAGATCAACTTTTCTTACCTATACAATCAATAGTATTAGCAACACTATTTATGACTTGTTCTACTGAATCATCTTTCTTTTTTAGTTTTAAAAAAATGCCTAATTTTTTTTTATCAATTTTCTAATTTTCAACATTCTCATCAATTTCACCATGAGTTGACATTGAAATCCTAATTTATTTCTATTAAAAACCATTCTATATATTATATTTCCATAATTTCTCATTTGTCTCCAAGATACTTTACCAAGAAGGTTATCTAGCACATCTTTTTCAATTGTAAAAAAAAAAAACCATATTCATCCATACAAGGGGTTTCATTTTCATTTTCAAACATACAAGGGATTTCATTGTCATTTGCAATCTTATAAGATACTTCATCATTTTTTTGTTTTTGCATTATTTAAACCCTAGAATTATTGATATCATCAATAGTGTATCTAACTTCCTATAAATAACTAAGATTAATATTATCAAGACTTGGGTTTGAAGACATACCTGGATAAATTGTTTGAATAGGTGCATTTTCCTTATCATTGGTAGGTGGATTTGAATACATACCTAGAGTTGTTTGCATAGCTGCTATTTCCATATCATTCAAAGTTGAAGTTTAAGGCATTGTTGGGTTTGTCTCCATAATTGCATTTTCTTCCATATTCACCATCTCCACATTTTCATTATCTAAATTCATCTCATCATTCATGGTTTCCTCTTCAACATTCATGGAACTAGATGCTTCCAAATTTTTCATTTGATGAATCCTTTCTCTTCTATCCCTTTGTCTTTGTGCCTTCATTTCTTAATTTGCTTGAATTTATTCGGCTGTCATTAGTTCTTTTTACATTTGTTTCCTTTGCTTTGATCCCATGGTTACCAAACCCTCTTTGATAACAAATAAAATAATTCTTAACCTATTTTAAAATTTCCTTCTCCTTCAAATATTCAAATAAAACTATGTAGTATGAAGATCCTTTCTTATATAAACTTTGAAGTACAAAAACATCATGAATACATCCAAAATTTCTCTTTCTCCAAATCTTCTTGTAAAATGGTCTTGTACTTAATTCCACTTTAGAAAATTCTACTTGCACTTTTCGCTTCCAGTGATTTGAATAGAATATGCCCTGTACAAGACAAAATTGTAATAAAAAATGCAAAAATGGCGCTTTTGGACCACACTACAGAAAAGGAATGTTGTAGAAAAAACAAGCTTTATAAGTATTTTCCAAATTTTGGAAAAAAACGTCTAAATAATAAATGTGTACACATTATAAAACCCATACACACTCTATTTTCAGAATGTGTATGTGTTATATAATGCGTACGCATTCCCTTTACCCAATGGGTAAATAGATAGCATGTACGCATCCTATTTAAATAATGCATACATGTGTTAATAACACATACACATTATTAAAAATTTCAGTCTCCAACCCACATGCAGCCTTAGTTTTAGATTGGGGATAGGCTTGGAAATCCTACACTTAGCCTTTGACCTGCAACTTAAAACCTAAGGTGGATTGAAGAAGAATTTCCAACTTTGGCAATATGGTTGATGGACTCTTTTTCTAAATAAATCTATCAAATAAAAACCCATTAGATAACATGATGTCTAGTTTCCAAATATATATTTTTTATTAAGATTTAATTATATTTGTTATTTTTTATTTAATTTCTAAGAAACTAGTCCTTAAACTTGAAATATCAGGATTTTTTTGTTTTTTAATAACATTTTTTTGGTTAAGTTTCTTGTTAAAAAAATTATATGGCATCAATATTTAGAAAATTCTCTACACAATGAAAAAAAAAAAGATTCAAAAAATGTTTAGTTTAGGTCCAATTATGTTGTCCATACACGATTTTTAAAAACAGGAATTAAAGCCAATTAAAAAAATTACAAAAAAAAATTCTCATCAATCTTCATGTTGTTAGCTCTCTTTTCCTAAAAGTAATTATCAAATTACTTTTATTTGGGTCAAAAAGTGGTGTTCGTACACGTGCATGGTATGGTAAAACAAATGACTTTTAAAAAGTGTTTTTTATACATCCCTATCAAAATTTAATTTCTATCATTTGGGTATTTGAATAAATTACATATTTGGAAACTATATTCAAAATGCAAAATTTCATAGTACTGACTTTTGTTAAGATTCATTGTGTAAGTACCTCAAATGTTCAGTCCAAGTGTGACAATTTCTAAAAAACAACAAAAACACTTCCACTTTTTGAACTTTTAGTGGACCCAACTTCTTGCATCAACCCTGGCTTTTAGTAGTTTCACTTCTTTAATTTTTTCATCTTATTCCCTTCTCTTTCTTTTGTAAAGTACTTATCTTTAGGGATTTTTAGTGCACGTCTTTTAGCCCTAGATCATCTTTTTGTGGTTTAATCTCTTTATTTTGTGAAAAAACTATCATTTTATTATAAGTGTGGCTATCTAGCTCTAAAATCATGTTTTCACTCTACAAATCAGTTCTCCCATCTTACTTTACTATTTTCATCTCAATTTAGCACTTCCACTCCTAAAATTATGCTTCCACTATATGAATAAACCTAGTCAACTATCTAAGACAATTATTAATGAGGCTATCATCCACACCATACACATAATGTTACTCCAAAATTATAACACAATCCAAGGCCAATCCCCTAAATTTTATGAACCACCCATCCTTCCATCCACCCAATTTGAGGAGTACATCTAACACTTATCACTAATCACACCATGCACAAAAATACAAAAAATTCCAAGAGCTTGTTCCAAAGCATGCTACCATAAATTCCTCTCTAAATAAAGATCAAAGCATCTCTTACACCCTATCTCATGATCCCCTTCCACCTCAATGTTAAAGAAACCTTTCTACTCAATCTTATGATCCCCTTCCATGTCAACATTAAAACTTCCCTTCTAATCCATCTTGTTTTTCCATTTTGATTCAAGATCAAATGATTCCTTCTAGCCCATCCAACTAGAATATTACATTTATTAGATAGTTTTATATAAAGTAGATAAATTAAATAAATATTAGTATTAAATAGCTATTTTTTCTAGATAAGATGCAAATAAGGCTGCTCCTTGTATTAATAAAAAAATAATACAAAAGTATCATTTACAAAATCCAAGTTTAAATTACCCGCATCTTCCATTTGGTATTCTCTTCTCTATTCCTTCTCTATCATTTTATATGGTCTAGAGTTATACAAAATTGAGCTAGACCTACAATAATTTCTCCCAAATCCTTCTTCACCAGCTCTAGAGTTAAGGAACACACTATTTCTTTTTATTCTCCCAAATCCAAGAGGGAATCCATGAACCTAGAAAAGATATCAATGTTCGCCTAATACCTATTTTTTAAAAATAAACATCCATCACCGAGAACCCACTTAACTACCATCAGAACTAGCCCATGATGCATCTTCAAAATGATTTTGAGCCTATGCTCAATAATTTCCTTGAGAATTCCATTTCTCTAATTTTGCATACCAATCTAACTAGAGTGTACACAACTTCTACAAAAGCATATAAATTTGACCTTTGATTATGGTTTTTTCCACAACTCAACCTCAAATAAATAGACCTTTCCTTCTCCATTCCACATGATTTTTTCAATAGGATTTTATTTCAATTCATGTCTTGAGATTGCCTCCTCATTATTACTATTACTTTGACTTCTATCGATATGATCATGTTTCCCTCATACTTTCCACTTGGTGATTTTATAAATGGAAGTTTGATTTTTAGTATGCACCATTTGGCTTAGAAGTGACTCACTAGTGAAGTGGTTTTAATTACCCTTTTCTATAGAATAACTAAACATATCCTCATTTAGTACCCCATGTGAAATATTTCGAGTCCCATTGGCCACTTTATTTTCTACAAGGTCTTTGTCCATGTTGGATTCTCTATATGTCTGATTGATGATAATATTACTAAATTTATCCATGAGATTTTTTGTCGCCTCTAAATGTGTCCTCAACTTCTAATTTTTGATATTTTGAGATCTTACTACATTTACATTTACTAAAGAATTTCCTTAAATATTTTTAAGCTATTTATTTTGAGCTTTAGACATAATCATAAATGAAAAATGAGTTCTTGTATTTCAACCTCATTATTTTTCCCTTGAGGGAGAGGCTTTGAAGCACTACATATTGTTTTCCCCATCTAGTCTTTGAGTATGAACTCTTCTCCCAAAATTATAGGATTGTCTTTGGATGCGCCATCAAAATTCTTCTTGTACCATCTACTTTGTAGGGGATTTTATATTTTTTCAAATTCCTTTCTATTTATCTCTCTTCCCTACCCACTTGGTGTAAATAGGTGTTTTAACAATCTAGTTGTCTAATAGGTCCTACTTACATGTTAATTCCATTTAGGTCATATGTGTTTTTCTAGAAGTCTTATTTATCTACATAAGATATTATCATATCTTATCTATTTTTATTTTATTTAATGCTTGTTTCCTAGGTCATTTATTATTGTTGAGGTAGTTTTTTCATTGTACATGTATAAGACACATGTCAAGATTTTAGCTAATCCTATCTCACAACTTGCCTTTATAATGTCCTCATTTAATTGGGTTTAGGGTTTTGTATTAATTGTGACCTTGAGTGTGTGATGGAACTAGATAATTTTATGACATTTTAGTATACATAGCTAGGAAAATAGAAGAGGAATAAACTCAATTTTGAAACTTATTCAAATTCAATAATTTTTTTATTTTGTGGATTTCTTTTATACCCCAATACTTCTCGTTCTTTTCCATGTCACATAAAAATAATAATTATTGATATTAATTTGGCATTCTTGGGGAGTGGTTTGGAACCTTGATTTTACAATCCAAGCACTTTATTGAAAAATGAAAGCCAACATCAAAGGTTTTCAAATAAATAAATACACAATTCAAATTTATACTTGTCACAACCACCCCTCAGTTATTACTTTTTTTTTAAATTTGTTTTACAAAAAAATAAACTTAATCAATCAAGTGTCTTCTATATAGCTTAGAAGTGTTGATTCATAACTTATCCAATCATCATGGTGGTGATGAATCTACCCCATGACTTATATGGTTACACCAAAAAATGGTAAGCCTCCAATATTAGGGTCACTCCTAGACATATGGAAAATTAGTTAAAAAATATTTGACAATGATCCGACAATGCGACAAGTGGGAAATGGAAACTCTGATCTAGCACCCGAGGATTACAAAAATAGATTTGAAATTGGTCAACATGAATAGTGACACATAGGGGACCTATGTCCTAAAAAATTAGGCTCAAATTTACATCACAAGTCCACAATGTCCTTTTAAGTCCATTTTTGTAGTTTGTTTTTGTTTGTTACTTTTGAGATCTACTATTTTTTCATAAGAATAGTCATTTGCATCATTATTATAGTTACTTCATTTCATTTCAATTCTAAATCCATTCCAATCTTGGTAAGGGTGGGATTGACTCGCCTTTCAGGTTGTAAGTTAGTTCTATATCTTGTCCAAAACCATCAAACCCCGACTACCTCAAAATTCTAAATGAAATGTTTAGGAAAAGCACCATTGAAATCCTAGAGTTTCACTTTTTCTACATTTTAGATACTATAGACAATCCTCAACTTATTTTATCAAAATGAATAGTGTTATCCTCAAATCCAGTTGTGCTTGATTCATAGGATAACCTCCCTATGAAACTAGTCCATTCCGTAGGCCCGTGAACTCTAAGTATGCAAAGTGAGGAAAATTTCAATTGGCCTTTACGTGTGGTCCTAAGCCTCATATCATCCCCTCAAGTGCTCATCTTTCATCATTTTTCAAAAACCTTAAAAACAAATATTTTGTCATTTTTTCAGTTTCCAGGAGTTAGAAAATGTTTTTCCCATGCAAGGGCATTGTTTTTCAATGCCCCTACATGAGTAGTTAGAAATTTTTTTAAGTGTAGCAATGCTGATTTTCAGCACCATTACACTTTCTTCCCATCCTTCACATGTCATTTAGCATTGTTTTTCACCACTTTTACATTTGATTTTTTGCTCAAGTTTTTAGATGTTGGGGTGGTTTTCTTCACCACCTTTGCATTTTTCTTTTAGTCATCTTGAATATGTCAAGGCAGTGATTTTCATTGCCCTTACATAGTCCCTCCTTCCACACGTGCAAAAATTAATGAACTCATTGTTTATTAATGACACTTCTTAATATCTTTTAAAGGCTTTTTAAGCCATTTTTATTTCATTTTACCTACTTTCTCTTCTCCATATTGTGCCCATTTCTTTGATATCTCCTTCAGTTTTGGTTGGTGGATTTCGCATGGGATTCTCAAGTCTAGGGTTTACGTATTCCCTTCTTTTTCCAGGTATGACGTTTCTTCATTGTCTTTTCCTTATTTCTTTTCATTTTCCTTGTTAGGGTTCACAACAATTTTTTAGCAATTTTTTATTTTAAATCTTATTAAACCATCAGGTCAGTCTACCTCCTATTTCTTTTGGTTTTGTCCTCTTCTTTTAAGTTCCTATTCCTTAGTTGCTTATACTTAGGTTTTTCTCAATTCTTCTAGCGATCCCACATTTTCATTTTGAGTTGACCCGGTTTCTTTTATAGATCTTTATGTTTTCCACAGTTTACGAGTCCCCCTATCACTTAGGAAGCAATGGTGAAAAATGGGATGGTTCATAATCAAGTTAAGTCTTTCTATGCATGGGTGGTGATTTTGCCACCCTGCATTAATCAATTGAATTAACGTAGATTATGAGTTGCTATTTTTTCTTGTGTCATTCATTTATTCCATTCCATTCCATTCCATTCCATTCCATTAGATATTTGATTTTCCCACGGTCTTTGTTCCGTTTTTCAGGGTGTCCATTTTCCTTCCAACTCCCTCCATTCATTTCCTTTGGTCCCACTCCAAATCCTTCCATTCCATTCCATTTCTTCCATTTTTCCTTCTTTCCATTTACTCCATTCCACTAAAATATGTTCATTTGAGTTCTTGCATTCCAATTGCTTCCATAATGCATATGCTCCTAACATTGAATAAATCCATGTTTCATTATAGTTAGCTTCAACTTCTTATCAAGTATTCTTCAAAGGTGTTTTTTAGTGATCTCTTGTGTTCTTAATGACAACAAAATAATTTCCTTCATCATCCAAGAGAGACAAGATGAAGTTTAAGTATCAAGGCATCTATCCTCCCACAATTTAACATCCAAGATCGACAAGATCAAGGATACAGAGATTGGTCACCTTGACATGGAGGACTTTGTTAAGAGAACATAAAAGTAGCCCTTGGAAGGATTTACAAGCTATTGTTCACATCAATCTTCATCGAGTAGCTTCATTTCCAGTAGTGGTTCACTTCCCAAAATTCATTCTAAAAATTGCCTCACATATGTCAGAGATGACAAGAGTGTTAGAGACTCCTTTGGGAAAATAATGATGAGGTTGGATGTAGATTTATTCAATGTAGTTTTCAAGGTCCCAGCCATGGATAAGTATACAAATATGTCTATTCAATGTGCTCAGGAGGCCTATGACAAGAACCAAAATGAAACCAAGTAGTTGATCAACATGTTATGGTTGAAAAATCCAAGGCCCACTATTTCCAGATGGCCTAAAGGTATTCCATGTAGTGACTTCAAAGAGGATTTCCATGACATGATCACTCTACTAAGCAGAGTGAAAGGATTACCAACCTCATCAATTTTTTAGGAATGGATGTACGAATACATCAGGTCATCATAATAAGAAGGCACATATTGATTTGGGTGCACAGATAAGCGATGAGATTCATGAACAACTAATCAATGTTCAGACTACCCTAAAATTCTATATGACCTCATACTTAGTGTATGTTGCAGCTACGATGAGGCAATATCCAGGTTTGTAAACAGAAGGAAATAGGGGTCTTCTTGTAGTACATAATTTCTATCCTCAAATCACTTTGAGATGTAGCATTAAGCATTTCGGAAGAGTGAATGATTCCTTCTTTGCATCATTTCTTTTCATGTTTGACCCAACCTTAGAAAATAAAAGAGTATCTGATGAGGCATGAAAAGTTGTAAACACTTATGGATGTGTTTTCTTGAAATTTCCCACCTTTACATACTTGAGAGTAGGATGACACACCAGATGCCCATATATGTTGCCAAGATATCCTTCCAAAAAGTGGGTGTTAATGGAGTTATGTAGATAACTCATCACAGTAACAAAGCTAAACAGGGAGAAAATTTCCACTTACACAAAGGCATCTTGATACCTTTGTTTGTAAAAGTGCAGTCACTCATGTTGTTGTGGTGTGATAGAGGAAAGTATGGGTTGAGGGAGATAAACTCCTTTAACAGATTGGTTTTTGACAGAAGTAAGACTTGACTTCCCTTTTTCATTTGGTAGCCTAGGGTCACCAAGTGGGATTGAAAAATAAGATGAATAAAGGAGCAGTTTCAAAACACCCAATGGACTTGGTAGTTGGTCTATTCCCTAGAGATCTAGATTCTTGCTATGCCCACAAGGGGCATACATCTCCATTTTGACCCACTGGTGGCACCTAAAAATTTTGCAAATTTGAATTGCCCATGTTGAAAATTTTTCCTTTGCACACTTAGAAGTGCACCTAAATTTTTTTCCCAAATGACCTACTTTGGAAGGTCATACTTCGAAGCTAGATGATTTTCATGCCAAACCCCTTGGTGGAAATATTCATGTGACATATGTGAGTATGCATGTCAATTTTCAATTTCTCATGATGAGTTTTGACAGGGTTTTAAAATGCAAAGTTGGAGGGTTCTGAGACTATTTTGTTGTTTGCAAACTCTTTGTCATGTGAAGTGGCCTCCTATTCAAGATGATACTTCACAACTGGTTGATTTTCAAGACAAAAATATTGTTTCCCTACATTCATATTCTCCCTATTATTCTTTTAGAGCCTCGTGATCTGATTTTCTATTTTTTCAAGATCAAAAGCAAATGCAATTTGTCCTAATTTTACATCTGCACTTTCAACATGTTTCAAGGTTGTCAACTTTGACCCCTAATATCTCGTGAAGATTGATAATTGAACGAAATCCCTCCTGCACACATGCTCAGTGCATCTAAATGATCTAATGTTTTCAGTGGCATCTCGCCAAGAGTTAATTTGGTATTTTTTCAAAGAGGTAACTGGGTCAAATTTAATTGGTTCTGAACAAATACAATTGCAAAAAAGTCTGATTGAGCAACTTTGACAATGAATATCTTGGACCTTGTGATCTCTTTTTCTGAGCCTTTTGTTGCACTGCATTCTTAGATCAAATTTCTACATGCCTCTATATTTTCATAGCTCTAGGAGGTCATTTGACTGGTTTTCCAGGGTGATTCTAGAGCCCACCTAGCTAGTTTTGGCCATTATTCAAATATACTTGAAAGCAAATTTTAATGACAACCCAATTCATCTTTTCACCTCAGATGCATTAAGAGGAAATCTCAAGTCAATTTATGATGAAACTTGTTGCAAAACGAAAAAAAATTAGTTGGGCCCACATGGGACTTGACATGCTTTATACAATTATGAAGTTTAAATTTGGTATTATATCTCATAGACCTCTGGGGAATGCACATGAGAAACCAAGAAGCATGTGTTTTTTGAAAACACTATCTTAAGTGAGTTCCAATTTGATGTTTACAATAAGGATCTAGCATTTGACACATGTCAGATTGAGTCCCAAGTTTCTTATTAATAATGTGAAAAGTAGTCAAATGATTATGAAAGGATGTCTCCATATGATAAACATCAAAAATAAAGAATCAATTTATGGAATTCTTTGTTTCTGGGGACCAAGACAACAATTGGTGTAGAAAGAAAATGTGATAGAAGGTGGTGTTTTACTTGGGTTACCATGGGATAAAGTCACAACACTATTTAATCTTGCTAATTTTTTTGAACAACTACATGGTACTGGAGAAACAAATTTTGTGCAAGCTAATATTGTCTAAATTTCCTGACTATATGGGATGTATATCTTCATTTTTCAGCCAGGGCATAGGCTCTGATTGAGATTTTTTCAATCTATTTCTTCCATTGATTCTTGATCAGATTGTAGAGGCATTTTCAAGAATGCATGGGAAGTATGTCAAACATGAGGTAGAAAAGCGGTGCTTGTTAATGACAAGTATGGGTGTGGCAATTGTAACTACAAACTTTTTGCAACATTTCCACTTTGGTATAATGAGGAAAAGATGATAGAACGTATTAGTAGAATGATGTTTTGAACAATATTGCAAAGTGAGGTTGGTGGGTTTGATGAAGAAGAAAACAATGTAGCAACCTCTCCTCTTGGGAAGAACAAGCAAGTAAAACAACATGGAGAATGTAATGAATATTTGAAAAAAGAATATACATCAGCCTTATTACCTTAAGAGAAAGTGTAGGACATGCCATTGAGAGAATTTGGGCAAGCATCATCATCTTCTTGCAATCCTTCAAAACGTACCTTTAACTATCATGGGATACATCATGTGCATAGTTTGAGCATAGATTTCAAGAATTGGGATTGGAAAGAAATGGGGTGCCCTTGAACTAGTGAATGGGATGAGTTTGATATAGAAAAAGGAATGTTTGAAGCTACAAAAGGATATTTCCTTGTTTGGTACTCGATTGGCATACAAAACCTAGAGTGTGTTTTGTCTAAGGGGCCAATTCAACATTGCAAAGAAAAAGTTCACAAAAAAATGTGGCCGCCATCTTGCAAGGGCACATGAACTTGTTTAAAAGAAGTTCCAAATAAATGTGGTTTCATGGAATGTCATTGCAACCGATACACAAAATGGATTTGTTGAAAAAGCCTTAGAAATTTTCAAGCAAATGCAATTCGCAGATGAAGAGCTAGGCTTCGCCCCTTTGCTAGCATCTCACCTACCTGTTTCAAAATTCAAGCATTGTGTAGGAAATGTTTGTGTTGTAAGTGGGGTGCGACTAGCATGGAGGTGCCATTCGAGCTAGTTGAAGAGGGGTCCACTTGATATTGTAAAGGAAGTCTTGCATGGTAATGAGGGGAGTCAAATGTTGGAAGCGATGCCTACAGGAGAGGCTGGCGAGTAGTATTGTAAACCTAGGGAATGCACTGATTACAAGGGGAAGCCACCACACCATATGAAGAAGTGGATGGCATAAAGAAAAAGAAAATTCAAAGCTACATAGTGAGAAGGGATCCGAAGAACAATGACGTAGGTGCACATATATTTTGTTTGTGTGATCTATGCACATGATAAGTTTGAGTGGGCAGTGAATATGAATCAAAACCATCTGAGGAAATCCTTCTCTGACACTACACCCAAGTGTTCTTATGTTTTGCTTGCGAAGTATGAAAAAAATCATGAAGTTCCTAGTTGCATTATTTCAAGAGTAGAATCACATTGTTGTAAGGTCTTCGAGCAAGGGGAGATTGAATAAAGAACACAAAAGGAAAAGTATGACAACACATCTCCAAAAGGGATCAATGCAATATCTGTATATGTTGGTACAAACCATGAATGGTTACCATTTTGATGTCACCATGGTCGAGCATGTGAAGAAAAGCACAAACCAAAAGATGAAGACAAAGGATTTATGGAAAAAGATCAAATGAACGGCCAAGATGAAGCTGACAGTGTGGTGAAATCCTAACCCTTCCTCATTGTCTCATAGAAATTTTTGCTCACATCAAAAATACTTGTGAGATCTATGAATCTCTTCCATGTGGAGAGTGGGCCTGACAAACCATTAAAAAGGAAAAACATTTAGAAAATTAAATGTTTCTTGATGAAATTTGATTAAAATAACTTTTCCAAATAAGAGATCAAAATACTTGCTTGGGGTGCCAAGGAGAGAGGGTTATGGTGGGCCGAGGAAAATTTTAAAAGTACCTTTTTAACAATGTTTTCACCCGAGGAAAATTTAAAGGGGGAAATAGTTTAAATGATGTGCAAATATAAAAGGCGCGAGGGGAAAAAGAGATTTGGTACCCGGTTTTCACTTTTATTGAATAGCAATTATTTTAAAGTGAAAGGACTGGTAAAACTTGATTGCCCAATATTATAATTTTTTAAAAGCCTTCATTCTAAAGTAAACACTTTGGAAATTAAGTTAAGTTTTTCTTTGTTGGGAATAAAAATAAAATAGGGAGTGCACGGGCAACCTGAAAAGTAAAAGGAGTATGAAAGTAAAAATTAAAAAGCTCCATGAAGAATCAGGAAGTATTCTTTGCAGAAGTAAATGGTGAAATGCACATAAGAGAAAAGTATTTTTTCAGTGCACATGAAATTATAAAGGAAAAACAAATGGAGAATAAATGGACTTTCACGAGCATATTTTCTCTCAACTATAAGGTGAATATTTTTCACGAAGAAGTGATTTTTTCTATTGCAAAATTGGTTTTCAAGACAATGTTGCAAAGGGGAAGAGAGATGAGAGAAGCTTTTCCAAATTTAAGAAGGAAGCTGCCAAGTCTCATCATCGAATTAATTTTAGCAAGCTTCTTTTGTTTCTTCTTATTCTGATTCTCTTCTCATTGTAAAGGGTTTTTGAATTTATGTATGGGTTGGGTAGATAGAAAAATGTTGAGCCTGAGTCATGAATTGAGTCTATAAGTTGTAATTGTTGATTTCATGAGTAAATATCAATCACTTTGTGCAAACAAAGTATGACTGTTATCAAAATTGTCTCCAAATTTGTACACTTTGAGTCATATGAGTTTAATATAAAAATTATGTTGAATTTTTCATCTCAATTTCCCTCAGATTGTGTTATGTGTTCATGTTTCTATTTCAAAGAAATGGTTAAATTACTTTGAGTAGATAATTGTGATTTTGAGTGTGTAGGGTGGATCTATAAGAATAATTTGATTGACAACAAGAGTGGATCTGTTGGTGTAATGTTTAACAACTTTAAATCCACTCATTGAAGTTTATTTGCTAATGAATTCTCTTTATGATTATATATTTGACTTCATGGCCCAAAATTAGTCATTGATTTGTCATTCATCTTAATGCATTCTCAAAAACAATTTAAATTCAAAATAATTTTATTTTTTTTTGTTTGATTTAGGTTTGGTGTAGGATTCTGCTTCCCAATTTTTGAGTGAGTGTTGAGATACCAAAAATATAGCCATATTTGATGTTGTCAATGCTTTCCTTGGTATATTTTCATTGGGAATTATCTGCTATAAAAAGCAATGTATGTGCATAATTGAATTGAGTCTTTAGGAACTGTAAAGAGAGACCCACCCCAGCCTTATAGAGCCATAAGTGTAGGATATTTCATTCTTTGACCGAATCTTGTTAGTTGGAAAAATCCACCTTTGAGTCTGAGCATTAGAAAGTGGCTACTCTATGGTATTCATTTGATATGTTGATTTGGGAAACCAACAGGTGTAATGGGACTATGACTTGAATCATGTTGTAAGAAAGGAGTTAATCCTTTGTGGTATATTGTGTTGTGATCTAAGGTGAAATTATTTATTGTTCTAATGGTTATTTTGAGAGTCATGTTGGGGATTAAGAATTACGGGGAGTTCCTTCTTGGAAATCCAATGTGATAGTGATGTATTTGGGTGTCGGTAACTATTTCAAATAAACTAGTTCATGACTTGATTGTGCTAAGTGGTTTTTATGTGTTTCAAAGTGTCTAAGAGTTGTTTTTTTATAAGTGTGTCTAAAGTTATGAAAGTGCATTATAATATGTGTTGTGAAAAACCAACTTGAATGTTATGTTTGCAACTCAAGTTTGAGATACTGGGTATCTAACTTGGGATAAGGGTGTGGTGGACATCTGGGATGATCTACTTGCATATACCATAATGTTAAATTATGTGTGATGATATTGCATTTTTTATTGTGTGTTTTGGTTCAATGTCGAGTCTTGTTTATGTAATGGGGGTTTGGGTGTGCCTAAGAAGCTAATCTCACTTGAGGGTTGAGAGCCTTCTTCATTTTGGGTTGAGGGAGTCCCTCGTTCTTTGGAACATGGGAAAATTGTGATTCTTGGTGCATCCTTGTGCTTTCCAATGGAAATATGTCAAGAATTTGGTTCTCCCTTAGAATGTTGAGCTAGATCTACTTCCCTTTTGAGGACTGCAGTTTTTGGTCCATAGTACAAAACCTTTTTCTTTGAGTGTATCCCATGGGTTGAGGATGGATTTGGTGTGCCAAAATTTGGATGAGCTTCCACTTGGGCTATAGATGTTACAAAGATTGGATATTCAAAGGTATGATTATTAGATGTGGTGTTCTTGTTGTATCAATATTGGTCTATTCACATACAGGTAATTCTTTAACTAGTCATTATCTTAAGTAGTGTTGGAAACAAAGGGAGAAGAATGTAATTCTTTAATTCTTATTATATAGTAATTTCTAAAATCATATTAAATGACAAATGTAAGGCTTGTGACAACAAAATATTACACCATTTTTTAGGTTACAATATTTACAGTGCTTATGATGGAACTAGAGGGATGATTACAAGGATATGTTTTGGTGAATGATGTTATCTTGTGTAAGATTCAGTGTAAAAATAACTTCTATTACAAGCTACTTTAGATATATATGTTTATGTCTATTTCATTGGCATGTCCTAGGTTGTGTGGGACTATGCTTGGTTACTATATGATTATTTTATCGTTTGAGACCACCATGTTATTATAAGTGCCATGAGACCACTCTATTTTGTCGACTATGTGGTATGAGAGCCACCATTCCCCTCCACCCATTGATTGGATTGAATAAGTCATATACTACATGTAATGTGCCAATTTTTGTGAAATGTGTTTTATTTTGAAGATTGTTTTTCTCTTTTTGCCAATAGTATATTTTTGGATATTTAATTTGTCTTGTCCCTTTGCCTCGGGGAATTAATTTGGTTTAAACAATTTAAATTTGGATTCAAATGTTTCCTTTGTACTTGATTTATTTATTTTTCTTTACTTCTTCATATTTTGTTGTAAATTTTGAAATCTTATTTATATCTTCTTAAGTTTGAGGCCTCTTTGAATGACTAGCATATATGTCATGATGTGAACTATGTAAACTGCTATATCTAGGAGGGATCCCTAGTAGGTTGTACAAGGGTGTAAATTCATAGGGGAATTTATCTTGTGAGGATGGGGATGTAAATGGGACTGGTATGGGATGGTCATAGTCCATTCTCCCCTAGTGTGTGATCAGTGATATCACATTTGGCACTGTTCCTCCTCATAAATCCCATTCAATGAATCATGGGATATGTCAGTGTTGTATTGATGATATATGTGTGTTGTAAATCAATATTTGTACTGATACTTATGCATTAACTGTTGACATTTCCATGATAAAAGGAAATGAATAATTTCTTAAAGTGTAAAATCATTATGTTGTGAAATGATTGACCAATTTTTCAAAGTAATGATGATTGAAGTAAACACATATATGTATAGTGTAATTCTTAATAACCTTATCAGTGATAGATGAAGTAAAGTGAAATTGGTATCTATAATATTGTTGTGTATCATGGAAGGATGATCTTTTGAGTATATAGTTAAATTTTAAAGTTGCCTAATATTTTAGAATACTTTGGAAGATAAAATTTTCTATTGTCATATTTGGAAAATTTTGCATGAGATATTATTGACAAGTTCTTGTTGCTTGTGTTTACCTTCACTTTTAGGGACTTCCAAGAAGAAGCCCAGTCTTGGGAGGGAGAATGTAAGACCCCATCCCTTGTGGCCTTATTGGTCCTATTAGTTTTTGATGATTTATAGTTATATTCTATGTTCTTTCATGTTGGATAGTACACAAGAGTGATGGTTGTTGCTACACCATGAAGATGTTCATATTCTTGACTAATCCTATATAATGGTTGTTGTGAATTCTTGTGATAATCAAATGAGTTTCATTCTTTGTCTATGTAACTATGCAATGATTAATATGCTCTGTTATTGGTAATATTACTATTTATATTAAGTGGATTACATTATATTAGGTAATTACATATCATAGATGTGAGTAGATGTGATTATGAAGAAAATTATTGACATTTAATGTTACTTATAGTAGTATGCATTATACATTAAATATTATATTTACATAACTGGTAATATTTTGATAACAGATAGTATTCACTCAATTGTTCCTTGACTCCACAATAGGTATCATGCTAGTAAGGAGTATTAAATTGTATGATACTTGTGTAGATTAGTGGATCTAATTTTGTAGTTGATTATTATCCTTAGATTTTTTAATTCATATGTTTTTTATTTTAATTATTATAAATCATGAGTAATATTGATACACTTTCTTGGTTGAGTAAATAGGTAAAAATTAGTCAATACTGATAAGGGGGTAACATAGCTACTTCCTTTATTGTATCCTTGTGAAATATTAGTCTTGTCATGGGCATGTGATTTAACCTTGTTTTGTGTGGTTTGGGTTGTGTGTATGTGAGAGTTGTTTTATTAGTCTCTTGAGTCATTTTATAAAAATGGTCCCTTAATTTATGTTTTATGAAGTCCTTATGTGGTCTTAATTGTTTAAAATGTTCCCTAGGTGATAGGTTTATGGGTTAGAGGTATTTTTATTCCATAAAACCCCTTTAATAAAGTCTTAAGCCCACTACAATTACCCACTTAAAAAAGTGACGAAAATTGGAGTTGAAAGGGTGGTTTGGAAGTTAAAAAGATGGTTTCCTTTTTCCCTTCTATTTATTCTTTCTCCTTGAAAGGAGAAGGGGATTGTTCCTTTTGGAGAATTGTTCTTGAGTCCTTGTTTGGTTTTTTTTTCATTCTTCATTTTTTGGAGTTCTTTCCATGTTTGTGAAGAAGGAGGAGCAATGGAGGAGGGATATTGGAGAGATTTTTTCACAAGTTAGATAGAAAAATTTCTTGGTGAGGTCTATCCTTTTAGTTATCTATCTTCATTGATTTGTAATGAGGTTTTTGTCATATTGGTCTTGCTTATAAAAAATCTATGTGAAATTAGATGTTGAATCTCTTGTGTTGTTGCAAGTAGTGTGTTGGGGTTTACATTTGTTGATTGTTCCACCTTGTTTAGTTTACTTTCATGTATACCCTTTTTTATGTTAAAACAAATAAACATGAATGCAAGATGTTGTGATGTTGAAAGTATTCTTGTCTAGGAATCCTTGTGAATATTGGTTGTAATGTGGATGTTACATGTTACACTTTGGTTGTGGATCCTATGTGAAAAAATATTGTGGAAGTGTTATGTGACCCTAGCTCAAGGGTGGTTGAATCTAAATCCTATGGTTGGGTGGAGAGTGTTGAACACCCATAATACTGAGAGGGGGGGTTGAATCAATATTCCATTTTAAACCAATTAGATATTAACCATATAATGATTAAAACATATCTAACATCAACAATGAATAAAAACATGAAAGTAATCACCACATCACATGACACTTGTACACTAATGTTTTTATGTGGAAAACCCAAAAATGGAAAAACAACAATGAGGATTAGATCATAATATATGATAACGAGTTATAAAATATTATAGGGGCACACTACAGAGATACTTTGTCCTAGAAAGGCTCACAACTTGAAAAGATTAAAAAATAGAGTGTGGCTCACTAACAAAATGTGAACTAATGGAATACACCTTTGATGTACTAGGTTTAGTTCCAATGAAGCTCTAAAATAAAAATATTACACTACCTTTATAGTCACCTAGCATACACAACAACTCTGCCTTAATATTAATTTGATACATATTATTCTTTAGGCTCATACTATACATCATATTTCACATTCTTCATATCATCTATTCATATCATTAACAAAACAAAAATATTCCATATATACATACCCTATTACATCCACATGCATCAATTAGGTCGGCCTAATTAGATGCACACATACTTGATTCAAAAAGTGACTTGTAAAACCAAAACATAAAACAAAACTCCTTTCAAAATGTACAGGACATGATTTAGGTTGGAATGGACCTAAAATAGATCTCCTTAACATTAGCATAACATATTAATCTTCATGTCACATAATCAAGCATAGGGTCGGCCTTTCTAACTATCACCAATCAACCATATGATCATATGAGCATGCACCATTTGGAATATATGTAGTTATAACACATGTAAATCATTTCCCAGAGTTATGAAGAAAAAATAAAAATACCATAGAAATTTGGACTGGATAACACACGCAACTTTGTATAGACATAAGAAAAAATTGTATACGATTGAACTATTGTCAATTATATCTTTCAGCCTATACAACCAAAATCGTTGAAAACTTGATCATGGATGTAATTAATAGTCTTGAACAATATACTATAACAACATAGGCCGATCTTCTAATATGAGCAATTTTGGAGAAAATTAGTAGATCAAGGTAACACAAAAATGTTTATCAAATTAAACAAAATTGACACCAAACCAAACAATATTGGAATCAATGACAATATACCAGAGGGTTTCTTCTTCATTATTAAAAACATCTCCCCCTTTTTCATTGATGGTAACATGTGCCAAAACTTCTCAAAACTGTGTGCACAAGTCCCCCTTTCAAGTATACACAAACATCTCAAAACTTCTCGCAAAAACATCTTTTCCAAAACTCAAAACTTCTCGCAAAAACATCTTTTCCAAAACTCAAAACTTCTCTAAGACATCTCCCAAAACTCAAAACTTCTCCCCCTTTGAAATCAAGGAAAAAGGGTGTTTTGGTAGTAAACATCACAAAATGGACATTTGATATATATAGAAAAGAAATTGAAATAACATAACACAACAAAAAATATGGAGAATTTTTAACTGGAACTAGGAGCACCTTCAATTTCCTTAAGAATAGCTTCCCAAACAGGTTTTCCTTCATTCCATATCCTCTTTTGTCTAAAAACCACTTTATGCATTGATTCCAACTCTACTAGGCTCTCCTCTCCCTCTTCTAGAGTAGATATATTAGGATTTATCTTGTCAAGTTTCTCTGCATCTATTAGGGCACTTGATACTAGAACTATACCAAATAGTAAAATATGGAAAAATTATCTTCACCACTCTAAAGTACATAGGTTCATCTTTTTGATAATATCTCATTTTCAAAAATATAACACTGTTGTAGAAAGTTATGTAATTTTAAAAATATTATTTGATTCAGGTATTAGGGGACCAAATTTAGGGCCCCTAGGTACCCATACGATCATGTGCTTAATAGTTTATTTTTAAAAAATCACCATTGGTGGTGAGAATAATGTTGGGCGATGAGAAGAGACACATAACCCAAGAAATAATCCCCCCTTGTAGGTGTTGGTTATAGGGGTTAAGAACCTATGATCATGAATAAACTCAAATAGTTTTCACAAAAAAATTAAAACATAATTTTTGACTAAATAAAACCTATCATGGCATACCAAAGATGGAAAAATTTGGTGCAAGATTATGTAGACACTATATAATCAGACTATAGAAGAATATACTAAAGAATATTTGATGGCTCCCATCCCCTTATAGGAACATAAAATCCACTTCTAAATGATCAAACAGGTTGAAAAGGAGAGGTTGCGTTGTAGTAAGCAACTCAAAAACCCTCTATAGAGGTCTACACACATGCTATAGTTCAAGTAACAAGTTTAAGATGCATAAAACAAGTTTCAGAGGTAATAACAAGATAGTTATCAAAAACATAATGTTGTTTTGAGTACCCACAATGTTGGTTGTATGTGACTATTCAAAATTTCAGCAAAATAAAATACTCAAAACTTGCACACAACATTTCACACTTCAAGAATAGAAAACTCATAACAAGTATTACTCATAGACACATAGAGAGGAAATAACTATGAAGAAGAAAATATTATATTAACTTTAAAGATCAAATTTTTACACACTTAAACATGTACTTATATAAATATCTACAGAACAGAGTACCCTTTTTCAATCCTCTTTCTTTCTCTTTGTCCTCATATTGTCTACTACAGACCTCTTT
The DNA here is from genome assembly GCA_007258455.2 of Sequoia sempervirens. Taxonomy (NCBI): domain Eukaryota; kingdom Viridiplantae; phylum Streptophyta; class Pinopsida; order Cupressales; family Cupressaceae; genus Sequoia; species Sequoia sempervirens. The sequence goes on along the minus strand of VDFB02271358.1, from coordinate 1,278,584,145 downwards.
GACTATTTCCAAACACTCTTCTATTATCCTCCAATATTCTTTGTTGTCCTCTTCTATCCTCCTCTATTTTTTTTGTTATGACCCTTTTTCCTCCACTTTTTCCTCCTTCCTTTTGTTGTTCTTTTCTTTTCCCCCAAAAACTACCAAAATCTGGAAGTTTTATGAAAAAAATCTCCAAAAATATTTCCTAAAACTTAGGGAAACATTCAAAATAGTCAGAAGACATGGAAAATATACAAACATACTTAATCCCGACTATTAACACCATTTCATCCTAAATCATCCCTCAGTCTAACCATTTAATTGAATACCTTTATTTGATTAAATTCGTCAATTTCCCTCTCTTAATTAAATAAATCATTTTATCTAATTAAGTCTTTCTCTTTTGTTAATTAAATCAATATATCTGATCTAATTAACCTTATGTCTATATTTAATTAAATAATTCCCTTTATTTGATTAAATCTCTAAGGTACATCTATTAAATTAAATAAATTAAACCTTGTTTAATTTAAGCTAACCAACCATCCCCTTTAGTTAAATAAAACAAAAAAATTATTTAACTAAGTCTAAAATCACATTCTTCTCATCTTTGATTTAAATAAACACATAAATCTAAGTCAAATTTGTCACATCATCTAGTCTCTCATTAAATTAATTAACCTTTGATTAATTTAATCCTAATTCATGTCCCATCCTCTAGCTTTTGCCACTTGCACATGAAAATAGATTTAATTCTTTTATTAAATCCCTATTTTCTCTCAACATGGCATAATGGAGGAATATTCTCTCAAATTTAAATTCAAATCCAAGTGGACTTTGTCCTTCCAACAAGGCATTTACTTCACCTAATAAGTCCTTTTTCCTTGAGCCAAGTGGCATTTAAGACATTCCTTTTCCCTCTTACATGGCATTTCACTAATTTCAAATATCACCTAATTGCATTTATGGGCACATTCATCAAAATGTGCACATCCTTCATCCATCCATCTCTTGACAAGTGGCACCTTGCTATTGGTTGAATGTAAGTCCCACATTACTTCATTTTGGGAATTCCTCAAACTTTTCATTCTATAAATAGGAGGTCTCTTTCCTCATTTCATCATCCACAATTTGAGCAAACTTACTATAATCAAATCCATACTCAAGCATAGCAATTCTCATCCACTTCATCGAATTCTTAGCTAGGTTATGCATATTTTCATCTTGGAGCACACTTCAATCTTCAACAAAGTGGATCACATCTTCATCAAATAATCAAACCTTGCATAGGAGTTGGGAAAGAGCCAATTTACACATCAAATTGGCACCAACTCCCCCATAAGATCAAGAGTTTGCATGTTCTTAATAAGATTTAGTTTTTTTTCATCTTCTTTCATTGTGTTCTTATTTTGTTCCTATTTTGAGTATAGTTAAATGGATTTTATGGGGAACTTAGATCTTAACTTGCATTTCAATCTTCTAATGTGTGTGTTCTTTGTGTTTTGTAGGTAATAGGATCTTGGTTCATACAAGTCATTAAATGTCCAACTACCTCTTTTTGTATTCAAAAAATCCCACTCAAGTTTCCCCTATTCAATTTTGTTACTATTTCTCATTAAATGAGCATATGGGAAGGTAGATGTTTCCCCCAAGTCAAACAAATTTAAAATTTAAAATTTAAACTCCTAACACTTCCCTCACATTGCATTAGCTAGAGAAAATAAAATATATATCTAAAGAAAAATGATGCCCCAACATCAAACTACTGGGCTCAAAAGTTTTTTAACCCTTGCTCACTATGTAAAACTTTATTTGCTAGTTAAAGGTTTAGTTGTTGTGGGTTAGCAACTTTGTCTTCTTGTGTTGACAAAAATGATTCAAGCTCTGCTAAGCTCAACTATGTTGTATCCTCCATTGGTCTACCCTTGCATTTCACTAAATATTCACTGTACTCTTTTCCCCTTATCTTCCTAATCACTCTTGAATCCAAAATATCTTCAATATCCTCTTCTACTTTCATAGGTAGCTGCTCCTTCCATTTTTGTGGTAATGTATTTTCTTCTTCTTGTAGTTGTGATGTCTCTCCCTCATGATAAGTGTACAAATCAGAAACATTAAATATTGGAGAGATTTCCAAACCCCTAGGAAGCTCCAACTAATAGGCATTTGGTGAAAATTTCTTAATGATCTTGCATGGTATGACCGTCTTCCACTTGAGCATGTTGTAGGCATGACTAGGAAATCTTTCCTTTTGTAGATGTGCCAATACCATATCTCCCAATTCAAAATTATTTTCTCTCCTCTTCAACTCGACTTTCTCTTTATATTGTTGGATGCTCCAACTGAGTTTTTCCCTCACTTGCTAATGTAAATCTTGCATATATTTGGTAAACTCTTCTCCTTCAACACTTCTCTTATTTCCATCAGTATTTGAAAACTCTCCTAATTTTGGAATACCTCTAGGTCTATGACTATAAAAAATATGAAATGAAGTTTTACCTATACTTTTATTGATTGAGTCATTGTATGCAAACTCAACTTGAGGGAATACCAAATTTTATTGCTTAGGCTTATCACTAACAAAAAATCCTATCAAATTCCCTAAGCTTTGGATAAGAACTTCAATTTTCCCATATATTTGAGGATGATATGTAGAAAACTTCAAATCAATCCCTAATTTCTTCTAAAGTGTCCTCCAAAAATTTCCTACAAACTTAGTATCATGATTTGAAACTGTACTTCTTGGTAAACCATGTAATCTAACAACCTTTATGAAGAATAAATTTGCTACATTTGTTGCATCTATCTTTTTTCATGCTATAAAGTGAGCCATTTAGAAAACCTATCAAAAACCACAAAAATAAAATCCTTACCTTGTTGTGTTCTAGGAAGTCCAAGCATGTAATCCATGCTTACATCTTCCCACAACTTCTTTGTTATGGGTAATGGCTTATATAGGCCTATATTTTCACTCCCTCCTTTGGCATATTGACAAATTTGACATCCTTGCACAAATTTTCTGATTTATGCCCTCATCTTTGGCCAAAAATATCTTTCACTAAGTTGTGAAATTTTTTTATTAACTCCAAAATGTCCAACTAAACCACCATAATGTTTTTCTATTATCAAATTCTGCCTCATTGATCGTTGAGGTATGCAAAGTTTTTTTCCTTTGAATAGCAATCCATCTTCTATAAAATAATCCATCAAAGGTTTCCTATCAACACTTGTAGGATCCATACATGTTGTCCATGCATCCTCAAAGTCCAAATAATCCCTATGCAACTCTTTCATAGCATCAAATCCAACTACTTCAGCTCTCATTTAAGTCAACATTGTTGCTCTTCTACTTAATGCATCTGCCACTTTGTTTGAACTTCCACTTCTATGCTTGAGGACAAAAGTATATCCTTGTAGGAATTGAACCCACTTCATATGTCTTTTGTGCATCTTGGTTTGACTATTAATAAATTGCAATGCATGATGATTCGTTTCAAGAAAAAACTCTTTTGGAAGCAAATAATAAAACAAATTCTTCAAAGCTTGCATAATGGCATAAAATTCTTGGTCATAAATTGAATACCTCTTCTTGGAATCATTAAGCATCTCACTAAAATATGCAATAGGTCTACCCTCTTGGATTAAAACTAATCATATGGTTGTCCCACTTGCATCACAATCCAATTGAAATACCATTTCAAAATTAGGAAATGCTAATACCAGTCCTTCAGTGACTTTCTTCTTCAAGGTCTCAAAAATTTTATTTATTGTTGCTATCCACTTAAACTCTTTCTTATCTCCCCCTATATTTTCAGCTATGAATGCACATATACCACTAGATTTTCTAATAAATTTATGATAGAAACTTGCTAAACCATGGAAACTTCTAACATTATGTACACTTCTAGGTGTTGGCCATTCAATGATAGCATGTACATTTTCCATATCCATTTGAAACCCTTGTGGTGATATGGCATATCCAAAATAAACCAATTTATCCTTCATAGAACTGCACTTTTTCAATTTCACTAATAAACTTTCTTCTTTGAGCCTTTGTAGGACTTGTTTAATATGCAATAAATCCTCTTCTTTACTAAGCTACTAAAAATAAAAATATCATCAACATAAACAATCACAAAATTCCCTAAAAGTGGTTTCACTACTTCATTCATTAACCTCATAAATTTCTTGGGTACATTTGTTAATCCAAAGGGCATTACTAACCATTCATACAACCCCTCTTTGGTCTTAAAATCAATCTTTCATTCATCACCCTCTCTTATCCTAATTTGGTGATATCCACTTTTAAAATCAATCTTTGTAAAATACCTATCCTTTCCCAAATAATCCATGAAATCATCCATTCTTGGTAATGAAAAATGATATCTTATTGTTATTTTATTGATGGATCTGAGTCTGTACACATTCTCCATTCACCATCCTTCTTTGTTGCTAACACAGCTAGTACCACACATGGTCTAAGGATTTCTCTAATCAGTCCTCTTTCCAATAGTTGTTGCACATGTTTGTTCACCTCTTCATTTTCTATAGGTGTCAACCTATAGGTAGCCTTGTTTGGTAAACTTACCCCTATAATCAAATCAAACATGATGGTCGATGCCCTCATAGGTGGTAGTCCTTTTGGTAGCTCCTTGGAAACAATTTCATCAAACTCATCAAGAAAATTTGACACTTCTAAAGGAATATCATTGCTAATAGTTGTTACTTCTACTTGCAGCTCCTTGGGAACTATTACAAAACATAGTTTTTTCCTTTTTAATCTCTCTCAAAAATTTCCTTCTAGTCACTAACAGTGTTCTTGGACCACTTTCCACCTCTTCTTTCTTTGTTTCCAATGGCGTAAGGGTATTGTTTCTTCCATTTTTCTCTTATGTGTAAGTGTTTGACCTTCCATTATGGATTACCTTCCTATCAAACTACCATTGTCTCCCTAAGAGTAAGTGGCATACATCTGTGGGCATGATATCGTACCACACCTCATCTTCATATGTGCCTATTAAAAAATTCATAAGGCATTGTTGATCAACCAAGACTTGGTACCCTTTTTGTAACCATGACACCTTGTAAGGGTTAGGGTGGGCAATCCTTTTTAATCCCAACTTGTCCACCATTTCAATTGAAACTAAGTTATTAGTGTTGCCACTATCTATTATAACCTTGTAGCATTTTCCACCTGATTTACATATTGTTCTAAATAAAATTTTCCTTTAGATAGGTTCATCTTCTTTATTAGTTGGCTTCAATAATGTCCTCTTCATCATAAGTGCTTCTTCTCACTTACATTCACTTGGTTGATTAACAAACCCTATAGACTCATTATCCCCCTTTGCTATGTGTGAACTTGCTACCCTTGTTCTCTTTGATCCTTTTGGTCTATTTTGTGGGAATTCATAAAATCTATGGCCTGACTATCCACAGCTAAAACATGTGCCTTGGAAGCCTCTAACTTGGCCTCTTCCATATCCACCTCTACCTCTCATGGGGTATGGTCTTGACCTTGTTTCATCCTTCACTTTCTTAATTTTTGATGGGCTGGCCTCCTTACCATGGCTATAATTCTTTGTTGCTGCACTTTTCCTTTTTTTAATCCACCTCTACCTGTGTTTTATCTTTTCTTTCTTTCATATTTCTTCCCAGCCTTTAGAGCATACTGATATGCCTCTTCCATATTTCATAGCCTTATCATACTTAGTTCATTTTAGATGTTCAACCTTAATCCATTAACATATCTTGCTACCTTTTCATGGCCTAATTCATTATGACCAGATCTAATGGAAATATTATAAAACTCCTCTATATAGGCCTTCACACTCAAATCTCTTTTTTTTTAATTCTAAAATTTATTGAGAAGCTCTAACTGATAATCACCAGGTAGAAAATTAGCATTCATATTGCTTACCATTTGATCCCACTGAGTAATCTTATCTCTACCATTTCTTCTTCTGTCAGTCTGCAACTCATTCTATTAGAGTGTTGAACAGCTTTTCAACCTTGTTTGAGAAATATTTACTCTTTTTGGGTCCTCTACTTAATTATACTCAAATTATTCCCCCATCTCTGTTATCTAGTCAATTAGTTCATTTGGTTCTAAACTTCCTAAGAAGCTTGATAATTCTACCCTTGTTCCTTTCCCAATGTTGGAAATAGCTCTTATGCATCTTCTTTCACCTACATCTATATCTCCATCTACATCTTGACCTTCTTTTCCAACTATCTTTTCTCCTTCATCATCATTATCAGTGTCTTCATGTGCTCTACCTCTTCTCATTCCACCTTCTATTTCATTCCCCTTTGGGTGTCTAACACCTCATCTATTCTTCCCATTACTTCTATAGTTGTAATGCCTACCATCCTTCTCCTTGGTGGCATCATGCTACTCTAACTCACCTTCTTTTCCTTTTATCTCTTACTAAATTCTTCCTTGCTACAACATCCCTTGTTGTAGGGATACACCCATAGTTCACACTCAAAGGGCTTACTCTAACCCCAATCTCAGGCCACTATCCTTCTTCTCAGATCTATAGTTGTGCTTTGGCACCACACTAATGGCATCCACCCCCTTGTAGGAACCTAAAACCCACTTGTAAACAAGAAAATGGGTGGAAAAGGAGAGGTTGTGTTGTAGTAAGAAACTCACACAACCACTAAAGAGGTCTACACACATGTTGTAGGTCAAGTAACAAGTTTAATATGCATAAAATAAGTTGTAGAGGTAATAACTTGATGGCTATAAATAAAAAACTGTTGTTGTAGGTACCCACATTGCTGGCTATAGATGTGTTAAGAATTTCAGAAACATACAATACTCAAAAATTTCACACAATATTTCATACTTCTAGAACAACAAACTCATAACAAGTATTACTCATAGACACACACATAGAGGAAATAGCTATAAAGAGGAAAATATTATATTAACTTTAAAAATGATATTTTTACATACTTAAACATCATTTACATAAATATCTACAGAATAGAGTACCCTTTGTCAATCCTTTTTCTCTCTCTTTGTCATCATATTATCTACTAAAAGCCTCTTTGAATATTTCCAAACATTCTTCTAATTTCCTCCAATATTCATTGTTGTCCTCTTCTATCCTCCTTTGGTTTTGTTGTTCTGAACCTCTTTCTTTAGTTATGTCCTCCTTCCTTCTGCTATTATATTATTTTTCCCCTAAAAACTACCAAAATTTGGAAGTTTCCTCAAAATATCTCTAAAAATCCTACCTAAAACTTAGTGTAGTTTTCAAAATAGTCATTAAATGTTCAACTACCTCTTTTTGTATTCAAAAACTCCTACTCAAGTTTCCCCTATTGATTTTTTTTGTTGCTACTCATTAAATGAGCATACAGAAAGGTCATTGTTGCTCCCAAGTCAAACAAAATTGAAATTTAAAATTTAAACTCCTAACACTTCCCTCAGTAGCATTAGCTGGAGAAAATAAAATATATATTTAAAGAAAAATGATGTGGGCCTACATCAATATTCATTAGCACTACCTGTACCTAGTTGATGTTATAGATTGCATGGTATGGTCAAGTACAAATTCATATGAATTTGTATGGTCTTACAAAATATGACAATGGTACAAAAAAAAACCTTTAATTCCCCTAGGATAAAAGTGTTCATTTTTTATAATTCGATAGTTGATCCTTAGGTTGTTAGGCCTTCTAGATGTAATGGTCGGGCTAGATTTGGTCCAAAGTGTTCCAAAAATTCAGCCACCTCTAAGATATAACAAAATTAACCCTACTTCAAAACCTTGTATATTTAATAAAGCATAAGAAAATTTGATGAAATGGAATGAAATCATGACTTTCTAGATGCCTTGTATTGAATTATGAAGTCCTTGAAATTCCTAATCACACCCAACATTTTTTTCAAGAAAAAATATGTCTCTCAAATCTAGGAAGAAATTTGCAACAATGGAGCTCTGATACCATGTAGGAGTTAATGGTGAAACCACAACACCATTGGATCACCTACAAAATAAAATAACTTCCATAATAGATAAATGACAATAATATCTTGCTATGATTAAGGATATAATATTTTAATATTACATATGTAAATGTACATATGATGCCTTGCTTATAAATGCAAGTTGTGAGATAGGATTAGATAAGATCTTGACATGTGTCCTATTCATGTAAAATGAGACAAAGTTACCTCAACAATATTAAATGACCTAGAAAACAAGCATTAAATAAAAGCTAAATAGATAAGATATGATAAGATCTTGTGTAGATAACTAAGACTTCTAGAAAAAACACCTATGACCTAAGTGGAATTAACATCTAAGTAGGACCTATTAGACAATTATATGCGTAAAGCACCTATTTACACCAACAAGTGGGTGGGGAAGAGAGAAAATTTTAAAAATATAGTATCCCCTATAAAGAAGATGGTACAAGATGAATTTTGATGGGGCATCCAAAGACAATCTTATAATTTTGGGAGAAAAGTGCATACTTAAAGAATAGATGGGGAAAACATATGTAGTGCTTCAAAGCCTCTCTCTCGAGGGAAAAATAATGAGGTTAAAACACAAGTACTAATTTTTCATTTATGATTACATCTAAAGCTTAAAATAAATAGCTTAGAAATAGAAGGAAATACTTTAGTAAATGTAAATATAGTAAGAACTAAAGATATCAAAAATCGGAAGTTGAGGGCATATTTAGAGGTGGCAATAGATCTCATGGCTAAATTTAGTAATATTATCATCAATTACACATATAGAGAAGTTAACATGGATGAAGACCTTCTAGAAAATAAAGTGGCCAATGGGACCCAAAATATTTCACATGGGCTACTAAACTGGGATATGTGCAATTATTATGTAAAAAAGGGTAATTAAAACCACTACACAAGTGAGTCACTTGTAAGCCAAATGGTGCATACCAAAAATCAAACTTCCATTTATAAAATCATCGGGTGGAAAGTATGAGGGAAAAAGGAGCATAAAAATAGAATTCAAAGTAATAGTAATAATTCTAAGGCAATCTCAAGACATGAACTGAAATAAAATCCTATGGAAAAAATCATGTGGAGTGAAGAAGGAAAGGTCTATTTATTTGGGGTTGAGGTGTGGAAAAAACCATAATCAAGGGTCAAATTTATATGTTGATGTAGAAGTTATGTAAACTCTGGTTAGATTGGTATGCAACATGAGAAAAATGAAATTCCTCAAGGAAATTATTGAGCATAGACTCAAAATGATTTTGAAGACGCATCATGGGCTATTTTTGATGGTAGTTAAGTGGGTTCTCAGTGATGAGTTTTTAGTTTTAGACAATAGGTATTAGGTTAACATTGATATCATTACTAGGTTCATGGATTCCCTCTTGGATTTGGGAGAATCAAAATAAATAGTGTGTTCTTTGACTCTAGAGCTGGTGAAAAAGGATTTGGAAGAAATTATTATAGGTCTAGCTCAATTTTGTATAACCCTAAACCATATAAAATGATAGAGAAGGAATAGATAGGGTAATACCAAATGGAGGAAGATGCTAATTTAAGCTTTGATTTTGTAAATGATACTGTTGTATTTTTTAATTAATACAAAGGAGTAGCCTTATTTGCATCTTATCTAGAAAAATAGTTATTTAATATTAATATTTATTTAATTTATCTACTTTATATAAAAATATCTAACAAATGTAATATTTCAGTAGAGATGGGCTAGAAGGAATGATTTGATCTTTAATTCGAATGGAATAACCAGATGGAGTAGAAGGGATGTTTTAATGTTGACATGGAAGGGGATCATAAGATTGAGTGGGAAGGTTTCTTTAATGTTGAGGTGGAAGGGGATCATGAGATACAATGGAAGAGATGTTATGATCTTGATTTAGAGGAATTTATGGTAGCAAGATTTGGAACAAGCTCTTGGAAAATTTATATTTTTGTGGATGGTATGATTAGTGATTAGTGTTAGACGTACTCCTCAAATTTTGTGGATGGAAGGATGGGAGAATCATGACATTTAGGGAATTGGGATTGGATGATGTTAGAATTTTGGAGTAAAATTATGGGTATGGGGTGGATGATAGCCTCATCAATAATGGTCTTAGATAGTTGACTAGGTTGATTCATAGAGTGGAAGCATAGTTTTAGGAGTGAAAGTGTTAAATTGATCTATTAAAATAATAAAGTAAGATGGGGGAATTGATTTCTAGAGTGAAAACATGATTTTAAAACTAGATAGCCACACTTGCAATACAATGCTAGGGTTTTTACAAAATAAATGTATTAAACCACAAAAAGATGATCTAGGGGCTAAAAAGGAACCCTAAAAGTCCCTAAACATAATTCATATGTAAAAACAAGAGAAGGGAATAATATGAAAAATTTAAAGTGAAAGTGCCAAAAATTAGTATAGAAGCACTAAACGGTGGTTGGAAGAGTTGTTCTAGATGAAATTGCTAAAATACAATTGAAAGTTCCATTTTGGAATCTTGGCCATGAAAATTAGAACTACTCAATAAAAATAATGGGGTTAGACCACTAGGTGTGCCAAAATAAAGATAATAAAAGGAAAATGACAATAAAGATTCAAATTAGTATGAAATCTTTTACCTTGTGTGTGCTCTTTCTCCTTAGATTGAACTAGAAGAAGAGTTGCACCCAATACTCCCTTCATTTTCTCTTTTCATGTATGGAATGTGGTTACTTATGAAACTAATAACATGATGGTATGATTGAAATGGTGGGATATCAAATAAATAACATAAGGATAGACTAGTAGAAGATTTGATAGAAAATGGAGTAGCATAAGGTTGTTATAAGAATAAATGATCAAATAAAATGAAAATCATATAATTTATAAAATATATAAGATGGAAATCAAGATGCCAGATGCATTATTCATGAATGACTACATTTTATTGAGGATTATGATTTTGAATTAAACGTTAGCTTTGTAACAAGTGCCACAGGAGAACTAAATATGTAAAATGTAAGTTTGAGTTTTGGATGCTTTCATATGCATGATCATAAAGAATGGACATATACTTGTCACATGTTGGCAAGTTTAGATTGTGATCCATGTTATAATATTTAATTGCTAGGATTAAATAGGCAAGGATTGAGGATAGTGTGGATTGAAATATTATGAGAAATGGTAATAAGGATTAACTAACCTAAATCAATTAATTAAGTATCTACTTGTAGACACCAAAAAAGTCCTATTGATACTATGTATTTGATTCTAATAAAATAACACCATTTCTTCCAAAATCACTTCAAACTAACCATTTAATTGAATACTCAAAATTATTTAATTAAATTTAGCAAATTCAACTATTAATCAAATAATAAAATTTATTGGATTAACTCACCCTTGTTTTAACTAATTCTCACCATATTTAATTAAATAAAATTATTTAATTAAATCCCCTTTTAATCCTCTCATTTGATTAAAATAAACTAAATCAAATGTCACAATCTCCTAATTCACTCAAATTAATTAATTTTGGATTAATTAAGCCTAAATCACCTTTCTAATCATCATTATTAATTCCTCCAATTTTTAGCTCTTCAAAATTTAAATCAACCCATGGTCAACTAACCAGGTTGCACATGAAAAAAAACTCTATTAATTATTTAAATCCTCCAATTTCCCTCACAAAGGCATATTCCAAAGAATATTCCTCTCAACAACCTCATTCAATTTCCCTCCAAAAGTTTTCAAAAACCTATCACATCCTCTTACATCTACAATAAATTCTCTTACATCCTCTCAAATCTCAACCAATTTCATCCAATTCCTCTTACATCCTTTCAAATCCTCAACCAATTTCATTTATTTCTCATCCATCCTCCTCGGCTCACACATTTCCCAAAATGTGCTCCAACTTCCTCCAATAGAATTGTGACACTTGGCACATTCTCATTGGCTCTCATTTTATCCCAAATTCACCAATTTCCTCCATTCTTCAACCCTTGGATTCTATAACTAGAGGCATCATTTTCATAATATGGATCCACAATTTTGTGCATTTCTATTATAGTCATTTGAGTTCATAGCAATCACCATTTCCATGTTATTTTGAGTTCATGTTCATCACTTAACATCATTTTCATCACTTGTATTATCTTCAAATCATCAAGCTGCTTCTTTCCACATCAAAGGAACACCAATCCCCCTATGGGATTGAGGTTTGGTTAATTTAGTTGATTACATGCTTAGTTCTTGCTTTATTTCATGTTTTCATCTTTGTTCTTCCAATAATTTCATAGGGGACATTAGATTTGAGTTTTCTAACATGTTTGACAATGTTTTGTTGATCTTGTGTTAGTTTCTACAAGTTTAGTGTTCACATTTTGGCACTAGAAGGATGGATAACCATCTTAATTTCTATATTTTTGCTTGATTTTTCCATTTTTTTTAGACAAAGGAATGTGACGCCACCTTCGTGCAATAGTGAGCATGTAGAGCACTACTTTTGTTTCCTTCATTGCGTTGTCTCACACTTTCTCGCCTCTGTCACACCACATGTCTTAGCGTCGTATTTGCATATTTTGTCTTATGCCTTAATTTCTTGTCTGTAGAGCATCACTTCTGAAAATGCACTGCATTCATGCTCTTTCCTTTTGTAGAGCACCGATTTTGCTTTTAACATAGCACCGCTTATGTTTTTAGTGTTGCATTTGATAGTTGCAGAGTGTTTCCTTTGCAGTAAAGCATAACCTTTGTAGGAAATAGGGGAAAATCAAGTTGGAGGCTAAAAATCATTTCTCAATGCTCTTTGTAATAGCTTAGGTCTTCAATTTTTGCATCTTATTTCCTGTTCTAGGACCAGCTAGATTCAATTTAGGCTTAAAATTAACCTACAACTCAAGCTTTGTCAAAATTGGTTAAAATTGAACCTTAGATACTTACTAGAATTTAGATTTTGGACTAAAAATGAACAAGCAACTTCACACTTGATATTGGTGCTATAAAAATAACTCATCATTGCCTTTGAGGATTTAAAAAAACTTATGCTTGCTTTGTCTTGTAATCTTTTTTGCAATTTTTGTCATTCAAATGTGTATGCACTTATCTCGCACTTCATGATGATCTTGAGAATCAAAAGAATTTTAGCGACATTGGTTTCCTAAAAAATTACCTACACATTTCAAATTTGGGTTTTAAAATTGAACAAATCATGCTAGTGTGAAGGAAAGACATTGTGTGCGTTCCCTACTAAGTGTTTTAGGTGGTCAAACTACAAATTTACTTCTTCACTCTTGTTTATCTTTAGAGGGCTTGCCTTGGTGGTAAAAAGTACTCAGCCCAAGGGAACGACCCAAGTGGTAATGAGCATAAGCTAGGCTCTTCCAAACCGCTATATAAATTTGTGCTTGCAAGGAAAGTTTGCAGTCAACAAGAGTGATACATGATAACTCTCCCCCAATATCTTTATGATGCATAAATCCCTTGTTCTAAGGGTTGGAATACCTCTTAAGGGAGCTTATCATAGTGTCCCCTGAACTGGATGCCCTTACTAAAACCCCTTGTTTAGAAGGCCAAAAATCCTTAAATATGTGTTAGTGCAAGAACGGTCATTCTGAAGCCACTTCACATCTGTACTATTCAATAGTAGAAACAAAAAAAATGCTTTTGATCTCTGAATATTTAGGATTTTGAGATTTTGTGGTCTCGAGAAATGTGTGCTATAAAGGGGATCCAGTGTTTCCAAATCTCTAACTATTCGCTTTGTCTAGTGTTTGGAGAAATCCGAGTAGAGACTCAACAAATATTGTCTTTTCTATCCTAGAGGGTTGTACAATTTGCGATTCAGTCAAACAAATTGCTTGAAATTCAAAACTTGGAAACAAACATTCAACAAGGTCATCAAATTTCAAACCCTTTGGAGAAAGCAAATACCTTTGAAAAGTCCATATATTACTACTTGTCCCTAGGGATTCTATCCTTAGAGGCTTCTAAATATTTGGGCCTATATCTCAATTTTCTCTCTCTAAAGTCAACATTAGGGAAACTATTGCCTTGATTTTATTTTCACATAATGGACCTTGTGGAATGAAAAGGAGTTAATACATAAAAAATCAGTTTGAATCTTAAGCAAGACTTTGGATGTGGTAAAAGAAATTCATTAATCAAGATGAAATCAATTGAACCCCACATATGTGCTTGTTTATATTTTGTCTTATGTTCTTTCAATCAAACATTGATCTTTTGGTTTGAATTACTCTTAGGGACCAACATATTCTTCAAATCCTTGTTCTTGTAAACAAGTCCCTCTTAGGTTCATTTAGGATAAAAAAGAACTAATCATTTCATCCATCTCAAACATCTATCAAATTCCATCACACAAAAAACTTATTTGGAATTTTGGAAACATCATTATCTAGACTTCCGTACATCATTTGAAACCAAAATAAAAATCACCTTGTTTAGTTAGGTGTGTGGGAATGCATCCTTTCTCACACATTTAGTTAAATTAGCACCCCTTTTAAGAAGTTCATCCTAAGGTCACATCCAACATCATGGGATTTACAGGTTCATTATCCAATCAAAACATCAAAATCAAATCCTAAAGTCTAGTGTTGATCCAAAGTTCCTAAAAGTTCAACACCCATATCATTCACCCCTTTCATCCTTCATCTCATCATTGGTCCTAAATCCCTTAGAGTTCAACAAGGTCAAAACACAAGAAGAACATGGACTATAAACTTGATTCATACATAATGAACTCGTAATCTAAATCAACCAAACTATCAAAGCCTTACAATGTCGATTGATTATCAAAACTCACATTTATACAAATCATACATGGGATCATTATATCCTACAAACCTCAATGGTACAACAAATATGAGTATGCCCAATCTAAATTTTGGAACACCTTTCCCTATGGTAGATTTAAATAAAATTCCAAACCTACAAATCTATCAACCAAACAATCAATGCATGAGTCTTCAAAAAAAAAACATTAACCCACCAAATTTTGGATGTTGTGGTTGTGTTGCTAATATGTGGTTGCCATTGATGTCAACACTATTAGCATAATTGTATTGAAGGTTGTATATGTCAAGGATATTGGGAAAATTGTTAAAGTAAGAGTTGCATGTTGTTAGTGGAATAGTAAAGGTCATGAAGGTGCCTTGTTTTGTATGTTGAAGATAAATTTTTGTGGACTAAAGGGTTTAGTTATGATAGTATCTAGTTCATCTACTAAAATTTTTAGACGTCTGCATGAAGATTTGATCATGCTATGATCAATTATGTTCTGACAGTATTTATGTGGGTTCTGTCAATGTTCCCGATTGGAGTCTATGTGTTTCTGGTAATTTTTGTTGTTGTGGATGATTCTCTGTTAGTTCTTGTTGTTTGTGGATGCTTCTAGATAATTCTCTATTCTTATTGTACATCCACATTGATTGGTGTGCTTGTGGTCAAATATTTTTCTTGGTATGTTCGAGTTTTCATGTTCTTGTCCTACATGATGGATGTAACGTGTGTCAGATCCTTGAAGATTTAAATTTGAGTTTTTAGTGAGTTCGAGGATATTTTTTTGGGTCACATCATGATATTAGTTGATGGTGTTTGATCCACATTGAAAATTTATTTGTAAATTTGGGCCAACATTGAAAATATGTTTTATATTTTGGCCGACAAGGTTGTTGTAATTTCATGTTACGGATATATAAAAGTGATTGTTTGAGAAAAGTTAGTGTGCATAAGAGCGAATGTATGCCAAAGAAAGTGCAGATGTGTGAATAGTGTTCAAATGATTCGATTGCAGAGTAGAGTGAGAAGAAGTTTGAGTGAAGTGTAAAGAAGGTTTTTTGTGCTTAACTAGAACTGTAATCAGGCTTGTGTAGAAGCTATTTTCTCAATTCATATCCTACGGATCTAATCCATATTGTTGTATTGTTGGGAAATGAGCCCTCTTGTAATTGAGCAGTGATCTCTAGGTAGTGTGCCTAAATGCATGTGCATTCCCATTATTTTTCTTATAATTTTAATAGGGTATAATATTGTGGACTAACATCCACTATGGTTTTTCCCTTAACAGGGTTTCCACATAAAAATTCTTCATGTTCTCTATGTTTATGATGTGTTGATTGTTCATGGTTAATTGTTCATTCATTAGATCTGAGATTAAGTTAAGTAAATTTTGAAAAGTCTTAATATTTTGTGACAACTGATTCACCCCTCTCTCAATTGTTTGTCCTTGTTTTTCCAACAATTGGTATTAGAGTAGGTTCCTCTGAAGAAGTTTAAAATCTTGAGGTGATCTAAGATAGCATCATACAAGAAGGACAATCCTAGATTCGATGGAACAAACTACTCATTGTGGAAAACTAGGATGGAGTGTCATTTGAGGTGTATTGGTGAACCCTTCTAGAAGATTACAAAAAAAAGATATATTATTCCTCATAATGGTCCTTCCACTACTGATGAGATTAAAGAGGCTGAGAATAATGCCAAGGCTATAGAAAATTTGTTGAGTGCTCTAACAGATTCAGAAAAGACAAATGTGATAGGTCTAAAGACTACTCATGAGATCTGGACAAAGCTAGAAACTTTTTATGGAGATGTACATGTAAAGATGGCTAAGCTACAGAGTTTGAAAGGAAAGTATGAAAATTTGAAGATGGGTGAAGATGAAAATAATTATTCTTTTATGAAAAGAGTAAATGAAATAGTGATGGGTATTAGATGTGTTGATGGTGCCCTAGGTGAGTAAGAAATTGTAGCTAAAATGCTTAGATCATTGCCTCCCTCCTACAAAGAAAAGGATAATGCTATTGAAGAAACCAGATCATTAACGAATGTGACAAGGGATACACTAATTGGTAAACTTGTTTCCTTTGAGTTGAGTGAATTTGGTGAATCTATTCCCAAGACTAAAACTGCATTCAAGGCTATTGTATCTGAAAGAAACAAGCAAAGATATGATTTGGGAGAAAAATCTAGAAAGACATTCAAGTATGAGGAAGAAATGAAACAACTTGAAGATGAAGAAACAAAAGTAGAAGAGTTGGAAGCACTGATTGTGAAGAAAGAAGGTAGAGGACAAGGTAAGTATAAAGGAAAGTTTCCTATCAAATGTTTTTCTTGTAGTAAAATAGGTCATTTTGCATCAAGATGTCCTGAAAGAGTTCCTAGATCTAAGCCTTACAAACCTAGATTTCAAAAGAAATGCTATTTTCTTGAAGAAGGTGTGACTGATGAAGAATATGATAAAGAAAATGGAAATGAATATTTGGTTTTCATTGCTATCAACGAAAAATAGTCTAGTGGCTACTGAATTTGCTAAAGTTGAGAAAGCTCTTGCAGCCCGAATTGAAGAAAAGGATGAGTGGGTCATTGACAGTGGATGCTCACATTATATGAATAGTGACAAAAGAAAATTTGTAAGTCTAGAGAAGTATGACGGTGGGGTTGTAAGATTTGGAGATAACAATTCTTGTGTGATTTGTGGCAAAGGATCTATTTGTCTTGGTGGTAAGCATAACATTGATGATGTTCTTTATGTTGAAGGCTTGAAGCACAACCTATTGAGTGTTGGAAAAATGGTGGAAAAAGGTTATGATCTTCAGTTCAAAGGTGGAAGATACAGGATATTTGAAAGTTCTGGAAATGTAATTGCTTCTGGTAAATAGACAAAAGGTAATATTTTTCACCTGAATGTTGCTAGTGAAAGTTATTTAATTGCTCAATAGATGGAAGCTAGTTATGGCATAGAAGGTTGTGTCATGTGAATTTTGATGAAATTGTCAAAGTAAGTTCTACTCAAGCAATAAGAGATCTACCTAAGCTAGTGAAGCCTGCTAATACAATTTGCAAGGAGTGTCAAATGGGAAAACAAACTAGAGTTTCTTTTCAAAGAAAACAACATCATTCAAATGGATTACTGGAGCTAGTGCATACTGATCTATGTGTTCCCTCCAAAGTCAGAAGTCTCCATGGAAAATGTAATTTATGCTACTTATTGATGATTATTCTAAGATGATATGGGTTGCTTTCTTAAGAAAAAAATGTGAAGCATTAGAGAAGTTCAAAATTTTCAAAGCTATGTTAGAGAACAAGAAAGGTCTGGAAATAAAATACTTAAGGTCAAACAGAGGTGGTGAGTTTACCTCTAGAAAGTTTAATTCTTTCTATAAAGAGCATGGAATCAGAAGACATTTATCTACTCCTCGAACGTATCAGCAAAATGGACTTACAGAAAGGAAGAACAGAATAATCTGGATGCTACTAGAACAATGATGATTGAAGGAAATGTGCCTCACATCTATTGGAGTGAAGTTGTAAGCACTGTTGTGTACACTTTGAATTAGGTAAATGCAAATATCAATTATGGTAAGACTCCTTTTGAAATATGGTTTGGTTATAAGTCTACTGTTAAATATTTCAAGATCTTTGAAAGCAAGTGTTATATCAAGAGAGATGAGGATATAGGCAAGTTTGATGCAAGAAGCGATGAAGGAATCTTTCTAGGTTACTCTACTAAAAGTATGGCCTACCGGTGCTATAACATAAGATTCAAAAAGATGGTTGAGAGTGCAAATGTTAGAGTTGATGAGGATTTTGCTAAATCATCCATATACTATGGATATGATTCAGATAACAAGGAAGACAACACAAACAAAGGGAAGAATACTCAGACATAGAATTAAATTTAAATTGTGTCATATGTTTCGATAAAACAACTTCCATTTGTTATGGTAAATCAAGGTAGTTAGGAAGGAGAGACAAGTGCAAGAGCAGAGGAAAGAATAGAAGAATTAGAAGATTGTGAGAATCCTAAAACTCAAAGGTATGTGAAGCTAAATCATTCTGAAAATCAAATTATAGGAGACAAGAATAAAGATGTGCAAACTAGAAGAAAGATTGTAGAAGAGTATTGCCTGATTTCCAAGATTAAGCCTAAAAATGTCAATGAAGCTTGCAATGATGAACACTAGATGGAAGCTATGAAGGATGAACCAATGCAGATTGAAAAGAATGATACATGGATACTTGTTCCTAGACCTACATATAAAAATATGATTGGTACTAAATGGGTCTTTCAGAATAAGCTAAATGAACAAGGTGAAGTGGTCCAGAATAAAGTAAGACTGGTATGTAAAGGGTATTCATAAATGGAAGATATTGATTTTGAAGAAACCTTTTCCCCTGTTGCCAAAATTGAAGCTGTAAGATTATTTATTGCTTATGCTGCATATAAGAATTATAAAGTCTATCAAATGGATGTGAAGCTAGCTTTTTGAATGGTGAGCTAGAAGAAGTATATATTAAACAGCCAGATGGATTTCAACTAACTGATAAGGAAAAAATGGTTTCCCAAATGAAGAAAGCTCTATATGGACTCAAGCAAGCCCCTAGAGCCTAGTATACTAGAGTAGATAAATATTTACTAAATCTTGGATTCAATAAAGGTACTGCTGACAACAACTTGTATTTCAAATTGGATCATGAAAAAGAGTTAATTATTGAGGTCTTTGTTGATGACATTATTTTTGGAGGAGATGACAATCTATGCATGAAGTTTGCTGATGAAAGGAAGAGTGAATTTGAAATGAGCATGATTGGAGAGATGAAGTTGGGTATGTGTAGGATCATCATGGAAAAAATAGGGCCTTAAGTGGCAAAAAATTTAGAAAAATCAAAGTTAGGCA
The DNA here is from genome assembly GCA_007258455.2 of Sequoia sempervirens. Taxonomy (NCBI): domain Eukaryota; kingdom Viridiplantae; phylum Streptophyta; class Pinopsida; order Cupressales; family Cupressaceae; genus Sequoia; species Sequoia sempervirens. The sequence continues at coordinate 1,278,564,500 of VDFB02271358.1, read as the reverse complement.
ACTTGATGTAAAAATTTGAATAAGTTATCTATATTATTTCAAAAATATGTAAGAATAGAATCTTTAGCAAATTGAATGAAGTTTCTAAACTACTAGGTTTGTTTAAAAAAAAAAATCATTTCATGAAAATTTGAAATTTCAATGCAGTAGTACTTAAATTTCAGCGAAAAAATAAGAAGTGGGTGTCTGTCTAACCACCCTAACCACAATAAAATGAATTTTTTTTTTATTTAAAAAAATAAATCATTTCGTGAAAATTTGAAATTTCAATGCAGTAGTACTTAAATTTTAGGGAAAAAATAAGAAGTGGGTGTCTGTCTGACCACCCTAACCACAATAAAATGATAATATTTTTTTATAATATTTTAGACATAAGTAGAGGACTCATGTCCGGATGTGATCCATATTTTTTTGTAATTTTTTTCTAAGTAAATAATTAATTATGATTTTTTTATTACAAATTTTTAAAAATATAAAAACTCATTTGTCTAACCACCTTAACTTGGTCAAAAATTCATGAAATTCATTTTTTATTTTTTTAATCCTATAGAATGTGATGCATGTTTTGGATTAAAAAAATGTGATACCATTTGAAAGATATAGATTTTTTCGATTAGCCTATCAATTAGGACTTAGTCATAATTCAAATAGAAAATGAATAATAATTATTTATTAAATTCAAAGTAAAGCATAATTTATATTGGTGGAAAGATGAGAATCTCCTTTAAAAACCCTTTTCATTTCATCAATTTTGGGTATTAAAAAATTCATCAGCCACATACCCTACAAATACACATCATATCACCACTTTTTGGCCCATCATGATCCTGCACATACCCAGTTCTTTCTGGGCTTGCAAGTTACTCAATTAGACAAAGGGATCTTCATATCTCAATCCAAATATGTGAGAGAGTTGTTGAAGAAGTTTGGTATGGAAGACTCAAAGCCTGTTGGTACACCCATGGTAACCGGATGTAAGTTAACACAAAATGATGATTCTCCTAAGGCAAATCAAACAAGATGTACAAGTCAATGATTGGTGGATTTATCTACTTAACTCATACTAGACCAAACATTATGAATGTTGTATGTATGGTTGCTATATTTTAGGCTGATCCAAAAGAGTCTCATGTGACTATTGTAAAGAGAATATTCAGGTATCTGAAAGGAATAGTTGACTTTGGGCTTTGGTATCCTAAGGATGATGATCTTACTTTGAATGCATATACTGATGTAGATTGGGAAGGAGATGTATATGATAGGAAGAGTACTAGTGGTGGTTCCTTCTTCCTAGTGAAGAATTTGGTGTCTTAGTTGAGAAAAAAGAAGAATTCCATTTCTCTATCTATTGCTAAGGCAGAGTATATTGATGTTGCAAATAGCTATACTCAAGTGATGTGGATGAAACTGGTGTTGAAAGATATCAAAGTAGTATATGATGAACCTATTGCCATATACTGTGACAACTCAAGTGCAATTAACATATCAAAGAATCTTGTGCTACACTCTAAGGCCAAGCATATATCAATCAAGTTTCACTTCTTGAGGGAAAAATTAAGTGAGAAAGAAGTCAGACAGGAGTATGTGCCTACCAAAGAACAGATTGCAGAAATTTTCACCAAGTCATTGCCAAAGGATACTTTTGAGTATCTCAGAGGGATGCTAGGGTTAATTACCCCTCCTGATATGAACTAAAGATGAATTTTCTTGCATCAATCCATGTGCTTCATAGATATTTCCTAATCCGGATTGATGTTTATGTGGCTACTACTTAGGGGGAGTAGTCAGATGTGCAGATATGTGGTTTAGAGCTTGTATGTGGGAAGATAATGCTTATCTATGCCATTGATGTCAAAGGGGGCGAAGATTCATGTGAAAAACTATTTCTTATCTGAGTGAAGAATCTTGTGGGGTGAAGTTCATGCAAAATATATTAAGGAAGAAGAGTCAGAAACTAAGGGGGAGTAAGTGGTGATTAAGAGTTGGGTTGATGGTGTTTTTCACATCATGCGTTGCCATCAATGCCAAAGGGGTAGATTCTTGTATGTTGTGGTTGTGTTGTTGATATGTGGTTTTCATTGATGTCAACACTATTAACATTATTGTATTGAAGGTTGTATATGTTGAGGATATTGAGAAAATTATTAAAGGAAGAGTTACAAGTTGCCAGTGGAACAGTGAAAGTCATAAAGGTGTCTTGTTCTATATGTTGAAGATGACTTGTTGTGGACTAAAGGGTTTAGTGCTGAGATTATCTAGTTCATCTACTGGAAGTTTTAGAGGTACACGTGAAGATTTTATCGTGTTATGATCAGTTGTGTTTTGACAGTATTTATGTGGGTTATGTGAGTGCTCCTGATTGGATTTTATATGTTTATGGTAATTTCTATTTTTGCAGATGATTCTTTGTTAGTTCTTGTTGCTTTTGGATGCTTCTAGATCATTCTCTATTCTTGTTGTATGTTTGCATTGATTGGTGTGCTTGTGGTCAAAGATTTTTCTCGGTATGTTCAATTTTCCATGTTCTTGGTTGACATGATGGTTGTAACATGTTATAGATCCTTGAAGATTTAAATTTGAATGTTTGGCACAATCAAGGATATTTTTTTGGGTTGCATCATGATATTAGCTGGTAGTGTTTGATCCACATTAAAAATTTATTTGTAAATTTGGGTCGACATTGAAAATATGTTTTATATTTTGGTCGAAAAGGTTGTTGTAATTTCATGTTGCGGATATATAAGAGTGAATGTTTGAGTGAAGTTAGTGTGCATAAGAGAAAATGTATGCTAGAGAAAGTGCAGATTAGTGAATATTGTTCAAATCATTTTATTGCAAAGCAACATGAGAAGAAGTTTGAGCAAGGTGTGAAGAAGGTTTTATGTGCTTAACTGGAACTGTAATAAGGCTTGTGTAGAAGCTATTTTCTCAGTTCATATCTTGTGGATCTAATCCGTATTTTGTATTGTTGGGAAGTGATCCCTCTTGTAATTGAGCAGTGAGCTCTAGGAGTGTGCCTGAATGCATGTGCATTCCCATTATTTTTCTTATACTTTTAACAGGGTATCATATTGTGGACTAACATGCACCATGGTTTTTCCCCTAATAGGGTTTCCACATAAAAAATCTTGGTGTTCTCTATGTTTCTAATGTGTTGATCATTCATGGTTTATTGTTCATTCATTAGATCGAGATTAAGTTAATTAAAGTTTGAAAAGTCTTAATATTCTGTAACAACTGATTAGCCCTCCTCTTAGTTGTATGTCCTTGTTTTTCCAACACAAAATCCTATCATGCCAAATGTGAATATACCAAGTACAAGTTTACCAAACATGAAAATTTTAAATCCACACTTGGTAAAATTTGGGATAGATATGTTTGTGAATCATACAAATGTTGTTCAAAGTCCAAACAATATGTTAACGAATCCATGTATTGATCCAAGTCAAGGTAACACCATGCAAAATCAAAGTTACCTAAATCAAGGCAATGTGATTCCCAACCACAACAATGTTCAATTTCAACCAATAATCCCAAATCAGAACATTGTCCTAAATCAATTTGTCCATGATCCCATACAAACACCATAAGTAGTAATTCCAAATCCTTGAACAAAAACCAAATCAACTATATCAAGGTGTGAAATCAAGATCAAATTTTGCGAGATCAAATTGATACACTACCAAAATAGTTGATTCATTGCACCAAGATACATATCCACCCCAAAATCAATACACTCTTCCATTGGTTAAACCATGTCATCAAAGCATTGAGTTGTGTCCACAACCACATCAAGAACAATATCTTCAATGTCAAGAGGTTGGATATCAAGATCAACAACATAAAAAAAAAACCCAATCACCACATCTCAAAGATCAATCAACACATCTCCAAGATCAATCACAACAAGAATAACCTCAACAAGCACAAATCTCACAAGATAATAAACGTGAATACACTCCTTTTGGAGTACCAATCAAATCAATGCTAAGAAAGCTAGTTAATGCAAAACACACCACTCTTCCAAAAGTAAGTGCTTTCAAATCTATCCTAAAATTCCCTTGGAATAGGGGTGGATCTTATTGTGAGTATCATAGAGAAAATTTTCATAAAAAGTCAAATTGTATTCAACTCAAAAATCTCATCCAAGACCTTATTGATTAAGAAATAATAACTATTAAGGACAATGATCAAGATTCAACTACTAGTGATAGCAGTGCCAATCTCTCCACCACAATTGTTGAAAAAAATGATCAAGATCTATCCATCAATGAGCACCTTCAATATTTTCCTACCTGATACATACATCAAGAGTCACTTTTTAGTCATGATCAAAACCCCTCAACAATATCTAACAATGATCTATTTCAAGGATTGTTAGAATTATTTGATCCTATTGACATAATCCATGATCAATCAACCAATGATCATATTGAAAATATCTCTACATCACCTAATGAGTTAGAAGACATATCTCAATAATTTATTCTAAAGCTTGATCAACATCTTTCACCAAAGTCTAGCAATGGTCCGTTCCAAGACATATTGACATCCTTTGACCTCATGGTTACAAATATTTAAGAAATCCTCAACTCAACAATTGATCCAAATTCACTTAAAGATCAAGAGGATACTAAGCCACTTTTCATTCCTAATGACGATATCCAAGAATCCTTTGTAAGCAATCCATCCCTTGAAATGGACCCATGTCAAGAACTTGATCCAAAGCATGTCGAAAGCAATTCCAAAATCATTCAAGATCAAGAATTCGTATCTCCAAGATATTACAATGATCTAATGGACAATCTCCAATCTATACAAGATGTCACAAATGATGATCACATCCACATAGCACATACTCCTCCATCTACCCATGAGATGCTTTCTTTGGATGGACACGTAGATGATCTTCATTCAGAACAGGATTCCTTTACTCCTGACATTATTACACAAAAAGAGTAGGTTATTGATTCCTATAGTCAGGATGAGTTGTCAACATCAGGATCAAATATATCCCAAATTCAAACTAAGGAAATCATGTATAAAGATATCCAACATTATCCACTCAAGGAAACAGGTCAGACAGAACATGATATTTTAGAGTCAGCAAAGCAGCAAATTGAAATAACATCCTCTACAGTGGTCACTTATTAGAGAATGCTTGCTAAACAAGACATCTCAAAATAAGAAGAATCAAAGCATTGTAGAAGTTGTCAGATCCAACTTCAGAGCCCAAGAACACCTGCATGCAAGAGATACCTGTCACATGGAAGAGAATGGAGAAAAAAGAAAGAGAGGGTTTTAAGCTCTATAATATCAGAGATCTCTTATCAGAACAATCACATAGAATACAAGAGATCAATCCTTCTAAAAGGAGATCAACACCAAAAGGAAAACCTAACCCTAAGGTGAGTGCATTTAATAATTAATATTAATTATTAAATGACTAATATATGTGCATAAAGTGAAATCTTAAGAGGAGAGTAAATTTAATTAATTACTTTACTCTAACATCCCCCCTTAAGATGAGGTACAATGCAACTACAAACAATGAAGAAGAAAGCAAAGGAACTAGAAAGCAACTGAGGGTCCTGACAACATGGCCTGATCAGGTACCCGAATACAACTAGATCTCTATAAAGCAGAGAAATAGAGAAAACCTCATGGGAAAAACTCTACTCCAAAAGAGAGAAAAGAAAGGAATGAAATGCACTAATGAAAGAAGGATAGGAGGTGGATTACATGATACCCCTCATAGACAGCTTCTATCATATAAGTACATATACAATGGTCTCCATAGGAGAGATAGAAAGAGAGAAGGCCCCCCCACAATGAAGAAACTCCTGTCACAATGGTAGATGCCTGATGCAGAATCCAAAAGGAGATCCTGAAGCGGCAAATGATATTCCTCCCCTTGGGAAGAAACAGATCCAAAGGATGATGTCGAAGAAACCCTGTGAAGAGTGATAAACCAATCTGTCTCAAGATGTGTGCCATGATAGGATGTTAAAGAATCCCCCTGTCTGAACTGAAAAAAATGATGTCAAATCCAAATAGATGTGGAGAATCCTGAATACAACCTCTGAATGCACTGATAATGGTGGGTGTATAGTGATAACCTGACTGTCAAGGTAGAGAAGATGAATGTCCTCAAAATAATCCTCCAAATCTGCAATATAGGACTCAACAAACAAGAAAGATATGTCTGCAAGATAAGAGTCCAAAGTAGCTATGTCTGGAAGGTGAATGATGCCCTGCTACACTAAATCAGGGACAACAAGAGATGTTGATGAAGTCTCAGTCTGAAGAGTAGGAACTATGAGACAAGCCTCTGATTCATCAGAATATGTAAGGGTGTCTAAATACTCAAGTTCCTTTAAAGTATCATGATCAAAGGGTGCATTCTCTCTCCAAGCAATGGGTAAGAGAAAATTTGAAGCAGGATCCTTTGGGAATGGAGAGATATTGGGGTCTCCATAGATCTCCCAAAGACGTGTCCAAAGTGGGTGGGGACAATCAATGTCTGATATAGCCCACACAATGTCAACATCAACACTAGACCGTATAAGTCCTACTATGTGATCTCTAATGATATCTCAAGCTAGTTTTCCCTTTGAAGTGGCTGGTTCAGGTATGAGATCATACAAATAAGGAAAAATATTAAGCCACCTAGAATGTGTAAGTATGCCCTTTGCCCATGACTCATAATTACCCCGTTCCAGAATTACAACTAAAGGGTGAGTAGAAAAACCCATGATAACTCTTCAACTTTAAAAAATTGAGACTAACTAACCTCAATACTGATAAATCAGATCAAATAAATCCATCCCACGCAAACAAATCATTTCCAGGTGCCAAAAAGTCCAAGTAATTGACAGATGTGTGAAAACACAAAAAATTGAATAAAATTTACCTGGGGCAGATTCTAGAAAAATAAATGATAGATCTGGAAATAGCACAGAAACACCTTTCCAACGCCTATTCGTTTGTGAAAAATGGAGTCCGTATGCAAAAGATATGGCTCCGGGAGTGCAAAAAGCTTGTTCTGACTTTGACTAAGAAAGAAAGCATCAAAATGAAAAAAAAATGAAAATTACACCTACACCATTAGATTGGCGCTAGAATCAGCTTTCCAACGGTATCTCATTTGGAAAAAACGAAGATTGTACGCCCATTTTACACCCGATTTCATGAAATTGCTCGAAAAAGTCCAATTTGGCCACCAGGAGCTCCCTCAAGGACTAAAAAAACAAACCCCTAGTTGCATGCGTGGCCAAGGGTTCAACAGTCAGGGGCTGTTGGTGCAGCTCTTGGTCACATTCATGACCACCGGCTGGGGCTAGGTGGTCGCAGGGGGTGGCGCACGGGTGGCGCGCAAGCTGCTAGAGGCGCGCTGGCGGCGTGGGGGCGTTGCTTGAGCGGAACGCAGGTGGGGCATGAGCCAGGTGGTGCAGCGGTTACTGCTTGGCCATAGTCGTCTATGCCTCCGGTGGCGGTGGCCGAGTGGTGGCCGTCGGGTGGCCCTCCGATGGTGCTCGCCGTTTACACTGGCTGCGGGTTTGAAAACCCAAAAAATTGAAAAAAATTCAATATTTAAAAAAAAAAAAAAATTGAATGGCATGCCCTAGGGCCGTACGGCCTTAGGGCCAAAAATTTTTGCTTCCCTAATCAACTGTGGCCGAATTGGTCGTGCTTTATATGAAAATAGGGGTTTTTGGGCACTGTAGACTCAATGGCGAGGTCCGTTTTGGCTCAAAATGTCCAAAAAATTAGGCAACCCCCAGATCCACAAAAAATCAAACTGAAAAACTATGAAAGCCTGATCAAACCCTCATAGCTCCAAAATCTTCAAAACAAGAACAGGTTGTAGCAGGTCTGCTCTGATACATATTAATTATTAAATGACTAATATATGTGCATAAAGTGAAATCTTAAGAGGAGAGTAAAGTTAATTAATTTCTTTACTCTAACAAGCATGAAGGTACTACTTCCACAATAAGAAAACGTCAACATAGGCAGTACAAAGAATCCTTACGATGAAACCAATGTCAATACTACAACTAGCCACGTCATGAATCTTCATCCACCCATCACCCCATCCACGAATTGGGACCAACATCAAAAGAAATATTTGAATCAAAGTATAAAGAACATTATCAAAGAAAAAGAAGTTGGAAAGCATAGTGGACAAATCAAATACACATGGATACCAAAGAATACAAAGAAATATTATCCCTATCAAACTCTATTATTCAAAGAAACTATGGGGAAATATAAAAAAGGGAAAAGTATCCATCAAAGATGTCCACAAAGGGAAAAGCAGGATTCTCAAGCAACATACAAAGTATATCAAGTAGTTGTTCCTAATTTCATACACACTTCCGTATCCACCCATTATTTTCCATCTTCCCAAGTTTGGAGAGTCAAAGGTTCCAAACTATCAACCAATCCATCTCCTATTCCTAAACACACAACACCATCCAAGCCTCCATGCATGATATATAATTCTCATATTGACCATGTATTAGCAGCAACCCTTCATCATAAGGATTTAGAAGGAACTCTATTTTGATGTGCGCATAAAGACAGAGTTAACTTTGGTATCAACAAAGTAGATCAAGAATCTCAAAAGTTGCATTCAGGTGCATGTATCTTGGAAAAGCAGCTTCTTCAAGCATGATATCAATGGAACATTATGACATAAGCATCTACATCGACACCAATAGGTGGTTAGGCATGAGCTTTAAATCTTTTGGAATTTAAAAAAAAAAATGAAAATAGTAAAGATAAAAAATCATCCTCCAGTGAAAACCACTACGGTGGAACTTTGGACAAGTACCATGATGAAAACCTGGAAAACAAGTGTCATGTGCAGAATCAAGCATCTACGTGTGCTAATTTAGGTGAAAGCATCTTATCTCATCCATCAAAAATATAGCATTCCATCCATCTTATCCATAATAAAACCATTCATCCATGAACCACTTATCCAATCCATTTTCATATATTCATGTCCATATTCCAAATTATCTTGATCTCGATGAAAGTTTGGTGTACATTTTACACTTGCTTATGGTAAACACCTTGACATGGGTCATTTTCATTGATCTTATCCTATCCAACATTATCTGAGCCATGAAGCATTATCCAATGAGCATTCTTTATTTGAACAACTTATCTTATCACAAGATAATCCATATCCATCCATCCATACATATATCCAAGCATCCATCCATAGCATTCCATACATTGCTAGACATTGGGAAAAAATATTTACATCTTGCTTTAGGAATAAATATTGATCTAAATCTTCCAACTTATGTGGTGATCTGAACATTGGCAAACATGAAATCAAATTGGTCAAAAAAATTGTAAGCAAAAAATCCAAATCACTAGCCTATGGCACATTTTGACAAGAAGATGTTCCTTATCAAGCTTTATCTTTCATCAAACATCAATTCAAACAGTCAATATCAGTTGCATCTAATGTATGCTTCAACATCACATCAAATCATTCAAAACAAATTTTATTCCAAACTAAGCTTCAAAATCTTGATCAATCAAATCCAATCAATCCATCATCATCTTGGGATATCATTTCCAATCCTTGTGTTGCTTAACACTATCCTTGCATAGTTGTGTATCCTCAACAATGTTATCATCATCAATCTTGATCAATCAAATCCAATCAATCCATCATCATTTGGGGATATCCTTCCCAATCCTTGTGTTGCTTAACACTATCATTGCATTGTTGTGTATCCCCAACAATGTTATCATCATCAATTGATCAATTCGATCAATCAACCCTAGCTTGGTTTTCAACAAAATTCAAAAATAGATCACTAATATCATCATGCATATCCATATCCAAATCGTCAAAACATCATAAAATCAAAAAATCCAAAAACATTCATAAAATTAGAAAACCCAAAAACATTCAAATCATATCAAAATCAAAAAATAATCATAAAAGTAAAAAAAATGTCAAAAACATGGTTATCTGAACTACGTTGTCTCTAAGCTTAAAAAATGTAAGGCTAATTGATCATCCCCAAGACAAAAAACACAAAACATTTAAGTAACTTTAAAAATCCAAAATAGTCTCTACAACATTTCAAAACATCCAAATATTTCAAAAAATCTATCCGTCTCATTTTCTTTTCCACCAAGAATAATCAATCATCCATACTAAATCAATTTTCATCTTCATCATTTCAAAAACAAACAGAAACAACTACAATAATCAAATAAAGAAAACTTCAAATGTAAAATCAAAATCGAAACAACAAACTTTTAAATGAAAAATTAAACTCTTGGTCATTTGCAAACATGTCAGCCAACCTTATATCAATAGCCTTTCAAACAACCTATTAACTTTCCACCATCCACTAACATGTCCTAGGATGCATCCTTCCTACAATGGGCATTATCTTTGGCAATTACTTTAGATACTTATCCTAAACAAAACAACTTTCCACCATCCACTAACATGTCCTAGGATGCATCCTTCCTACAATGGGCATTATCTTTGGCAATCACTTTGGATAATTATCCTAAACAAAACAACTTGCCATCATCCACTAACATGTCCTAGGATGCATCCTTCCTACAATGGGCATTATCTTTGGAAATCACTATGGATACTTATCCTAAATAAAACAACTTTCCACCATCCACTAACATGTCCTAGGATGCATCCTTCCTACAATGGAAATTATCTTTGGAAAACACTTTGGATACTTATCCTAAACAAAACACATCCCCTTGGCTAGAGGTATGAAGAACATTGGCTTGTTTGTTCACTTGATCTTTTCTTTGATTTATCTTATTGTGCTCATTCCAATAACCTCTTGATGATGTCTATCAAAATGATTTAGAGAAAAAGGAATGGGGCATTGATCATTATCTTTCATTTGTTGTGCTTTTTGGACTTTCTTGTAATATAACTTGGTGAATACTTGATTTTTTAGGTATGTATGGAAGGTGTTTTAGGCAGCTTGTTGACTATTGCATTGATAGGTTATACCTTTTCATGTTTTGGTCTGAGATGTTTGACACTTCTGAAGTGCATCCTAACAAAGTTTATGTATGTCAAGTGTGAACAAGAATACTCCTATCTATTTTTTGAGTCAAAGTCCATGGCACTAGATACCCTGCCATCCTGGTTGTCTATACCTTGATGCATCATATCTATGTGTTTTATCAAGCATAAGGAAAGTTGTGTCATTCATGTTCCAATCCCTAGATAAGCAAATCATTATCACTCATCACCATATCTAATAAAGTCTTGATGACTCGTGGACTTGTTGGACTTCTGCATCTTCTTAGAATCAAGAGTTCATCCATCTTATTCTTCTACTTATATCCATCTTATTCTTCTCATTCTTATATCTCTACTAACATTTCTCTACAAGTATCAAATTAGTGTGTTATATCAAAATATACTTGAGGCTGCGCATGGTCACTAGCTCTCTATAGATTATCAAATCTATCTACATCAAACATCTGACCTTTCTAATCATTTTTGAGTTGAACTGATCTTAAATTTTATTGCGAGCTTGACCCAAAATTGAAATTTTTCGTCCAATCTCTCAAGGGGGTAGTGGAGTAGCATAATTTCTTTCACTGGGGCAACATTGGGGCATCTAAAAAATTAGGAAACATTTGAATTTTGATCATGGCAGTGTTATTCTTTGAACCGATGTAGTAGGTACTTCGGTTCAAAGAGGAGCAAAATGTAGACACTAAAAAAGTCATAATTGATAACATGCATTTGATTCTGATAAATTAACACCATTTCTTTCAAAATCACTTCAAACTAACCATTTAATTGAATAATCAACATTATTTAATTAAATTCATCAAATTCAACTATTAATCAAATAATTAAATTTATTGGATTAACTCACCCTTCTTCTAACTAATTCTCACAATATTTAATTAAATCAAATTTTAATCCTCTCATTTGATTAAAATAAATCAAATAAAATGTCACAATCTCCCAATTAACTCCAATTAATTAATTCTAAATTAATTAATTCTAAATCACCTTTATAATCATCATTATTAATTCCTCCAATTTTTAACTCTTCAAAAATTAAATCAAGCCATGGTCAACTAAGCAGGTTGCACATGAAAATAATTTCAATTAACTATTTAAATCCTCTAATTTCTCTCACAAAGGCATATTCCAAAGAATATTCCTCTCAACAATCTCCCATTCAATTTCCCTCCAATTGTTTTCAAAAACCTATCACATCCTCTTACATTTGCAATAAATTCTCTTACATCCTCTCAAATCTCAACCAATTTCATTCAATTCCTCTTACATCCTTTCAAATCCTCAACCAATTTCATTTATTTCTCATCCATCCTCCTCCACTCACACATTTCCCAAAATGTGCTCCAACTTCCTCCAATAGAATTGTGACACTTGACACATTCTCATTTGCTCTCATTTTATCCCATATTCACCAATTTCCTTCATTCTTCAACCCTTGGATTCTATAGACAGAGGCATCCTTTTCATAATATGGATCCACAACTTCATGGATTTCTATTATAGTCATGTGAGTTCATAGCAATCACCATTTCCATGTTATTTTGAATTCATGTTTATCACTTAGCATCATTTTTATCACTTGGATCATCTTCAAATCATCAAGCTTAGCAATTGGGATTGGGAAAGGGCTTCTTTCCACATCAAAGGAACACCAATCCCCCTATGGGATTGAGGTTTGGTTAATTTAGTTGATTACATGCTTAGTTCTTGCTTCCTTTCATGTTTTCATCTTTGTTCTTCCAAGAATTTCATAGGGAACATTAGCTTTCAACTTTCTAACATGTTTGACAATGTTTTGTTGATCTTGTGTTAGTTTGTGCAGGTTCGGTGTTCACACTACTAATTAATTGAATTAATTAGAGGATTTAGTGGATAAAGTTAAACTTAATTTTAAAATAAAAAATTAGTTTAATTAAATGTGAGGAATAGAGGTAAAGTGAATTAATTAAATAGTAAATATTTATTTAATTGGAAAAGATGCGATAAGGTATAGTATGATCAAGCATGAATTTTTTAGGTGTCTACAAGGAAATAAAATAAATATAAGATACAACAAGGCTATATACCTTAATTTAGAAAAAAATCAGCTTTGACTAAGGACATGCCTTAACAAACAAGTGATACTTGAGATATTTAGCTATATCATGGATTAGAGATCTAAGGTGAGTTATATTAGAGAAATATACTATACCAAATATAATCAGAAAGATGGTCATGTCAATGGGTACAATTTATTTTTCATTCACAACCTTTTCCTCAAAAAAATTGGAACTTTAGTACTTACAAAACTTGTTTTTCTTAATGATATTCAAGTTAAATAAATAATGGTGTTGCTCAAAGAGCACTATAATTTTCTACTATGCATGGATTAAATTTTAGGGCTACCTTATACCTTATTTAGATCCTAAGACTAAACAAACATTGATGAATAAATAATTATTGTGTGGTTGAATGCTAATGGAAAGAGGTCTATGTTCTAGACCTCTAAAGTGTTAGAAAGAAATGTACAAAACTACTATTCTAGCTTTAAAAAGTTGTTTTATAATGATTATTTGATTATGAAAATGATCTAAGATGATTATTTAAAGTACAAGCCCTAGAAACTCATTTTTATAACTTTGACATACAATTTAACAATCATATTAAATTTAAATAATTAATTCAATTTAAATTTAAAATTTGAAAGACAAGATCACCTCTATAATTCAATCCAAGCCTAGAATTTGATAGCCACCCCTACCTATCATATAAAATTTTGTGATGCTTTGATTATGTAAATGTATTTCATTTGATGTTTTATGAAAAATGTAAATTGTCAAAAAAAATTAATTAATGATTTTTCTTATAGAAAATCTTCTATATTAAAATATTTTTAGTGATTTTTACTAAGCATACATATTAAGGTACCTAAACAAAAATTAATATATTAGTAATCTATCAAAACTTAGTAATCTATGAAATATTATTCCATATTTTCATACAAAGTATGGAACATGGACTATACACATGGGCTGAATATTGAGGTATCATGGAATGTAAGAATAAAAAATTATACATAGAATGAATTATTAAAAAAGGTTAAAAAATTTCATGTGACTGCAAATGGCAAGAGTAAAGCCATGAAACAACGTTAGGAAATTCACTATTACACCTAATGACCATGAAGGAAAAATGTGCCATAAGACACCCCATCTAATGCAATCAATCACTTTTCCTTTGCTACTATTTTTGTTGTAATTTGCAAGTATGCAACATCTAAAATAGGTTATAGAGAACAATGAACATAAAATAATAAATGGATAAATGAAAATTTATGTTATTCTAAGCCTATCTTACTCACGTATGCACAAGTGGATGCTTAAGCAAGGGCTTGCAAACCATTTGATAGATTGACACAAGGAAGAAGTGAATAAACAAGAAAATATATTAAAGGCACAAACTTGTTCAACACAATAAATTACCCCATGTCCCCATGCTGCTACTTAAGTGCATTTTCTGTAGTAGGAGTGTTCCCATGCAAATTTAAAACTTTGGGAAAAGGATAATTTAAAATCTTACCTATTTTGGTGGAGCAGCTATTGTTTAGGAATTGAAAATAAGATGTGGAAAAAAATTGGGGAATATTCATGGGGCCACTAGCCCCACAAATTACTCCCAAAAAATTTGAGCAGTGGCTGCTAACCAAAATAAGCTAAGTAGGTGCATGGGGATGTGCCCTTAGAGATGATTATTATATTAACCCAACATGTTTAAATATATCTATACACAAAGAATATAGTCCAAAGACAATGCAAATAGTGCGCAAAGTTCATGGAGTAACAAAAAAATAACAACCATAAGATGAGAATTTTGATTCTACAATGTGGAGATTTTGAATAAAAAGATATGGACAACAAACTGAAAATTGATATTTCAGAGGCAATGACTCACTGATGTTACTCCAAAGTTAAATCTATAAAAAAAATTGAATAATTAATAATAAGTCTAAAAAACTTAAATTTACTCTTACAATTAATAAGAATTTCTAAAGTCATATTAAAAATAAATCTTGTTAAAAATATTAAAGTTAAAAAACTATTTATTCTATTTTCAAACTATTTTTAATTAATATATGTTTTTATAATAAATAATATAAATCTTTTATATTAAAACAAAAAAATTATAACTACTAGTAAAATGTTAATATCTTAAAATTATTGCTAAAAATATTTTAAAAATTACAAAATATTATATTCCATCTTTGAAAAGATTCTAAACTAATTTATATTTTTATAATAAATATTATAAAATTATATATATTTAATAATAATTTGAATTTTCATTCGGTTATATAAAAATATAGCAAGTCAACTTATACTATTTAAAAAAAATTATATTTGTAATATAGGATCTAAAATGCAAAAAACGGTAAAAAAGAATCAAGAGTTTAAGCTTAATATATAGGACATGAAAATGAAATTTTTAATGTTTCAATAAATTGCTATTCCCATTATGTAGGAGAGGAAAAGCAAAACAGAAAAAAAAAATTGCAGATGGACGAAACTTAATACATAGGTAATGTACATGGGTTGAGCTTGATTTTTGCCTTCCTTACTCGAGTTATTTAGCCAACACTTACTAATAAATGGCGATCTTTGAATTGATGTTTCTAATTATCAGCGCTATATTTGTCTGTCCCCAACGTACGTTATGTTAATACTTATGGTAGAATCTCTTCAACCTTCCTCCCTCGTCAGTTGGCTTATTTTCATCTCTAGTTTGGGAAAAGTTTTAAAGCTTAGCAGCAGTTCAATATGGAGAACCATTTGGCGGTTTATTTTACCATGGTTCACTGGATTCTGTGTATTTTAGCGGTTAGGAATTATTTAGTTATATCTGTAAACATTTGTCAAAGTAACAGGATTAAGAAAATTCTTAGCTTCTAGCTCCATATTAACTGCGTTTTGAGGCGGTTTAAGCCGCATATTTACAGTACGCCCCAGCTTTGATTTTGAAGAACTTAATACGCATTAACAAGTTTGTTAAATTTCAGTTTAGTTTCAGCTAGAAACTAACAGAGAGTTTTATTTTTTACAGGTGTTTGTTATTGTTGTTGCGTTGCATAGGGTTAGAGATCTGGCTGAGCAAAACATGGAACTCACTACTTAAGTGGAAGGGCTTCGAAGGACAGAACAGGAACTCGAAGATGTTGTGCGAATGAAGGAAGGACAAATATCAATTTCAGAGGACATGCTAAATGGAAGGGATATATAACATTCTTGGTGGTTGTATTCTACTTCTAGGCTAACAAGAGTTTAACAAGTCAAGGAATATCTATGCAGTGGGAAAAAAGATTAGTTTTTTGGAGTTTAGGTTTTTTAATTGGGATTGGCTAAATAAGCCTTCGTTTATATTTTATTTTGCTAAAGACATTATTAAGGTGTTTATCTTTCTCTATGATTGGTATGACCCTTGGTGGTCTATGGCTAAGACTGTTTTAAATCATGTTATCATG
Organism: Sequoia sempervirens; assembly: GCA_007258455.2. NCBI lineage: Eukaryota > Viridiplantae > Streptophyta > Pinopsida > Cupressales > Cupressaceae > Sequoia > Sequoia sempervirens. Next base: position 1,278,547,941 of record VDFB02271358.1, on the reverse strand, counting down.
ATGGACACTACTAGTAGTTTAGTTCTTATATGTGTTTTTTGGGATGTTTTTGATATAATTTGCTTTGGGTGATGGTTTAATTTTTTGACCTGTTGTTACTATACTGTTAGTGTTACTTTGTTGTGGATGGCCGGTAGTACCTTGTATTAAAGAGACAACACCTTTGTTTTACCGTTTTTTATATCAAAAATATGTCAAGAGATATATAATAATATTCTAGCATGGATGAAAAGGTTTTTTTGGTAAGAATTTCATACAACATTGTAATATATGTTTAATATTGATTCCATTGGCAGGAAAATTAAGGTTCCTTGTTTCAACCATGGGGAATAAGATGGCTGCTCTTTGCTTTCACTTTCTATGTGGGTCAAAAGTCTTTTATTTTAAGTTGTAATTAAAAAAAAACAATCCCTCTAGTCTTATAAGCAGTCAGTCATATTTGGAGAAGATAGGTGAGAATACAGAATAATCTAGCAAATTTTCCAACCATTTTTTCAACTTTACACTTTATGATAAGCTCATTCACTATATTTCTATATATATAAGTATATATGACAAGTTAAATTATTAGTGAACAATACAAATATAATATAATTTATAATATTTTTATTTATAACATTAATATATTTCTTATTATAAAAATAGAAATTAATTTAAATCTTTTCAAAAAATAGAATATAACTATTTAAAATTTTTGAAATATTTTTATAAATAGAATATAACTTTTATTTTTACAATATTTTTATTCCAAACTATTGTAAGAGTAAATTTAAGATTTTCAATTTTTTATTACTAATAGTTATCATTGATTTATATTAATATGTATGATTTACAATATTTATTTTAAAAATATATTAATTTAGAATCTTTTCAAAGTAGAATATAGTGCTTTTAAAGTTTAGAATGTCTTTAACAAGATTATGTTCAATATTTTTAATATGAATATGAATTTAGAAATTTTCTATAAGTATAATAATGAATTTAAGTTTTTTAATCTATTACTAATAGTTATCATTGTTTTCTAATTTTACATTTAGTTATATCCAATAACATAACAATGATTTTCAAAAAAATCAAGAAACATCATGTAAGTAAGCATATCTAAGTTTATCTTTGAATCTACTCACTTGATAAAGTGTTTCTAAATATGATCTTCTAGATCTTGTCTTTTACCAATAATAAATTCATTTGAATTGATGTTAATTTTTTATCTTTTCATTTATAAATAAAAAACCTTGATTGTTCATGAATATAGTGTATAAAAATTAAATTTTCTTCTAAAAATAAAACTAGCACTTGCACCAAGGGGTGCAATAGTTATGTCGATAGAATACTATATAAAAGTAAGCATGTCAAGGAATTATAGTTTCAAATATTTACAATCTTGTTTGTAATACATATTTGGAGATTGAAAATTGAATGAAAGATTTGCAGATGTTTCAATTGTGATAATTTCATGTGCTAGTATGTGATTTTGTATGTGTTATGAGGGCAACCATTGGAAAATTTATGCATTTTGTTAATAGGTTTGGGTTACTAGCATTTATAAAAAATGATCAAATGAGGTTCATTTTTTCTTAGTTTGAAAAATGTGTTCTTCAATTTTTTTGATGGTTATGATTATAGAGGAAAATGGGTGTCCATTTGGAAAATAAGTTTATAAGTTGTCATCTAGTGCTTTACTTGATGATTTGTGGAAAATTGTACATAAATAATGTTATGGAAGCTTGGAATACTACCTCCTAGTTTGATAACATTTTACAACTTGACCCATCCTTTGAATAGTAATTGGTACTAATTGGGCCTAGGGTAGAATCCTACTGCAAAGATATTTGGCATTGAAAATTTAGTTGTTGTTCACTTTAATTGAAACATGAATCCTTCATTAGAGATAGCAATGGTCGAATATAGGATTTACTAGAGCAACAAGCCTTCAATCAACAAAACATGGTAAAGGCTTTCAAGAGCTTAACTATCTAACTTTTTAAATTCATTGGTCACTAATAGAATTTGAAGATCTAAATGTTTTAGACCTATAAAGGGCATAACAAAAGCCTTCCCTAATTTTCCCTTTGGAATACAGTCAAAATACAAATGACAAATGGAGCAATCTTGAAACAATGAATGATATGAGCAAAGAACCCTTAAGCATGCAAAATTTTAATTTGTAAAAGTAAAACTAATCTATTACCAAATACAATACTTAAAAACAAATAAATTTATTACATAGTTGTAAACAAAAAGTTAAACATGTAAAAAGAGAAGAGTGAAATACTAGGGGGAGACATTGGTGCCTATTTTTATAAAGAGGGTAAAAAATTATTAAAATTAGAAAGCCAACATTGCAAAGAAGTCAAGGTCCATACAAGCACCTAGAAATACTAAAAACATAGCTCCAAAAATCAATCACCCAATTGGAAGCACCACCAAAAAACCAACCAACAACCAACGTCAACCTATCACATCCTCCAAAATAAACCTCTCCAAATCCTAGACTAGCATAAGGGGAAACTTCTCCACACTATCAATTTTCTAGCTACCATCATGTAGAGAAGTCCATTTAGCTAAAAAAACAAACAACCATGTTCTAGCTCAAGGAATGTGCGTGAAAGACATAGATTTAAATTAAGAACACAACCACAATTTTTTTCTAGAAACAAAGGCGAGTTGGTAATTAATCCCATCCAAATTCTACTCCGTCAATAAGTTAACAATGACTTGAGAGTCAAACTCATAGGTAATCATATGCCAACCAAGAGCATATGCTTTCTCCAAATTTAAGAGGATCACTAAACCTTTCATAAGGTTATTGGTTATTAGTCCCTTATGAATAGAAAATAAGAAAATAACCTTACCAAATCTATCTCTTCCAATGCCACCAATCCTAGTAGGACCAAGATTATCCCTGGAGGAGCCATCAATGTTAATCCTTAAAATGTTGACCAATGGAAGGGACCAACCCCCAACTCTCCAAACCTTCTTTTAGCACACTTGCCTCTTTTAACAAAAAAGGAATCAAAATCCAAACCCCAAAGACCCAATCTATTCAAGACCTCTTCATAACCCCTTTCCAAAGGAAAGGACACTTCACATTTGGCTTCCATGGTCTCTTACATCATACTAAAAACTCTTGACCAAACCTATTGGATCATTAGGTTAACACCCTAAATATTGTTGAATAAGACAACTGAGAGGGGGGTGAATCAATTGTAGAAAATTAAAACCTTTAAATCATTCATTGGAACTAATCCTTAATAATGCTAAATGATTAAACATTAAGTGCAAGTGCAAAAACTGAAAACCATCACACAAACACAACACCAGATATACATGGAAAACCCACTAAGGGAAAAACCACCATGGTGAGGATTAAATCACATGGTAGAGAATATCAAAACCAATTACAAAGGCTCAATGCCTAACAAAAAAGGCTCACTAACAAAACAAGGACTCGCTATCTAGATCAGGACTCACTGTCCAAAAGGGCTAACAACCTAAAGGGCTCACTGCCAGAGAGATACAAAGAAGATAGAAGAGATATGTTATAGAGAGAAGACAATCTCAATGTAACAGAGAAATCAACCACAATTTTCTCAACCACTGGCAGAAATGCATGAATGATAGAGTACACCTTCAACTCACTACATTTGAAATTTTTAGTATTTAGGCTTCACACTAATCTACCACACTCACATCACACACACTAATTCACATCAATCTCACATCTATTTGCTCTATTTATTTTCACTTATCTTTGTACATCATTTCACCACTAACTCATCTTGTATTTATACCATCTTCAACTTTGAAACATATCCAAATTCGGCCATCAACATTAAATTCAAATTAGGTCGATGCCAAAACATCGTAGGGTTGAATTAGAATGAGGGAAACCCAAACACATGCTTGGTTAGGACCCAAATAGATCCAACACACTACATCAACTCTAAAGATAGTGTTCAACACAAGGTCGACCAAACCAATGTAAAATACATAGAACAATTAAGCACGATCCTTCCAAATACTAAAACTATCTTCAATACAATCATAACAACTCAAATCTAGGACCGCAAATCATAATACTTTACCAAAGAGAAATTTAGACCAACAACTTTTCTCCCAGACCTCAACCAGAACACAGAAAACCACAATTCAAACCTAGTGAACATAACTCATACTGTACAATGAATCAGGAGCCAAAAATATGGATATAGAAACTTCCAACAACCATGACCAACATATTTGAACCACACAAATATAGGAGAAAATCCTGAAGCAACCACTAAACACCTACAACCTTTATTCAATACAATTTTCTCAATATTCTCAACATGAACAACCAATAACCTACAACCATGACATCAATGAAAACAACAACTAGTTGATAACCAATTGGCCAGTTGACATCAATGACAACACCTTCATTTTTTTTCCATTATTGCAACAATCTCCCCCTATGTCATTGACAACAACACATGATGTGAAAAACTATCAAAGACAACATACTAGCTCTAAATACACTTGGGTATGTGTAGGATCATGATGGGCCAAAAAGTAGCAATATGATGGGTATGTGGCTAACGACATTTTTTTTACCCAAAATTGATGAAACGAAAAGGGTTTTTAAAGGAGATTATCAGCTTTCCACCAATATAAATTATGCTTTACTTTGAATTAAAAATAAATAATTATTATTTATTTTCTATTTGAATTACGATTAAAGTCCCGATTGATAGGTTGATTGAAAAACATCTATAGCTTTCACACGACATCATATTTTTTGAATCCAAAGCATGTGTCACATTCTATGTTTCACATACTATAGGATTAAAAAAAAGAAAAATTGAATTTTGTGAAGTTTTGACCAAGTTAAGGTTGTCATACGTACGAGTTTTTATATTTTTAAAAAGTTGTAATAAAAATCATAATTAAGTATTTACTTGGAAAAAAATTACAAAAAAATATGCATCACATCGGCACATGAGTCCTCTACTTATATGTAAAATCTTATAAAAAAAATATTATCATTTTATTTTGGTTAGGTGGCCCATTTAATCTACTTCTTTATTTTTTCCGGAATTTTAAGTACCATTGCATTGAAATTTCCAAATTTTCACCAAATAGGATTTTTTCTTTAAAACATAGTAGTTTAGAAACTGCATTCAATTTTCTACAGATTCTATTCATACTTATTTTGAAATAATATAGATAACTTATTCAAATTTTTACATCAAGTTGCCTAACTCTGATTTTTTTGAATTTTTGCCACTTAAGGGCCTATTTTTTCCATGATGATCCTGCACATACTAACTTCTCAAGATTTTTCTTTCTATTTCTCCCCTTTAGTAGATAATATTTTTCACATTTTTCCTCTTTTTTTTTTCACATTCTTCCTCTCCCCCTTTGGCATCAATGGCAAAGGAAAAAGATATTTTACATTGATTTCCCCTTTGACATAGAAGACAGAATACTCATACAATGGCAACATATGACACTACCTGCTCCCCTGAGAGGTAGCCACCAAAAATTAATTCATAAGAAAGATAGATCCACTAGACTGATACATCTCCATATGCATCTAGTTTAAGAAAGGAGTGGAAACGATCCCTAGCTTCTCCCAAAGATACTCAAAAGTATCCTTAAGAAGAGCCTTCGTAAATATATTAGCAATTTGATCCTTCATATGGATATACTCAAGATTTATTTCATTATCCATGACCTTATCTCTCAAGAGATGATACATGATAGATATATACTTTGTCCTCGAGTGCAGCAATGGATTCTTTGAAATGTTAATTGCACTTGTTTTATCACAGAAGATGGAAATAGGATCATCATACACCACTGTGATATCTTTCAATGTATGTTTCATGCATAGAACTTGTGTATAGCAAGATGCAATAGCAATATACTCAACTTTATCAGTAGACAAGGAAAATGAATCTTGTTTTGTACTCAACCATGCCACCAATGTGCAACCAAGAAAGAATGCACCACCACTTGTATTATTTCTATCATCTACACATCCAGCCCAATCTACATCTATATAAGCTCACTTAGTGTAAATTCAATATCCCTAAGATACCATAACCCATAATTTAAAGTTCCATTCAAATATCTAAATATTCTTTTAATAGTAGCAACATGTGTTTCCTTAGGATCTTCTTGAAATCTAGCCACAAGACATACATCATGCATAATATTTAGTCTAGTAGTAGTCAAATACAATAGTCCACCAATCATAGATCTATACTTGCTTTGATTAGCCTTAAGTTAATCATCATCTTTTCCCAATTTGCAACCAATCACCATGGCAGTGCATACCGATTTGGAACCATACATCCCAAACTTCTTCAAAATCTCTTTTGCATACGTAGACTGTGAAATAAAAATTCATTTCTTCATTTGATTAATTTGCAGCCCAAGAAAGAAATTCATCTCTCCAAACATAGGCATTTCAAATTATTTTTGCATCTCTTATGCAAATAACTTACACAGTTTCATTTCCTCCAAAAATAATGTCATCAGCATATACAACTACAATCAAGATTTTAACAATTTCAATTTTAAAATACAAATTACTATCTACCATACCTTTTTTTAAACCTTGTTGAATCAAATACATGTCTAACCTTGCATACCAAGCTCTAGGAGCTTGCTTCAATCCATATAAGGCTTTCTTCAACCTGCATAGCATATTCAATTGATCTAAAAATTGAAATCCTTCTAGTTGTTCCATGTAGACCTCTTCTTTATCTCACCATTAAAAAATGCATACTTGACATCCATCTGATAGACCTTGAAATCTTTATGAGTAGAAAATTCTAAGAACATCCTTATAGCCTCCATTCTTTCCACCAGAGCAAAACTCTCATGATAATATATTCCTTCTACTTGTCAGTAGCCTTTACACACAAGCCTTGATTTGTTTCTAACCACTTCTCCATTCTCATTCAACTTATTTCTGAATACCCATTTTGATCTAATAATTTTTTTATCTATCGGTCTTGGGACCAATTCCCAAGTTTGATTCTTCTCAATCTGCATAACTTCTTCTTTCATAGCTTCCATCCAATGTGTATCTTTACATGCTTCACTTACAGTCTTTGGTTCAATCTTAGAAAATAAACATAGATTTTCTTCAGCAGTAGCTATGCTTCTTTTCAATACTCCTTTTGTCTTATCTCCAATGATCTAACCTTTTGAATGATTTTTCTACACATATCTAGGTGTCTTAGGGGACACCACTAGAGCTTCTTCTTCTCTTTCATTTTCTTCATTCTTCTTCTCTTGCTCATCCCTTTCTTGTTCTTCCATAATTTCTTCAATTCTTACATAATTAGGTTCATCATATACATATCCATCAATATCAATTGAATTCTTCATTGTTTCATCAACCTTGAAATTTGCATTTTCTACAATCTTTCTCGGTCTTTTATTGAAAAATTTGTAGGATTTTCTTTTAGTAGAATATCCAAGAAAAATACCTTCATCACTTCTTGTATCAAACTTTCCTAAAGTTTTTTCATCTCTTCTGATATAATATTTTCTTCCAAATACCTTGAAATACTTAACAGTAGGAATTCTTCCAAACCATAGCTCATAGGGGGTCTTTTTACTATTTGTTCTTGCTTGAACTATATTGAATACATAAAAATTGGTATGAATAGATTCTCTCTAGTAGACTTCTAGTAAACCAACCTCAGTAATCATTGATCTAGCAATCTATATGGGTGGATCAAGGATGGACCAAAAAGTGGCAATATGATGGGTATTTGTGGTATGTGGCTGATGAATTTTTTCTTACCCAAAATTAATGAAACAAAAAGGGTTTTTAAAGGAGATTCTCAGCTTTCCACCAATATAAATTATGCTTTACTTTGAATTTATTAAATAATTATTATTCATTTTCTATTTAAATTAAGACAAAAGTCCTAATTGATACGCTGATTAAAAAATATCTATAGCTTTCAAATGGTATCACATTTTTTTAATCCAAAACATGTGTCACATTCTATGCTTCAGGATTAAAAAAATAAAAATTGAATTTCATGAATTTTTGACCAAAGTTAAGGTGGTTAGACACACAAGTTTTATATTTTTTAAAAAGTTGTAATAAAAATCATATTCACTATTTACTTGGAAAAAATTACAAAAAATATGCATCACATCGGACATGAGTCCCTCTAATTATATCTAAAAATATTATTAAAAAATATTATCATTTTATTATGGTTAGGTGCCTGTGACACCTTACTTCTTATTTTTCCCTTGAAATTTAAGTACCACTGCATTGGAAATTTCAAATTTTCCAATTTTTTTTTTTTTCAAGAAACCTAGTAGTTTAAAAAAAAAAAAACTACACATTAATTCTACAAATTCCATTCTTACATATTTTGAAATAATATAGATAACTTATTCAATTTTTATGCCAAGTTGCCTAACTCGATTTTTCCTAATTTTTCACCACTTACCTTATTTTTCCATGATGATCCCACATTACCCAAAATTCCTTGAATTGTTCTATTATTTCTTTCAACAACTCCATTATGTTAAGGAGTTCTCAGAGTAGATAACTATCATTTTATTTCATGCACTTCACAAAACATATTAAACTCATGGGAGGTGAATTCTCCACCTCTGTTAGACCTTGATCATTTTATCCTCAAATTTGTGCTTCATTTTCAACCATAGCTTTGAATAACTTGAATCATTCTAATGCATCTAATTTCTCTTTAAGAAATGTAACCCATTTATATCTAGAATAATCATCAATCAAAAGCATAAATTATCTTTCACCTTGTAGACTTCTCACTCTTGTAGGACCATAGAGATCTATATAAATTAAATCCAGTAGTCTAGTTGTAGATTGTCCCTTTGATCTTTAATGTCTTCTAGCTTTCTTTCCAAATTGATAGTTCTTGCAAATAGCATTGACAGGCTTTGTAATCCTTGGTAAATCTCTAACGACCTGAACTACACTAATATTTGCCAAATTATCAAAATTCAAGTGACACATTCTCCAATGCCACAACCAACTTTAATTTTAATTTAAGTCACAAAGCATCGTCCATTAGCACCTTTAAGTTGATAGATATTTCCTTCAAATTTCTTTCCTACAACAATCACTATTCTAGATCCTTTTCTAATCCCACATCTCTCATCCTCAAAAACAAGATTATATCCTTTACTACACATCTTTACTTGAACACTCAAAATATTATGCCTTAAGCCCTTAACATAGTAGACATCATTAGTATTATTCTTTCCATCAAAACTTACTGAACCTATCCCTCAAATTGTAGCACCAGTATCATCTCCAAACATAACCAAGCCTCGATCATATTTTTCAAGTTTAACAAACTTACTCTTATCCCCATTCATTTGATGTGAACAACCAAGTTATCAAAAACCTAATAGTTATTTTCCTATTTAGAATGTAAGATAGAGATTATAGTACCTTCATTTTTCTCCTTCTATGGAGGGCATTCCTTCACCTATTTTTCAGAATTAGTAGAAGTAGGTTAATCCTTTATAGCCAAGAACAAGTATTCATTATCATCGGGGTCTTCCTAATCAGAATCCTCATCGGATATACTAGAATTCTCATTCACATAATATTCTATGTTGATCTTCTTACCTTTCTTTCTTCCTCATATCTTTGTTTATTCATCTTACCTCTTTCTAGAAACTTTGTAGCATAATGACCTATTTCTCCACAAATAAAGTGCATTTAAAGGGTAACTTACCTTCATACTTGTTGGAGCCTTTCTTCATCCTTCTCACAAAGTTAGCCTCTAATTCATCAATATTTTCTTCATCTAGATATTCATCTTTTGTATCCTTAAAGGTAGTCTCTGATTTCAATCCATTTCTTAAACTCGGCTTCCTCATCTCATAAGATATCAAAGATCCCAACAACAGATCTTGAGTTGAAGTCTTGTAATCTCTACTCTATTCAATAGAACATACCTTTTTGTTCTAAGAATTAGGGAGAGTTCTAAGAATCTTCTTTACAATCCTGGTTTCATCTATAGTAGCACCAATTCCTCGTATTCTAGCTACTGTCTCATCTAATCTCTCTACATAAACTTTAACATTCTCATCTTTAGACATATGTAGGAGCTCAAATTGTGTTTCTAAATTTAACAGTTTTGCATTTTTGACCCTTTTGTCACCTTCATGCACCCTTTCCAAAGCATCCCAAACTTCCTTAGTAGTCTTCAGATTCTGAATCTTAATCAACTTGGAATGTACAAGACTATTCTTCAAAATGTACTTCACCTTATTGTTTGCTTCATGTTCCTTTATCTCATCAGCTATACTCAGACCATTAGTAGGAATGTAAGGACTCTTGTAAGCTTTCTCCACATCATATCAGCAATACTCTAGATATTATTCCATCAATATTTTCTAGATAGCATAATTAGTTCCATAAAACCTCATATAATCAAAAGTAAATTTTCTAGCCATCTCATACCTTCCTTAAGCAATCAAGCTCTACTCCAAGGAACAAAGATCTGATACCAATTATTGAATAAAAAAACTAAGAAGGAGGGAGTGAATCAATTGTAGCAAATTAAAACCTTTAATTCATTCACCAGAACTAATCCTTAACACTTCCTAAATGATTAAACATTAAGTGTAAGTGTAGAAACTGAAAACCATCACACCAACACAACAACACCAAATTTACGTCAAAAACCCAATAAGGCAAAAACCACGATGAGGATTAAATCACATTGTTGAGACTATAAAAATTGATTATAAAGGATCACTTCCTGAGAAACAAGTCTCACTACCAAAACAAGGACTCACTATCCAACAGGTCTAACAACCTAGAGGGATCACTGCCACAGAGATACAAAGAAGATAGAAGAGATATGTTATAGAGAGAAGACAATATCAATGCAACAGAGAAATCCACCACAATTTTCTCAACCACTTGCACACATGCATGAATGATAGAGTACATCTTCATCTCACTACATCCAAAAACTCAGCATTTAGGCTTCTCACTAATCTGCCACACTCGCATCACACACTCACTGATTCACATCAATCTTACATCTATCTTCTCTATTTCTTTTCACTTATCTTTGTTTGTACATTATTTCACCACTAACTCATCCAACATTTATACCATCTTCAAATTTGAAACATATCCAAAGTTGGCCATCAACATTAAATTTAAATTAGGTCGACACCAAAACATCCTAGGGTGGAATTAGAATGAGGAAAACTCAAACACGGGCTTTGTGAGGACCTAAATAGATCCAACATGCTACATCAACTTTGAAGATAGTGTTCAACACAAGGTTGGACAAACCAATGTAAAACACATAGAACAATTAAGCACGATCCTTCTAAATATCAAAGTTATATTCAATACAATCATAACAACTCAACTCTAGAACCGTAAGTCATAAGACTTTACCAAAGAGAAATGTGGAGCAAAAAAGTTTCTCTTGGACCTTAATCAGAACACAAAAAACCACAGTTCACAATTGGTGAACATAACTCACAATGTGTAATGAATCAAGAGCCCAAAATCTACATATAGAAGCTTCTACCAACCATAACCAACATATCTGAACCACACAAACATAGGAGTAAATCTTGGAGCAAAACCCGGTGCAACCATTGAACACCTACAACCTTTCTTCAATACAATTTTCTCAATATCCTCAACATGAACAACCAATAACCTACAACCATGACATCAATGAAAACAAAAACTAGTTCATAACCAATTGATCAGTTGAGAGCAATGACAACACGTTCATTCTTTTCCATTCTTGCAACAAATATCCTACAATTCCTTTCAAGAAAAAATTGCCAAAGAATCAAATCTAGATGAATAGTCCCCACAATCTAGAGAAAAGAAGCCTATGTCAGAGGCCACCCCAAGCTGCTTTAGAATTCAACCAATGAGAAAGCATGAGCACATGGATTTCCCCAAAATCCCCATGAAAAATTATAGATAATCATAGAAAAGGGACAATGAAAGAAAAAGTGAGACAAATCCTCCTCACTACACCCATAGAGGACACAAATAGAAGGGCCCTGAAAGTCACACTTCCAAAGATTATCACAAGTCAAGCACCTATTCCAAGCTAAATTCCTCAAGAACAATTACACTAAGGCTAGGAATACTTGTTCCAAACATTTTTCCACCAAGAAACTTCCATCCCACCATACTTAGAAGACACTAGCTCTTCATAGCCACTAGCCACCATAAAAACCCCCTTAGGATTAGGGCTCCAAGCCAAAATATCCCTCTCCCTAAGAGAGTTTAACTGTCTATCAGTAAGAATCTTATAGAGTTCAACTCAATCCTCCTCCAATCCACCAGTAGGCCACTCACATAGGTATTTCCATCTAGACACTTCCACAAGGCCACAAGGATAAAAAAAATTGAATTTCATCACCCTAGACCATCTAGCTTCCAAGAAACAATGACAAAGGTCCTACAGATTAGGGTACCTAACCAAGATAGGAGGAAACCCATCCCAAGAGTCAAAATAAGATAGAGATTTAGACCCCCTAGTATAGATCTAGAATAAACCATCCTTGATTAGATTAGCACCTTTTTTAAGTGGACTTCAAATCACAGAGCTTTTCCCCAAAAATGAATATCAACCAACCTCCTCCTTTGGAACAACCTTCATATACTTATGCAAAAAAATCCTAGCCTGAACCTGGTCATATTCAATACACCATCTCTAATATAGCTTAGTATCCCAAGACAAGCTAGATAAACTAGACTACCACAATCCAAGCCCACCCAACTATTTCGAGCGACAAACAATTTACCACTTCAACATACTCCACTTAGAGGATGACAAGTTGCTAGCCAATAAGAATTTCCTAGCCAAAGAATCTAGATCTTTGATAAAACCTGTAGGAGCCACTTGAAGCATACACCTATAGTTTGGAAGGGCCTACACTAATGACTTAAGAAGCAACAACATACCCATAAAATAAATCCATCTGTGAGTCCAATGGTGAACACTTTTTCTTGAAACTTGTCTAAAATAATTTTCTAGGAAGTGTTAGGAAGGGTACCAAAATATATACGAATGTCAAGATACATCAAAGGAAATTGACCAATTTGGAATCTTATAATACGAGAAATGTGCTATTGGATAAGAATAGTAGTAATAAAGAAGAAATAAGAAGATTTACTCTTATTGATCTATTGAATAGAAGCCACAAGGTAGATGTCCAACACCTTACATAAATTAGTAGCCTCTATAACCTTGGACATACCCATCAAAGCAATAGCATCCACAAATTGTAGGTTTGATTGAGGTGGAATACCCTTACACCACTATCAACTCTATATTACACCTTGATTAACATGGCTCTTAATCACTCTCCCCAAGCCTTTAGCAAAAAAATAAAAGGGTAAGGAGAAAGGGGATCTCCTTGCCTAAGGCCTCTGGAAGACCTAAATAAGGAAGACAGTTCCCCACTGACCAAAACTGAGAAATAATCCTATAAGGGAAACAACTCGTTATCTACATAAACCACTCAACAAATCCAAAAGCAAGAAACACTTTCTGCAAGAAGGACCATTTAACTGGATCATAGGCTTTAGCCATGTCAAGTTTGATGAACATAGATTTTTCTTTTGAGCCCACCATGGAATGGATAGTTTAAGTAGTAATAACCACTCCATCCAAGATTTTTCTACCTATCACAAAACCCCCTATTCTTTATAGACCAACTTGCCAATCCACTACTTTAGTCTTCCATCCAAAAAAAATAGATAAAATATTATAAACCACATTACAAAGAGCAAATTGCCTAAAAATACCCAACCTATCAGCCCCATCACATTTGGGAATGAGAATAAGAAAAGTAGAGTTCATAACCTATAGTGTAGGAAAATGTATTCCTTTTCCACACTTAATTTGGGAATAATTAATAATGAAATCAACCTAATGTTGCCTTAATTTAGTGTTGTAATATATCTTTCATATTCACATTAAGTTTAAGGCCCCTTTTTAATAAAATGGAGTTAATTGTGCCTTATTTTTTATGTTGTAAGGTGTACCTTTACACTTCCACATTAATCTAGGGCTTTATTAATTAATTGAGGTTAATTTTTTTTAATTGTCCCTTTTAATTCAAATCCAAGCCTAATTAAATGTAAATTCTGAGGGATAAAACCTGACATGAACATAAATGCCATAACATAACACTCAACTTTGGAAGATGTATGTCCTAGGTAAGCAACCTAGGACCCATTCACCATAGGGAAAATGGGTCCTTAGTCCTATGAGCCTATTTTTACATAACATCTAACATTGTCTCATCTTTGTCATAGGTAAGTGGCCTAGGACCCATTCACCCTACAATGAATGGGTCCTCACTTAGACCTAGGACCCATCTTTGAATTATTTTTCTAGCAATATTTTAGTGACTTCAAATCTATGATTCAATGTTTGCTTGTGATATATTTGAATTTCAGAAATTAATATTAAGATATGTATTAATACAATTTCATTTCACTAAGTTTCAGTCCTAAATTGCAAGCATTTTCATGAGATTCCTTGTAGAAAATTTATGATCAAGAGAGCATTCAAGAGTATAATTATTGAAGATTATTGTAGAAATCGAGATTTCTATTTTCATATCAAAGATGTATTGTGACATGCATGTTGTTTGAGCTCATATGTTGATGTAGCATTCAAGATCAATCAAGCATATCAAAGGTGTTATTTCTAATTAAGTTTCATGATCAATATCTACATTCATTGAGGACACTTCATGCTAGTTTGCATATTTGTGCTCCAAGGTTTCAAATAAGGTTTGGTGAGTTGTTACATAGATTTGTTCATTCAACATTCCTTTATTCTTTTATTCATTTCAAGGTTTAATTACCAAAATGGGGTTTGACCAAGGAAAACCCCCATTCACCTAGAAAACAACATTTTTCTTCTCTTTAATGTGTGATTACAGATTTTAGGTTGAAGATCTTGTGGAGAGAAAAATTGAAGAAAATTGCAAAGTTGTCAAAGTTGTAAGAAAAGTTGTCAAATCACAGAAATTGAGCTATAGGTTTTATTTCTAGCTCTGACTGGTTGTCGAACACATTGTGGACCAAGTCTAGGATGTTTTTCCAAAAAAAGGTTAACAAGTGGAACGTGTTGTCAACTATGCAAACAAAATGCATGCTCACAAGGGCTAGTGAAGCTAGTTGTCCACTAGGTGAGCCCCAAGAAATCCATATCAAATTCATACCCCCATGACTATGATAAGGAAAAAAATAAAAGTGCATACTCACAAGGGCTAGTGAAGCTAGTTGTCCACTAGGTGAACCCCAAGGAACCATATCAAAGCCATACCTCTATGACTTTAATAAGTACAAAAAATGCATGCTCACAAGGGCTAGTGAAGATAGTTGTCCACTAGGTGAGCCCCAAGGAACCATATCAAATCCATACCTCCATGATTTCAATAAGGTACAAAAATGCAACACAACAAGAAAGAGGGATGTTTGAATGAGCTTTGCTTAGTTCATGTGAGGTCTTAATCTTAGGGGACATTGTTCATAATGTCTGCAAGATAGGACCAATAAAAGGATAAAAGATTCACAACTTAGGGAATGCAATGTGTCGCATCACCACTGAGAGGAATGTAATATGCTAAGATAGACCAAGCTCTTGAAGGACATTACTCACAATGTCACCACAAAGAAAAAACACATCACATGAAGTAATAAAACCACATCAAGGAACATGGAAAAATGCCAAAATAATGCCAAAGTAATGCCACAATAATTCCAATGTATGCCCCCACTATAAAGAAATTGCTAAACACCATGTTGTGAGAAATTACTTTAAAGTAGCCAAACATGAAATGGGAAAAAAGGGTTGCCCCTCAGAATAACATAAGGGATCCATGGATTCAGGGTCAGTATATGTCTTTGCTGCAATGATATTAGAGAGATAGGAACTATCATCATTCCCCAAATACACATAGAACTAGAAGAATGACACAAAGAGAACGAAAACAAATGAAAAACCTTTTAGTTCAACATGGAAGAAACATAAATGTCTTGATGCCTTGTATCATCCCCAAAAGGAAAACACAAGACAAAAAAGAAAGGAAAAGAAAAGGAAAAATATTTTGTGTCAACATGGAAGAGACATAGGGTGTCTCAATGCCTTGCGTCATCCCCAAAAGTAAACCATGCAACAAAAATGAAAGGAAATTAAGAAAAGATAAGAAAAAATCTTTTGGGTCAACATGGAAGAGACATAAGGTGTCTCAACGCCTTGCATCATCCCAAAAAGGAAAACACAAGACAATTTAAATAAAAATAAAACGTAAAGACCAACGAAAGGGAAAAAGGCTTATGACATATAGAAGAATGTAGGTACAAATAGAGGAATGCACATAGAGAACATCAAACAATACGGGGGATCACATTACACACATGCAATCAACCAAAAAGAAAACAAAAAGGAAAGAAAAAAGACTAGTAAAGAACATGCGAGTCAACCATCCAGTAGGTCATCTACATCCTAATCTTGTTCAATATATGCAGAATGCAAATCACTAACGAGATGGATCATTTCAAGTGTTGTACTAGGAGAATTACTAGGTTCAACACGTGGTGAATCACTTGGTTTAGGAGGATCATCACAGTTGCTATCGTCTAAGCTCATATAAAAGGAAAATAAGAAATTCAACTCATTATGCACTTCCTCATCATTTTTAGTAATCCCTTCATCGTCATCCAAGTTGATTATAGTAGAAGGACGAATGCTAGTATCCATAGGATCTATTGGTTCTAGTAATGGAGGAGATTCATCGTTTATTACTTTCGTCAAGTTCGGATTTTGATTTTCTATGTTGTTCTCTTCCTTCATCTTTTGAGCAATAGTGTGATGTCTACGCCTATGCTCTCTAGCATTTTTGTTTCTATTAAATACATTTTTCAAGTTTTGTTTGTGTAGCCTGAGCGGGTTTTTCAACCATAGGTTCCTTTTCTTCTTGTGAGGGAAGAATAGAAGAAACCATGGAAGGTTGTTCAACCACTTTCTCTTTGGCTTTATAATTTTTCTTAGGAGGTGGATTAGGACTTTTTTGGTTTTCTCTTTTCCTTTTGTAGGAAATTATAGGAAAGGGATTTTGTATGGATGGGTCTTTATTAGTTAGAAGGGCTTTAAGCTCAATATTTTTTTCTTCAAGGAGCGGAGGAGGCAAATTTTCAAGGGATAATTTGGCTATGCATTTTTCTTTAAAAATTTTGGTACCTAGATAGGAAAAGGAAGTTCTCACAGGGTCTTATAGGTCCCATGGGCTCAAGCCAAAAATAGTCTAAGGAAAAATTTCCACAAGAAGGTGAAGGTGTAAAGCGACTATGGTTCACAGTGAATATTTCATTTCTGACTGGAAACTTTAAGCACTTATCGACAATGGATGGGACCACATTCATGTAGCAAATCCATTTGTAGCCTAACTTCATATGAAATTGATCTGAATTATAGATGATAGAGAATGATACATTTCATTTCTTCAGTCCTACTTGTAAAGGGAGCGTGATCGAGCCCATCATAGCATGAGCAAAACCATAATTTGTTTTAATCCATGCTTTCAGTTTATCATATCTATCTTGAGTGATTTCATGCACATATGAGAGTTCCTTTGTGATCACATTCTCTCCACAAACGAGATCAAAAAAACTTAGGGTTGGGTCTGTCATTGATTTTATTGGCTATGTAGAGAGAACCATTAGGTGCATTTTTGGTTGTTTCTTTTGAAGGAAAATTAATGTCAATGGGCATTATGGTTTTTTGTTTATGAGGCTCAATTTCAATCACTCCTATCATTGTACTAATAGGATTTTGTCCATTAGTATCCATAGGATTTTTTTCATCATCATCCATAGGATTTTGTTCATTATTGTTCATGTTATCATCATCCATGTCAACGCTCATCACATTGGGCTTAGTTTCACTAGCCTTAAAAAATGAAATATTATGGCTAAGCATGGGATTGGTAAATATTTGCAAGTTTTGGTTAGGAGGAGCTACAAACTTACTAGCTTTGTCATTCACACCTCCAATTTGAATATGATTAGAATCAATGAGGTCTTTCACAAGATGTTTAAGATGCTTGCAATGTTTTGTATCATGTCCCTTTTGTTGGTGATAAGCACAAAAGGCATTGTTTCTAAAGCTCAGAGGTAATCGTTTGGTAGGGTCAAGAGGTCAAATGAAAGGTAAGGTGATCATTTTTTTTATTAGCTAAGTCATGATATTTTGAAGTGTTTCAAGTAAGGGAGTAAATTGTATTTGCAAATCCTCAAAGATAAAAGGGTTCACCAAAATGAACCGTGGTGAAAAATGGATAGGGAAAAGGGACTTACAATACAAGAAAGGAATCCCTAATCCTAGATGTTTCCTATAGGGGATGGTTCATTCAAGGAAACCTAGGATTCCAAATTGGATTGACTATCAACAAAAAGGAGAGTCAATTCTCAATAAGAGAGACCTAGGAAGATTCCTTGGTTTTTGAAGGGTTCGCCACCAAGTAAGAGCTTGGAAAAGACAACTTAACATTCAACTCACAAAACCCAGTAATGCAAACCAAATAATGAGTACAAATGACAAAATTAAGCAACAAAAAGTTAGGATGTATGTATCTGGGAAGTCTGGAAATGTGATAAGGATTCTAGAAGTGCAAAATGCTATCAAAATATGCTGAGGAATAAGATGCCCTTACTGTCTTCTTAGTCCCACTGCTATTTTTTGGGGCAAACACAAAATCTTCGGATGTCAGAACAGAATCTGAAAGAATCTTTGTGAAATACCACCAGGAGGACTAAGATGCCCTAACTATCTTCTTAGTCCCGATCTAAATTTCTACAATTTTGGCATGTGATCCTAAGATCCAAGGTCTGAATTTCCTTCTTGGATCTTAGATCCTAAAACTTCCAGATCTAGCCTGTACGTGACTTTTTGTGAATATAATAACTTTGCAATGCAACTTTGCAACTTTGTACTTCAAATGATCTTGAACTTAAATCTGCAAACACACAAGAGAAGAAAAACTTGTTGATTGTTAGAAAATGGGGGTTTTCCTTTGTCAAACCCCTTGTTGGCAATTAAATGTTAGAATGAAATAAAATAATGAAGGGAAATGATGAATGAAAAAAGTGCTATGTTGCAACTCACCAAACGCTTGTTATGAAATTTGCAAACTTGTGTGAAGTGGCTAGCTTGAATGTAGATCTTGAATTGAATGAATTCTTGATAGATCTTGACATGAATTTCTTGCTTGAATCAAAACCCTACATCACAAATGTTAGCTCAAAAACACACATGATGCAAGAATATCTTTGACATGATGCTTGAATCTTGTTGATGGCTCCAAATGCTTGATGAATATCTCTTGAATTCTCTTGCGAACTCAATTATGCTATTATGAATGCTCTTGCAAAAGTCTTATATTAAAATGAGTGAAAGAACCTTGTATTTATACTTATCCATGCTTAGTATCCTGAAATTACACCACACCAAGCCGACATATGAATTCATTAATTAAAGGAGGCTAAACCCCACCAAGATTTGAAATTAAATCTCGAAAATAACTTGAGGGGGACTAAGACGCCCTAGGTGGTGTCTTAGTCCAGAGGCTTAAAACTCGAGGCATAGACTCCAAAAAGGGGCCTTTTAAGGTGCCTTTAAAATTAGGGTCCCAAGACCTTTGGAGGAAAAAGATGCCCTAGGTGGCATTTTAGTCCCAGTCCAAAAATCAAGAACACATCCAAAATCAATAAATTATCATTTATCCTTTGATGTTTGTTGGGATTAGCCATAAAAATATATAATTTATTAAGTTTGTGGATGCAAAATAGGACCAATTAAAACATAAATTTAAAGATAAATAAAGCAAGGCAGTCCCAAACAAGTGTGAAAATGCAAAGGTATGTGTTTTCCTACACTATAAGTAGAAAATGTGGTTATTAAAAAATTGGAGTCTGGTATAGTGGAGGTGTTGAATTCTAATAAATCTTTGTTCAAAGCCACTATATTCTTGGAATGGGATAATAACCTACAAAGAGAATGGTCATCTTTGAAACCACCAAAGGTGTTGTCAATAAGTAATAGAGGACCAATAGAATGAAGGAGAAGTGGTCCCCACCGACTGTTGGCTCCTACAAGCTTAATTTTGATGGGTCCACTAAAGGTCGCTCTGGCTTATCGAGTGTGAGTTGCATGATAAGAAATTTAGAAGGGAAATGCATCTAGGCGCTAGCTAGGAAAGTTCGTAACGCAACCAATAATGAAGTGGAGTGTGAAGCATTGGCACGAGGACTGCAACTGTGATTTGCCAAGGGAATCAAAATAGTGGAGATAGAAGGTGATTCACATTTATGTATAACTATGGTGACAAACAAATGTGCCTCGAGTTGGAAGCTTCAAAAATTGTTTTCGATTATTTAGGAAGGCTTGGAGGAATTGGATGGTTTCACATTAAAGCATTTCTACCAAGAGGCGAACGGTGTTGCGGATTGGTTGGCCTACCTAGGCATCCATCTGGAGTGTGAGGAGACATTATTCAATGACTCATCACTCCCCCGGGAGTTGGTCGAATTATCAAAAAAGGATTTATTGTGGGCCTAGGGCCTACACCAAAATCTGACTTAGATTTCTTTTGTCCTCGTGGTCTGAGATACATGTGAAACTATGGAGGTCGGTGGTACTCTCTGCTATGACCTCTCTGGTTTGTGTCAGACTGCTGGGTGCTATCAGTTCCGTGGTTATGACTATAAGTTTCTTCCCAATCCTCTTGGGATTTTTTGGCCTTGCGTTGTCTACTCCAGCACATATGTGGAGGGAAATGGCTCTATGCGTACTTGTACATGATGGATTTTACTTGATTTGGTTCTCAGTATTGTGGGGCGGTGAGTTGTGTCCGACTTATATCTATTGGACTCCCCTTGTCCTAAGAAGGTAGTCTATCTTTATATACCGGGAAGGTAGTGCTTACTTTTCCTACGATCAGTGATGGCTCAGCAATTTGGTGTTGTTTGCAGGTGTTTAGGCACAAGAGAGGTGGGAGAGAGGGAGACGATTGGGGAGTAGTTGCAGTTCTTGTTTCCAAAAGCGCAAGCGAAGCAAATTGATGCGATTCGAAAAGTAGTGGGAAAGGACTTCTGGAGCGGGCTGCATACACATGATGGACTAGTTTTGAAACACTTTTACAGTAATTATATTCAGGTTCTTGGCACTGGGCTCTAGGGTGTTCGTGTAGCTATGAGGTACGGGCAGTATGAAACCTATTTGCTAGTTTGTGATGTCATTGATAATGTGTCGGTCGAGCCTGAGTATGGGTTGGCTGTTGGGGTGCTAAGTCTCAGCCAAGACAACAAGAAAGGGAAGTTGAACAGGGCTTGGAGACTGTTCAAAATGGATGTGGAGAAGAAGAATAATATCAGTGACTTTATGTAGTTCATAGAGGCCAACCCTGGCCTAATCTAAGAGAATGTAGTACCTAGATTAGTGGAAATTGTGGATGGCATTGACTATCTGTATCATTGACATAATGTATGGTTGATGTAAACTATTTTTCAATTTTAATAGAGGGAGCTATCCCCTTTGGTAGCACTTACCTAAAAAAAAAATTAAAAAAAAAAATCAAGGAGCAATTAGAGTATTACAAAATTAAGTGAAACTAGTCAATAAGGACTTGACGATATTTTCTAGCCATCAGAAAATATGTTAAATATAACACAGAATATATTGTTAAGCCCAAAATAAAAATACAAATATAGGCAATATTATGAGCAATAAAAAAGCATCCCACTAGTTTTTTTACCAATTTATAAGTATTTAGACCATATAATTTAAAATAAAAATATTTGATTTTTTCTTCTTGCCATATGACTCATCTTATAGCTAGAGAATTACAACGCATGAAACATAAAGTGATTTCATCCTCTAAATGTGATGCTTTTGTATGCAGACTATGTGATATTTTCAATTCCTTTTCATGGTCTAAATAAATGTGTTTGAGAAGTAGAACGAGACACCATTCAACGTATTATTAGTCATAATTTAATATAATATGAAGTTCCTACTATTGGCCATATAAATTCTACTATAAAGACTTTACTTTTAGTAACATGATGGGAGGACTTAGTCTGGCTAATTGATGAGAAAGTATAAGAAATATTTTTTTTCTAGAAATTAGTAAGTTTTGCAATCTAACAAAATAATATCTATAGGTTGTGATTCAAATACTAAACAATCAATCAATAAATAAATAGTTTGGATGGTCTTGAAAATACTAGTAAAGTTACTTTTTTTTTAAATGAGTAAGCATGATTATGCATTGCAAAAAATGAATATACATATTGACAAAATAACTCATTCTAAATCAATCTTTTAAGAAAATGGAAATTTAGAAAGAATTTCACTTTGCCTAAGCCATAATGGCCTATAACCTTAATGATTTTTAAAAAAATATTTATGAGAGAATTTTACTTTACCTAAGTCATAATGGTCTACAACCTTAGCTTTTACAATATGTTCATACTTAATATCATAAATTTGTATATACCCCTCTTGTTATATTTAACATTTATTTAACATTTTGAGTTTAGTATTGTATGTACCCTATGTTTATAATTCTATAGTTTGTCTAATATACTTTTAAAATTATGTTTCTTTTTTCATTCTTAACCATTTTCTAGCAAGTTATTTTATATACTAGACATGACTATACATATTGGCTTCATATTAGAGCTACATATTTACGTAAGCATCTATAAAAAATACTTATTTTCTATTATGAAAGTTATAAAATAAATTGAAATAAGGAAACAATAAGTACTTGTTAAATAGATTGTTTACCTACAATATCTAAAATAGAATAAAGCTTAAGCCATTTGAAATGGCCACATCCAACATATAAGATTCATATACTTTCTAAGAAAAGCATCACAATTTCTTGATAAATTCTTGCATGGATAGCCATTAATAATATGCTAGAGGAAAATATTGTTAATAATTTAAAGTAAAAATTATTTATATAGAAATTATTTCGTGAGTTTGTAAAATCTAATCATTTTTTGTGTATATTTTATTTGATTGGTAGAAAATCCTTGTTCTTAAATTATGTGTTTCTAAGCGAAGCCTTATTATACATATATTCAATATTCTAAGACAAATATCTACAAGAATTATAAGAGATAAAATTAATAATAGTTACAAAATCATTAAAATGGATGCCGCGGTACTATTATACTTACAAAATCATTAAAGTAGATGTCCAAGGTACTATTAGAAGAGGGAAGAACTAACTATAAAGAAAAATAAAGCATAACAATAAATTAGGATAATCTATAATATAGATTAATAAGATAAATGTAAAACACAATTTTGAACTCTCAAAACATAAAATGTCCTCTAAATTATCTAGAATCCAATTCCTTGTTTAATTCAAATCTAAAAACCAACCTTTAAAACTTATAATCAATTTATCTTTATGATATGTTACATATCATTCATAGTTTGATGAGTCTACAATTATCTCCTTAAAACTATGGTTACTCAAATTGATGAAACAAGGGCAACATGTAATGCTGACTGGCCTTTGCTATAATTAGGTGTTTGTGCAGCCTTGCCATATTATCTGATATGTTGCATATTCTTCATAGTTTGAGCTTTCTGCAATTAGCCTCTTCAAACTATGATTATTTAGAAATTGGTGAAATAAGGGTATTAAATAGATCCTAAAGCAAGCTCTTGACTGGCCATTGTTATAACCAGGTCTCTGCAGCCTCACCTGTCGTACAATGGCAATGGCACAATTGTTCTATTTTTCTTATTCGAGATGTCACCACTCGCAATTGCTTCAAATTGTTACTCACGCCTACATGCACATCACAAAACCAGAAAGACAAATCCAAGATATTAATGGCCAAAGATGGTTCGAAGAGGCGGAAAAACTTGAAGACCTGGAAAACACCCAACCATATCATCTCTGCCCACAGACAAGAAAACCTGATTGGGAGGCCCGTCAACAAAACAACTAGGTCGAACCCAAAAGGAGAAATAAATACAGTATTTCAGTGATGAACAAAACCACCATGGCAGGGAAAATTGACAGAAACATATGTAAGAACAAACCTTTAAAATCCAACCCAAACTCGTCGCTCCACAATGCCTTGCACTTGCATTCGAGACAGAATTTTCTGATTTAAATTGTGTATGTTTTCTATTCAACGTTTCCAAGTCGAAAAGAGAGCATACACAATTTAAACAGAAGCTTGCATACACATAACCGAGGCAAACCACAATTCAGGATTCCATTAACAAATACAGAAACCGTTTCACATGACTTTAAAAAGCGTGCATCAAAATGGTCGAATAGTCTACAGCTGACTGTTTCAAAGAGACTAAAGTTGGTAACCTACAATTGTTCCATTTAAATATACAAATAACAACTTGCACCAAACATTACAAAGTGTGAATATTAGAATGGGAGGAAGATGGAATATGGTGTAATTGGACTTGTACTGTACTACGTGACCTTGCCATGGTAGATTTCCAATAAACAAATATGGGATCTACTTTGAAAGGAATCGGAGTGCTTGCATAAACTCATATGTTCAATAGTTCAGAATATCATAATGAGAAAGAAAAATTCATGGCATTACTATATTGTTTTTGGCATCTCAGTTGGTGGAGATTAGGCGAGTTGGGCTCTTGGTCAAAAGCTTGGTTTGGGCATTATCCACATTAACAATGGAGTGGAATGACATTTGGTGACATTATGAACGCTGTGGAGAGCGTGAGGAGCATAGGAAACCTCTACCGGAATATATTATATGCTGTTGACTTGATAATAAGCAAAGGACAAGGAGGTTCTGATGTTAATAAAGCTCATTAAGGTTGTGATGGTAAACTGCTTTTGTCCAAGCTCAAAAACTCCATTTTTAATCGATCTGAGCTGTTTACATTTCAATTGAGTAAATGTCTCAACCTTGCTTTGATCATATTTGTATTTAATTATTAATTGGCAATTTGTAATTATCTTTTAGTTGTCATGAAAGTTGCTAAATGTAACTTTGACAACTTGTAAAGTGCTTTTTAGTTGTCAAATCAGAAAGAGCATGAAAAAGGGGAAGTTAAATGTAAACTTAAAAAAGATAAGAAAGATTTTTTAATTTGCATGAGCAAATTACTAAAAGGTGGATGAAATCACAAGTTAGAAGAGGAAGTTTCTTATTTTTTTGATTTATGTCTGATGGTTTTAGAAACCATTCATGATTTATGGTTTTTCTCATGCCTATATATTTAGTGTTTGAGTTAAAAAAAAAATGAGTCAATTTACAAAGTGTTGAAGCAATGAAGTGTTGTAATGAATTAGAGAAAGAAGTTGTATTGATGAACTCATTTAAATAATTAATATAGATCTTGGATCTCTTTGGGGGTGGAGTTCTTTCTCGTAAGGATTTCTCCACATAATTTTTTGAGTTATGGTTTGTATTTATATTGTAATCTATTTTCATCTATGATTTTTTTCTATCTTTTTATTTGGATGCATAAAATTATCTACATATTTTCAATGTAAAGTTTTATCCTAATTTTCAAAATTTGGTATCAAAGCCAAGTTGGCTTGATTGGAGAAGAGGACACATTTCATGGTGTTTGATTATTATTTTTTCTGCAGTGAGAGTGTGTTGTTTTTTCTTGGAGTTTCAAATTCAGTGTGATAATAGATCATCGCTAGCTCATCTTGATCTGACATTGAAAAGTTCAAAGGCACTAGGAATGGAAGGATGGATGATCTATTGGAAGAAAGAGATAAATGGATTGTTGTTAATAAAGAGAACAAACTAGATAGTGTGCCAGATGAAGACTAGATTAAATTAGATAAAAAAGCTCATGACATTATTCATTTGTGTTGATTTGATTTTGTTCTATTAAATATTTTTAATGAAACTATTCCATATAAACTATGGAACTTAGAATAGGAGAGATATACCAAACTAAAAGTTAATTAACAAGTTATTTTTTAAAATAAAATGTTATATTCTCTTAAAATGAATGGTGGAAACTCAATTACAAAACACTTAAATTCACTAAATCTAATCCTAAGTTAGTTTATTAATGTAAAAATAGATGAGGAGGATTAATGTATTTTATTATTATGTTCACTAGCTGAATCTTGGGATAATCTTAGTGTTGCAATCAATGGTTCTTTTTTAGATGATCTAAATTGGATTCCCTCATCACCACTCTACATTAAGAGGAAATGGGGAGAAGGAATTCATATTGGTCTAAAGATGCATTGCATACATATGAGGTAGGTCTAAGGAGAAATGTAAGGGAACAAAGAAAGATAAAAATGATAAGTCTAAGGATTTTTCTAAGCCCAAGGGAAGGTTAAATGACCAAACCATCATAAACAAGAGCTGCAGGGCAGCGAAATTCCTGCCAAAAAGTTTTAAAATAGTTATGTTTTAGAAAGTTAGAACTAAAAAAAGAATGCAAAAGTCTGAAAATATGTTTGATTTTATTGAGAAAACAATGAATAATTCTATTGATGTTTGGGTAATTCTGCAATCCATGCTTATCATAATAGCAAAGGTACAAAATTCAGCCTAGATAAGCCCCCTTCTAAGGAATAAGAAATATAAGTTTTGTTCAAAAATTGTCATAAAACATATAATGTGAAGGCCTGGATCAAATATCAGAAATTTGAATAGAACTCATATGCCCGTTTTGTTGATTGTAGAGTAGTGGATAGAAGCATTCAAATAGTCATTGGAAAAATACCACAAGGTACACCCTAAATGCAAATCCACATACATATGAGCAAGGTCTTTGTTGAAGAAGTAATGCTTATTAGTAGTGGAGAAAATAAAAGTGATAATGAATAAAAAAGCCATGAGTAGAAAAGTTATAATTGTGTACATTAAGTAATTGAGCTGATTAGGGACAAAATTGTACATGGGGGCAAAGATATTCTTATCCAAGTAGCTCAAAAAATAATGAGTACACAGTATCCTTTAATGTTATTTGGCAGTGTAGGTACCAAAAAAGATATACTTTGTAGCATGTATCAAAGCATTCTAAGCCTTCAAAGCATTTGAAGGTATAAAAGGATTGAGTCAAATATGTATCAAAAATGGGGGTTGCTTATGCTATGCAATTTTCTTTCTATCTTGTTTTATAGTGCATTAGCAAACACTTGCGTTAGACTTCTTACTTCTAACTAAGAATAAAAATTGCGCCAGATAATATCAGTGTTTCTTGAGCTTTGGAATCAACATTAATGAGTTCATAACAACATGATAAAGGAATCATGCACTTACAAAAATCAAGCGATCCCACACAATTGGGGTCTTAGTGTCTCTTTTCCAAAGTGTCAGTTTGAAAACTTACCTGGACACCATTAATATTGTCCATTAATATTGAAGTATTTATGAAAGCAATGTGTAGCATTTAGGGAGCTATTCCCAAAAGTGGTAGTTACTAAGCAGGATACAAGAATACGGTAATAATAGGGATTCAATATCCAAATGTTGAAGATGAATTACAGGACATGGTTGAAATGTTCATGTGACTTTTAACTGAAGCATACGATTTATACTTTTCTCACAAGAAAGAAATAGTCACCTATCTGATACATTGGAAGAATGTGCAATAAGCTGGTTGTATGGAATGCCTATTTTCTTTGGAAATTGTGCTTTTCAATGGTCAGACCAAACATAAAAAAAAATGGTTGTATGGAATGCCTATCTTCTTTGGAAATTGAGCCTTTTAATGGCCAGCCCAAATATGGTAGCAAAGCCAATAGGGATGCAAACAATCACCAATGCTACAATTCCCAGAAAGTCATGTCTCATCCCAAAATAATTCCTAATGAATTCAGACACTACCACTTTCCCATCTGCTGTCTCCATCTCTGTATCTACATCAGCAAGTTGTGATGCAACCAAACCATAGAGTGTCCAGGAAATGGGTCTCGCCCAGTTGTACCATCTCCACCACACATGCATTTTCTGGTTCAAAGAAAACAGATTTGATTGCATTAGTAATCATCAATATTTGTTGCTATACATTTTATAGCTTATTTTAAACAGTAATATATAAAATTTGCCTAAACAAAAATAAAAATAAAATGGCCTTACAGGTCGAGGAATGATGAAGCCACAAAAGAGGTTCCATGTAGAACAAAATGCAGATGCAATGATTGCTGCAACATAAAAGTTTGGAGTAATGGCAACTGTCACCATTCCCATGAAGGTGAGGTAAAGAAAAGTGAAAAACATGAAAAAGAGGAACTAGAAAAACTTGACTGCAGTCCACTCAAATGCAATTATGGAATAGACCACGAGGGCATAAACTACAGACTGCACAAGAACATAAGGAACCTCAATTGCCACCTGCATAAATAAATAAACAGCGTGTCAAATTATGATATTGCTATCAGGATCAAACCGTTTAGTTTTACGAGTCAAACTCATTGACCCATGTTTCATGAGTAGTGTTTCACAAGAACCCATCTCTCATGATATTGAATGGGCCACTTAGCACTCATTGCATTGAGGTGATGCTCACAGAGGTGAAGCATTGAGCCTTCCCGAGAGGTCACCCATCCTGGTACTACTCCAGCTCACATGCACTTAACCACAGAGTTTTTCCCAAGGTTAAGCCCGCTTAGCTTACAACCCCATTTGCTAAGTGGGCTTGTACCTTGGGGAAAACTCTATAGTTAAGTGCACTTGAGCTATAGTACTGGGGTGGGTGACCTCCCAGAAAGGCCTAGTGCTTCAGCTCTGTGAGCATCACCTAGATGCAATGAGTGCTAAGTGGACCATTCAATATCATGAGAGATGGGGTTCATGTAAACCACTACTCATGAAACATGAGTCAATGAGTTTGACTCGTAAAACTACACAGTTGGATCTTGATAGCAATATCATAAAATAACAAGTGGATCATCTAATTAATCTGAGGTTGCATGGTTGCAAATTATTTGCAAAGATGACAATGATAGGATTTAGAGTACCTGTCCAAAGGCGTAAGGAAATGCCGAGTACATTACAACAACTCTTTCTCTATAGAAGATAGTTCATTCCACATCAACCACAGGTTGTACACTGGATGCATTACTTATTCCAAGAAAAAGTACAGAGCAGTACATTGCTCCCAAAATATTGAATAAATCTTGTTGATTGCCTTTGTAAAAACAAATTGTAGAATGTTAAAAAAAGAAGAATTTCTAGTATGATAGGTGACAACTGAATTGAAACATGTTGTAGTCTTGCAAAAAAACTCTGATAAAACACAACAAAGGTTTAAAACACAAATCTGGTGGTTGCAAGTGCATATTGGAAAATCTAGAATATTGTGCCAGTGAAAAAAATGTCTAACCTCTTTGTCCCAAGGTTCCAAAAGATGCTTCCAAAGAGTAGGGCAACCATTGTGCTGAAGAAAAAATGCACAACAACATAGTGTGGATTACGCCAATATGACCAATATTGCTTCCAAAGGCATGCCATGCACTGAACTAGGAAGGACTGTGCATATTGTTGAAAACCTGCACTACAGAAATTGAACTTCCAAACACTTGTCTATTCTTGAAAATCATTGCTTCTTTACAAAATTCAGAATGAAATCCTTACCAGCAATAAAGAAGTAGAAAAAATAGTTTACTATTAGGAGACAAAGCATATAGGAAGAGGCAAGTAAACTATAAAAAAGATTGTTTGTTTATTTGAATATTTAGATGTAAAGGACTAAAAACTTCTCTTGGGAAATCAGAAATTTGGAAAATCAAGGAAACTAATTAATTTAAGAAATAAAGTTAAGATAATGAAAGACAAAATTGATCAAAAGATTTTATTAGAAACTCAAATCAGTACAGATTTTATTAAACTATACAAATTATAGATAATTAAAATGTATAAAACAATAAGTTGTCTTATTGATGGTAGGTGCTCTTTCCCTTCGTGAGGATCATTAATTCTTCAATGCCAAAATCATCAGCTTCAAATCAAATGAGGAAATTTCTATTGCATTTCTCTGAAAGAAGATTTTATCACATTCAAGTTAGACAGGACAAATGATATGATAAATAGAACTCCAAAAGCCTTTATTGCAAGTAGATCATCATGTTAATTCTGATTTGTTGTGATTGCATAAGCATTCAAATAAAACTAGCTGATTAGAATCCCCATGTAGAAGCTTACATTGCTTTTTTAAACAAAATACATAAAATTTGTAAAAGGCATTAAAGATAAAACCAGGAAAACAACTAACCACAGGCCATTGATAAACAAGAACTGCCTATAGAATATCATAACAAAGCTTAACAATGAAACAGCTAGCTACAAGCTAAGACAACAGTACCAGGATTTAAGTATGGAAGATTTTTTTTATGTGAAACCAATGAAAGTAGCAAAGACCTATTTAAGTTTTCCATTGAAGGCAATCAAAACAGTATTCACTGACATAAGTGTTTGTAAAATCAAAATTGATTAAATGTAAACGCTGCATAGTAAAGTTTTGTACCAAAAGCAACAAAATTGAAGGCTTATTGATCTAGTGTCTTTAAAATTGAATGTTGTAAAATTGAAACACAACAAAATTACTTATTTACATAAGACAACAAAATTTGTAGTTGAGTATCACGAATTGTTTATGTAATTGCAATTTATGGAAACAGTAAGACAGTCATTGTTGGAAAATTCTCAAAATGAAATTGTTAACATAAATTGTAAAAGTTCCTTGCAGTTGGAATTTGCGTAATAAGAACACTGTAGGTGAGATGTCTTCTTTATATTGCTCATATGTTGTCTCTTGAAGCTTGGGAAAAATTTGTTTTAGTAGCTGTCCACTTAACCAACAGTCAATGTTTCCTTCTTTCTTATACAATGTGCAAGCGAGATTGTGATGGAAGGAAAGTTGAGTGCTTTTTTTGCAGAATGTGCAACTGGCAGATCCTTTTTCAAGACACTTGTCTAGCAGCATCAAGTGATGACATGTGTTACAACAAGCTTCAAAGGGGGGTAAGTAGACATTCTTTGCTTTCAATGTGCCAAGTACCTGTCAATGAAAATAGCATGTTATGTACTATGTAGGGAACTGAAAATATTTCATAAATGAGTTTACAAATGTAAAAATAAAATTCTTATTTTTAGGGATCTTGCCTGAATGTTAGATTTTTCAAGAGTTTGCAACTATGTTCTTGTACATGCATCATTGAGCTCCTCAAAAAATGTTGATTGTGTTGCGTGCATTAGATTTGAACCCTGTGAGCCAGTTCTAACTACATTTTTGAAAAGGAGTAGTGGCATGTCTATTTTTGAAAACATTTGATGTAAAAATGCACACAAATCTGTGTTGACAGTTGGGATAACAACCTACAAAAGAAAATTGTTAATGAATTTAAGTAAATAAGTTTAGTTGCATATCAAAATAAAAGGAAGATGGTTAGGTATTTGCAGTTGCCATGTCTTCTTGGAGGTATCCATCTTTCACATGTACTTCAAACTGGATTTTGTTCAAATGATAAGATGTTGCTATTGCTCCAAATGAGCCAACAGAATAGCTGGAGTCTGCTTGTATTAATTGGGAGATAGTGACATATGGAGTTAATCTATGATTTTTGCAAACAGTAGGTACACTTTCTACTATGCTTCTACTGGTTAGGGCAAGACAACAGTCTGCATCGCCTCTTTCATATTGAGTTTTATTTTTGATTAAAAAATTGGTGATGCAAATACTAGACCCAACAAACATACAGGGCAAAAATGTATTTATCAAATTATTGCTAATGTTTACAGTAATAGTCATTTGACCATAGGCATCGACTAGATCCACGTGTACTATTTTTGCTTTTTTTGGGGGGTTGTTGTTTCTTGTAGAAGCAGGACCATAGACAACAAGGACATCGCCTTCAAATACCGAACCAGTTTGCTTTGTGGAAATTTCCAATATTGTACTGGGTTTTTGCTTTGTTGAAATTAGACTGTCAAAAATATAGTGTAGTTAATTGTGTATTCTAAATATGCATTATAGTTGTGAACATTGAAGGATAGAAAATGTATATTATTCTTAATATTGTGGATGTAAAATAAAGATTTTTCACTATGTATGTTAGTGTTTGTAGAAATGTTTGGAAAATGTAAAACTATATATGTAGATTTTTACTAATTGTGGATTGAAAGAAGAGTATTGAAAATTAATACCTTTGGTTCTTGCTTTTAGTAGTCATTTTTGTTGGTGATGTGCTATTTAATTCAATACTTTTCAACCGGCTGTAATAGGGAATGAAATTGTTAGTCATGAAATTAGTAGATGTTACTATTTAACATTTCATTATTTTGTAGGAGTTGACAATTGTCACTATTTTCTTATGTATTCTTATGTAGTTATTGATAATGTATGCTATTCTTAATTGTGTGAACATAAATTAAAGCTTTTTGTCTAAGTATGTTTGTGTTTATAGAAATCTATGGAAAATGTACTTCTATATATACATAGCTTATTCATAAAAATAGGTAGAGAAGAAGACTATAAAAAATGAGTACCTTTCTTTGTTGCTTACAATGGTCAGTCTCGTGGGAGAAGTGGTATTTAGTTCAATGTCTTCCAAGCGCCTGTAGCAAGAAATGCAATTGTTAGTCATGTAATTTGTGGACAATACTATTTAATGTTTAACTAGTTTGGAAGAGATGACATGTCTTACTGTTTTGTTATGCGTTCTTTTTTAGGTGTAGAGAAAGAATCATCTAGATCATCTATGTCAAGGTCCTCTTCAGTGATCTCCATGCTTTTGAAAAAGCTGCACAATACAATTTATTTTACTTGTATAGTAATCTATTGTTAAAGTAGAGTTTCTCCTATTACATTTGCATATATTCCTTATATAATTGGAAATTGTTTTGTAATTGTTTTTTCAATAGTATAAATACCTTTCATCCGATGTAGTATTGGTTGTATGCACAGCTGTTGCTGGAGTGTTGTTAAATTTGACGATGTCCAAATGGCTTTGACAAAACAGACAGGTTATTGAAGAATGATTTTTCAAGAGGATATTTTGTTAAAGAAAAAAAATTATGTATGCTCTCCATGTAACTTACTCTTTATTTGTTTCATGTTGTGATGTTGTAGGTAGTGTAGTAGACACTTTGTCTTTTTCAATGTTCATTATTGTAAGTCACCTGCAAAACAATATTTGGTAAAAAATAAAAATTATATGAATAATGATTTGTAGAATAGTAAAAGTAATGAATTTAAATATTTTTTTTGAATAAGAGTTAATGTATGTAGAAAATAAAATATTTTTTCATATATAATTGTTGTATGTGATTACCTTTTCTAGAATGGAGAGCATGGCTAGACGATGTTGGCAACATGGAATAGAAGAGTGTCATGATCTGTCCAGTACGACTCATATCTTTGAATGTTTGTTGTATTTTCATAACTATTTTTCCACACATGATCAATAATGGTCTGTGACAAAAGTTTTGTACCTTCCTGTAATAAGAACAACTTGTGTATTTCCATGTTTTCTTTTAGCATGTCTAGTTTTTTTGAGGTGTTGGAAATGTCAATGTTAAAGTCACCTACAATATAAATAAGGCTTCCAGTGGGAACAATTGCCATTGCTTTGTTAAAAACTTTTATGATATTTGTAAGTGATGTTGTTGGTCTGGCATAGATATTACAAATATAAAGGCTTTGTTTACTAAATATTAGTGTACTCAATATTGCTTCAGCATTGTCTTCTGTAAGTGCAATTGCATTTGCTACTTGTATATGCTTTTTTGTGCAGGTCATTATCCCATGTATATGGTATGCTATAAAGCAATTATATTCTGATAACGCATCATTATTTAAATTTGTTTCCAAATATGTCTCTTGCAGACAAATAATGTTTGATGACATCAAATCTTTGTCATGTTCAATGTCTTGTTTGTGTGGGTGGAAATGACGAGTGTTTAATGTAGATATGATAATACATGATGTTTGAGATTTTTAATGTATGTCATTTTGTAGAGTCCACTTAGCTACTGATTCTAACCGTGTCATTTCATCTATGATTTCTCTTCGTACTTAAAAAAATTTTGCTGTTAGAGGGCTTAACAAAAACAATGTTTCAATTGTTGATGTGCAGGAAAGGGCTGTGTAAGTTAACCCATGTTGGTGTACGCCTAATGGTTCAAATGCAAGGCCTTGCATTGTTCGAGCACATGCTAATTGTATCGGGAATTTTTTTCTAACAATATTTTTATGTTGAGCATTTGGTTTTAAGATTGATCTAGCAACTCAGAGTATTGGTACCCATCCATTGTTAATATATGTTTGGTTTAAATGTGATAGTTTTGTGGCTTGAGCTTTTCCTATACGACGATAATTGAACTAAATCCATATAATGTCAATGTCAGCATGATGGGTATATGTTTTGAATATTCCATCTGATCCATTTACGAGACCATCCTATGTATCATAGTTTCCACCGTAAATTTCAACTAGTATGTCTTTTTTTAACATAATATGGTCCGGTAGATTTGTATTATTTTTGAACAATTGTTCTAGATTAACAGAATTATCATGTTCGTCAATTGCATTGATTGTTATTAGTTCTCTAGGAAGAGAAAATAATATTTTTTGATTGTGTGCATTAACATCTTTTCTCTTGTAAAAAAGAAATGGAAATGTTGGATCGGTAGGTGTAGGACGTAAGCATTTGTTATTTAGGTATGCTATGTCACTATCTGTTTGAGAGTTTGTTTGTATCTTGTTTAGAATTTTGATGAAGACTTCATCATTTTGTCTCATAGTTGTTTCTAAGGTATAGCATTTGATGTTTTCCCAAAAATTGTATGGAACTAGCTGGGTGTCTAAATTTATAGTTTGGAACACTGGACAATCATGTATAGGTTCTGCTTGGTAGAAATCACCACAAAAAATAATGTCTAAACCACCAAAATATTTAGTAGGTGTTTGCATGATGTCACACAATCTTTTATCTATGCAACGCAAGAGTCTTGCTCCAACTAATGAGATTTCATCAATAAGGATAATACGCAGTTGTTGATATTCTTTTGTCAATATATCTAATTTGTCTGAGCTCAATGGAATAGTAGTGGATTTGTTAAATGGTATGAAAAGTGCAGAGTGCAAAGTTGTGCCTCCAATATTGTAAGCCGCTTTACCTGTGTATGCAAGTAACAAGCCTTTTATCTTATCTGGGTCACTATCAATAGAGTTATTGTATATACGTAGTAGGCCTTGGTATATAGCTTTGGCAGTGAATGTCTTTCCTGTTCCAGCACCTCCTGTTAGAAACAAATACAATGGTTCAAGTAATTTATTTTGTTTTTTTACTAGTATGTCCTTTACTATGGCTTGTTGCTCTTTGTTTAGCATTCTTCGAAGATTGTAGTATTCTGTGTTGTCAGCTAAGTTTGGATGCTTAGCAATTTCAAATGGCCTTTTGATTTGTTTGTTGTAGAATTTAAGTTTCAATGTGTCTAAATCCGATTGCAAATTGCATTGTTCATTGTAATCATTGTTCAAGTTGTGAACATTGTTTGTTTCTGTATAGTTCTCATTTTCAATATTGACATCATTAATAGCATTGTCCAAATCACCCCATAGCTCATTTATATGGTATGTGTACTTTGCTTGATTAAGTTTTACTATTTTTTCTTTAGCAATGAAAGCCTCTTCCCATGTTGTGAAACTTGTTTTCAACATGTTTTCATCTATGGAAAATGGGACATACAGTAAAAGTTGTTCCCTATAATAGTTTTCGATGTCAACATGTTTATTGTATCTTATATATCGAATAATTTGTGGTCTCTTTATTTTTTTTAATTGTCCTTTTCCTGTTCTGTATTCTGCAACAAATTCTGCTAGACAAACATTTGCCAATATTTGAGGATGTGCAATATAATGGTCAATTAAATTTTTACAAGCAACATTTTGTGAATCATCTAGCTCATTTTTCAGTTGTGTGGAATTTTTCAAAATAAATGTACGGTTTTCTGCAGTTGATGTGTCTATGAATATGCATTTCCTTGAACTATAGTTAAGAGGAAGTGAAAGCACAATGTGTACAGCTTGCTGAGTAGACATTTGTTGTAGATTGAGCAAAGCATTGCCAAGTTTTGTTATCATTTTAATTGCATCAATGTTATGTTCTTTGTGCTCTGTGCGTATTTTGTTAAATGCATTTGTTATTGAGGCATTGCATTTTGTCATGTATGAGCTACAGTACATTGCTGCAACATATGCATTTAGAACAAATTGTGCATCTATATTTGCTTGCCATAGATGAGGGATTTTTTTACAAAATGTATTGTTCCAAATGTGAGCTGGCTTTCTTTTCAAAAACATTGTTGGTCTAAGCAACGTAGATTGTATGGCTAATATGTATTCTTCTTCATCCATGCTTATGTTCAGTAGGAAATCTTCATAAGATGTACAACTATCATAACTTGAACATTCTAAAGTGGATCTAAGTTTTTCAGCCAAACACATGTTTCTTTTTTCGTCGATGCATGGTTCTAGAATTCTTGTTGTTTTCATTGGTGGTTGTGGAAAACCAAAGCGACATTTTTTTTTTGTTGGTCTTGCCACACTGTTTAGTATGGTGATGCATATGTATTTTAGCCATTTGTTCATTTAAAGTTTCAGTATTGCAAGTTATGTATTTGTCTACAAAATGTTCAATACTAGTATTAGTATCTTTTCCATATATAGGTGCATCTTTAACCCATAGCATAAAATGGTCATGTTCATTTCCTTGATTTTGGAATTCTGTAACTGAAAAGTAGTCCAATACCTTTCCAAAAAATGTCTCATCTAAGCATATTAATTGTTTCATTGCATTAATCCTATGTTTATAATAGCGAGTACAAGTAGTTGGATCCTTTTTAATCAAATAGGTAATTTCAACTTCATTAAGCAATTCTTCCTGGTTTTCTGTTGATTTTTTTTTGTGTGAGATGTATAATTCTTTCAATGTTTCCTTTAATGGCTCCCAATTTTGTTCTACACTAGTGAAAGTTACGAAAAAAGTAGGTGGACCCAACTGTCGTATCATTCCAAAAAGATTTCTTTTGAGGTGTTGCAAATAGTCTAGTGAATTTCTTATTTTTTTGAAATCTACGTACCCAATGTCTGATTGCAAAATCTTTTCAAGGTTTGTTTTGTGCTTGACATCTTTTGCTAGTAGGGTTCTACCTTTTAATTTTCCTTTGTGAATTCTTATCCATAGTGTAGAAAATACTTGGGCAATTAAAATTTTAATGGTTTTGAAAAATAAGTTGGTGGTATGATA
This sequence comes from Sequoia sempervirens, assembly GCA_007258455.2. Classification (NCBI taxonomy): domain Eukaryota; kingdom Viridiplantae; phylum Streptophyta; class Pinopsida; order Cupressales; family Cupressaceae; genus Sequoia; species Sequoia sempervirens. The sequence continues at coordinate 1,278,510,600 of VDFB02271358.1, read as the reverse complement.
AGCAAATATTCAATTTGAATTTTGTAATTCCCATTGTGCAATTTTTTGGTATGAAATTTTCTTTTCAATTCGTTCATCACGTGGTTCTCCGAAAAACAATGTTGGAAAATTCATTTCTTCTGCATATTTGTCTTGGAATATTCCAAGAGGTTGTTTTCCTTCAGCAGGTGCAATTTCGATGACTTTGTCTTGTATTGAATGTATAGTTCTTGACTCAGTAAAGCCATGGATCAAGGTATCTGTTTCGATTTCCATCGGAATATTTGTGTCATTGTCTTTGTCACTATCACTTGATGAAGAGTCAATGCATGTAGTCTGCTCTTCTAAATGGTACAATTGGTCATGCCAATTTTTGTTCAATTTAACATTTCGTGTTTTGTACAACATTGTTTTACACAATTCGTTTAAAGAATTCATAATAACATTTGGTTGAACTCTTCCTTTTTGGTATGCATTTTGATATTGCAAACGTCTTTTCAATGCAATAGCAATTGTCCATGTTTCATTGGTGGAACGTGGCAACATTGTTTGTATAATGTTCATGTCTGTTGGGACATTGATAATTGTTCCACTTCATCCAATTTGAGGTCTTTTGTATCCTAATTGCCAAATTTGTGCAAAGGCAAGTCGAAGGGACACTAGCCTTTCTTTGAGTTCTGAAAGTGTAGCAGTGTATTGTAGCGGCTTAATTGTTTTAATATGTTCTGCTGTTGCGTATATTGGTTTTTTGTTTTTCCTAAATTGGTGGTTACAAAACTTGCATATTTTGTTTCCAAAAAATCCTTGTGTCCTTAATAAAACTAGATCATATGTTTCCATTGTTTCTTGGCTTAGATTTATAATATTCTTTTTGAAACGCAACTGCCCACAAATTGCACACACATGTTTCGGTGTGTCTTTGATTTTCTCCATGTAAGATTGAACGAGAGTTTTTTTTTTCCCTCTTTTTTCTATTTTTTGGATTTTAGGCTTTTTACGTATCTCTTGTTTTAGTTTACGAAGTAAATTATGGAAAGTTGTACTAAACCCGTTTCTAAAATGTGTAGAGTTGCAAGTTTTTACTTGTTCACTGTTTTCGATGGATTCTTTCAATTTGTGCATACTAATGTTTTGTTTAGGTTTTTTGTGTATTTCTTGTTTTAGTTTACGAAGTGACTTATGGAGAATAGTGGTGAAGCCATTTGTGAGATGTGTAGAGTTGCAAGTTTTTACTTGTTTACTGTTTCGAATGGATTGTTTCAATTTGTGCATATTAAGCCTTTCTTTGCTTTTCATTATTGTTTTTTTTTTTGGTTGTGCAGTATGAATGTCGTTTACCATTATTATCTCGACTTCACCTAGCTTATAATGTGTATGCATGTCATTGAATTTGTAACATATGACAATGTATACTTTTGTCGGTTGTAGACATTTGCAATATACTTTGGTTGGCATTGCACTATTTTCTGAGGAAACTTGAATTTTAATTTGCAAAATGTAGGATATCCATTCAAAACAAAATTCAGAACCTTCAATTTTACTTTGTTCAAATGGATCTCCAACTTTTGCAATAAATGTTTCCCAATTTGTCACACCACAAGTATTTTTCAACTTAGATTTTAAGGATGTTTGAAGGCATTCATTTTCTATGTTTTCTCCATTTAGCATTGCATTGCAAAAGGATTGAGCCATGTAGCGTCTAAGACATGGGCTATCATATTCATTTTCAGTCAAACTTGCAATAGTATTGAAAAGACTATCACCACAATGTGATATTGATAATGTGTTTTTGCATAATCTAGACATTGTATCTATTTTTTTTTCTGTGGAATTCTTTTTAGGGAGTATATATTTCTTGCAAATTGTTTAGATTGGTGAGCCTGTTGTTCAGGTGTGTTAAATTTTTTCCTCACAAGCGGTTCAAAATGTCCATTTTTATGATCCTGGTCATGGAAGAGAAGAGAATATGTTGTACTTTGTGAATTTTCATTGAAATTAAAGTACTTTGTTTTTCCTATTAAAGACCAAATACATATCTCAATATCTAACCACTTGGATAGCCACTTAATACAAAACAAGTCTCCCCAAAGACCATACTCATTACAATTTGGCTTTGGAACTGCAAATAGTCGCATGCGTTGCAGATATGTACTAATATCATGAACGCCATGCATTTTGGATAGTGTGTGTGAGTCTAGCTCATTTTGAAGTGAAAACAAAGCGTGACAATCATCAATTGCCAGACAATTTAGAAAATGATCAACTATTCCATTTCTTAGTTCAAGAGATGTGTATCGCATATGTAACAGTAGTTGTAATGAGTTGAAAAGACAATCGCCTACATTGTATACAAAGGGCCTTATTCTAAATAGGTTATTGTCTTCTAATACTTCGTCAATTGAGATATCTCGTTCTTTTTTTTTTGATTGATAGTTCCCTACATCTATGATATTATCCAATGCAAAATTTGTTGTTGGTGATGCATATTTACTGAACTTGGACATTAAATCTATTGACTTATCCTCCACAATTTGTTTTCTTATGTTAGTAATTGTTTTTGAGTGTTTACATTGGTTAATACATTGTTCCACTGGCTTTCTTTTTTTGGAAACAAGTGGTTCAAAATGTCCATTCAAACGATTTTCATCATGGAACAAAATAGAATATGTAGTACTTCCTGAATCTTCATTGAAATTCAAGTACTTTACTTTTCTTGTTGACGAACAAATACATATTTGGATACCTAACCACTTTGCTAGCCATTTAATACAAAATTGGTCGCCCCAAAGGCCATATTCTTTACAATTTGGTTTCTTAACTATAGATAGGCGCATATGTTGTAAGTATGTATTAGCATCAACAACTTGATGCAATTCATTCAATGTTTCAGGATTTAGCTCATTTGTATATGAAAACAAAGCATCATCATCCTTTTTTGCTAGGCAATCAAGAAAGTAATCAACCATACCATTTCGCAATTCTATGGAAGTTAAGTTCATATGTAACAAATATTGCAAAGAGTCAAAAAGACAATCCCCTATGTTGTATACAAATGGACTTATTCTAAAAAGATTATTGTCTTTCAATACTTCATCTATTGTTCATTCTTCTTTCATATTCATTGGTTCATAACTTTCTACATCTATGATAGTATACAATGATTTTTTTGATTCACAGTTTTTTGACATTTTATGCACCAAAAAAAAAAAACACACTAGAATTAATAAAAACAAAATAGGTGTAATATGTTACTTGTCAAATTTTGTATACTGTTGAACTCTATTTGTAGATACTATTATTGCTTTGCTTTTCAATGCTCAGGTTCTACAAAATAGGAAAAGTAAACACATTATCAATGATTAAATAAAGAAATCACAAATTTTTATAACATTAAGAAAAAATGAAAGCAACTATTGGGGACACTTGTAATTCCACAACATACTTTTCCAAATTGTAATTCTGGTAGATACATTTCGAGTAAAAGTAAAAAGTTTAACTTCCTACTGGGTTATCAAAGCTATAAGAACAAGAGTATGGCATCAATCTAGACAGGATGCCCAAGCCATATTAGAAAAGAAAAAACAAAATACTAATATGGATAGTAAGCAATATACTATATCTTTGAAAATTGCAACAATTCCAAGCACTGGGCCATGATCTATAGTGGCAGGACGAGGTGCTTATTGCGACAAAAGACAATAACTCAGGTTCTGGAACTGGTGAGCATATCCCATGTAAAGTGCTCTCCGTGATAATGCAGCTTGTTGTATGTTTGGCTTTAAATGGATCCTTGATTCAAGGACCACTTGCTAGCAATCAAAATTCACTACAGAAGAAATTCTTAATTATTGCTCGATGGTCAAGAAATAAATCACATTGTCAAGATATTCACTATAATTGTTCCAGAATTACATATTACTGCAAGAAATATTTTCAAAGTTAAAAATAGACAATGTATGTGTAGCATTTGGTTTCTTATTTTAACTTAGAGACGCTTTTTGTGGGCACAAAAGGAAAATAAATATCTTAAATTGTCATTTTGTCCAAAAAATTAGACTCATAGGAACTGAAAATACGTATGCACTGATAATGGGCATAATCATTTAAGAAGATCTGATAAAAATCGAGGAGATATAGTTTTGATTCTTGAAGCAGAATCTGTTTCACATTCTAGTTTATGTTCTAGGTGAGAATGCAGAGTAAAGAGAAAGCAATGATATAATAGAAATTCCAAGAATTTCCTATTTTCCTACTTTTCAGGTTATTGGCATTAGGTTCGAATGCAGAATAAACAAGAAGCAATATCATAATAGAAATCCCAAGAATTTCTTACTTGCTTACTTTTTAGGTTATTGGCATTTTGGTTTAAAGATTAATCTTTTTCATCTGAGAAAAAAATAAAGAGATATATAAATCTTTTTCATCCAAGGAAAAAAGTTCAAAGATACATTAATTTTTTTTATCTAAATAAAAATAAAAAAAGAAAACGGATATATTTGGTTCTTGTGCATCTTTTTTTGTTTCAATTTTATTTTCTACTCATGAAGGCCAGGTTTCTTATTCCCTTCTCATATCTTACTATTTATGAACATCTTTGTAAAAATACTCTGTATTTTGGGTTTGAATTTAAAGGGTAAGCATAGACTGTCATATGTGTGGACTGTGATAGTATTCTACAGTTCATCAAATGTCAGTTGTCATCTAATGATTTTTCATCTTCTACATTGATTTCATTCTGTATTGGGCCATTTTTTTGTATGCCAAGCTCTCAAAAATGAGTGAATATCTTTTGAATGTAGGGAATTCAGAGACAAATTCATCTTTTTGCATTTGTCTAGCATTCAAAAATGCATCTGCTTCATGACTTTTTAATCATTTTCTTCTCTGTAATTGAGTAGATCACTATTGTGGTAATTGCATTCTTTTGTTGGTACTGGAGAATCTGAAGAAGCTCATGAAAGTGATATAATTGTTTTTTCAACCTTCTTACGCTTTACTGAAAATGATAATAGTTTTGGATATTAAAAGTGTGAGTAAACAATTCAAAAAAGGTGATAAAAGACAACCGATTTGAACATTTGACCCTTGGAAAATCAATGTTGGAGAGACTGACTGTTAAACCTCTAAATGTTCTATGAACTAAAGATATGAACTGCAGGAAAATAGACTAAAGCATATAGATTTGAAATATGGCTTATAGCATAATCAATTGAGTTTTTACTTTTTGGTCAAAACAGAGCTGGGAACCATTATCAAAACCTGATAAATCATAATCTGGAAATGAAAAACAACTATCATCCAAGAGGCTGATTCAAGCTTCATCCTCCTCCTACTAGAGATTGTTCACATAAACATTCAATATCTTTTTGACTTGGCTCTTTTCAAATTCCACTCTTTCTGGTGTCAATATACTATATAATGAGGGACAAGAGAGATTCCATGGGTAACAACAATCTGATATTGTTTGCTTTCCAAAACGTGAATATTCTTTATAATATTTTCAAGAAAGAAATTGTTGGTGTCATGGTGAATATCTTCTTTTGAAAAATGTATTGTATTTCCTTTGAAATTTAGTATTTACCTCTTTCAAAGACCATGCTTTCCATAAACATATTATTAATTTTACCTTTTTTGTACCCAAGATGTGTTAGAACAAAAGACAACTCTAAAATTAAAGGGTTCTCAAGTTATGGAGTGTATAGGAACACACAGAATACAAGCAAAAACCAAGAAGGATTCACACACATTTAAATGACAAAGTGAGATAACATAAATGCTCTTCCATTAACATTACTGAGACTTATACATGATGTCATACAAAGAAAGTAAGATTGAGAAATCCTATACTAAAAAGAACCGTGCAACTTCCTGCAAGTGCTAGAATTACTAAGTTTTCTATTTGACTAACTGACTGCCTTCTGTTTGGTCACATCAGAGTTGATTGAAACAGAGATTTCCTTTTGTTAATGGTTTTGAATATCAACTCCTGACATGTGAGTTTGTATGCTGGCGGCTGCATTGTAATTGCGATTTTATATGGCTCTAGACAATAATTGAGATTCCAGTCCACAATTGTGCAGGTTGGGATTGCATGGAAGGTGGATGTGCAGAAGTTGTGGTGTTGCTGGTGCACAGGGTACTAATGTATGGATTATGTATGATGAGTCTGCACATGATTTCTTTTGGCACATGTGTTGTGGTCTCTTGCGATTTTGTACCTGGATCATTTGCCCCATCTTGAGAGGCAAGGTCCTCATTTCTTACCTCCATTGTCGAAGGGATTCTTTTTGGAGCTATTGCAGAGTTGGTAGTCTAAGTTTGGACTTTGGAGTGTGCTCAACATTGTGACATCAATGATTTCATCCTTTGCAATGGATGTCGGGCAATATTGAAATGAGTCAGACATTGTAGCCAACATATCAATTATTTATATAAAAACTAATTTCTCACGTAAACAACCGACACATTAACCATAACATACTGATGACTAAATAACTCCATTTAAAATATAAAATAAATAAATTTGTATTCTTAAAAATCCTTAAAACCCACTGAGAGAAACACTCAATAATGCCTGTAAAAAGAAGTATTAGGCATTATCCTTTGAGAGGCCAAACTTCAGAAGCTTTTGCATTAAAATAGTGTTTCTTAAAAGTACTCCTATCTATTATGGCAAAGAATGTCATTCAAGAATACAACAAAAGAATTTGATCCTGCAATTTCTTGATTTCAATCCAAGCAATTTAACTGATTCAACTGTACATACATATGTAAAATTGTAAATATCAGTAAAACTCTTTTAGGGTGGGGATTCAAAACTATAACATATTAGTAAGACAATATTTCCCTGGACATGGACCAAGCATAAGAAGTTTTGAAAAGAACAAAAAATAGAGTAATGAAACAAAGAACACTTCACCTCCAGCCTACCCGTCTTGCAGAGAGATCTGAGTTTTGAGATTCTGTTGCTTTATTCAAAAAAAAAGGTGAAATACACTTAAAGGTCTAGTTGGTAAATTAACTAAAGTTTGAATCTTAACTATCTTGATGGTAACATCCCTAATTTACTACTGTGACATATCTTAATGGGTGCCCGGAGTGCAAAAGCAACTATTTTTCTAAACAGAAAGATGATATTGAAACTCATATTTAAGTAAGCTGAAAAGCATACCTGATCCTTGTTCGTACTCTGTACTCAACTGGTAATTTTATCAAAATTCTATTGACAGCAATTTCAATTATTAAGCACAAATTCATTGATTTGAAATATCAGAAAAAAGGAAAGCAACTATTGGGGACACTTGTAATTCCACAACTTACTTTTCCAACTTGTCCTAATGCAAAATTATTTGCTACCAATCCAAAAACGCCAACTGAACATAAGACCCTTTTATTCCCAAAATCTGGTACACAAAAAATAACCTCAAAACAAGAATACCCAAAACAATGACTTATCTTACTCATTGGGTGGATAAAAACTGCAAGACTGCACAAATCAGTTTTGTCAACCTCCTTGTGTGCAGTTTCCAATGCAAACTCTTCTTCCAAAGCCATATCTATCTCAATAAATATCTACATACCTCTGAATTTCCAACCCTTTACACATTATTAAATCTCTTTGATGTTAAGGGTTGAGGGGTTCTGATATTTAGTGGTGTGACTACTATGTTCACTTCCTTCCTTAGAACCCTATACCTCATGGCATTTATGTGCAAAACTTTCATTTCATTAGTGTTGTTCTCCTCAGGAACCCAATCTTCATTTACCCAAAAGTATGTTTCTTTCTTTACCTATTTGCCCCATTATTGCAGCAAAGAATGAAAATAGGTGATAAGAGGAAATGCAAGCTTTTCTTTTTATCAGTCAGTAGGGAGAACACTTTCCTATAGTGTCAAATCTTGCCCTGTTTGTTGTCCTTAAAAGGAAATAGCGTGGCTCATTGATTAGGCAAATGAAAGAATAGTTGTTGAGAATAATATACTATATAGTGAGGGACAAGAGAGATTCCATGGGTAACAACAATCTGATATTGTTTGCTTTCCAAAATGTGAATATTCTTTATAATATTTTCAAGAAAGAAATTGTTGGTGTCATGGTGAATATCTTCATTTGAAAAATGTACTGTATTTCCTTTGAAATGTAGTATTTACCTCTTTCAAAGACCATGCTTTCCATAAACATATTATTAATTTTACCTTCTTTGTACCCAAGATGTGTTAGAACAGAAGACAACTCTAAAATTAAGGGGTTCTCAAGTTATGGAGTGTATAGGAACGCACAAAATACAAGCAAAAACCAAGAAGGATTTTCACACATTTAAATGAAAAAGTGAGATAACATAAATGCTCTTCCATTAACATTACTGAGACTTATACATGATGTCATATAAAGAAAGTAAGATTGAGAAATCCTGTACTGAGAAGAACCGTGCAGCTTCCTGCAAGTGCTAGAATTACTAAGTTTTTTGTTTGACTAACTGCCTGCCTTCTGTTTGGTCACATCAGAGTTGATTGAAATAGAGATTTCCTTTTGTTAATGGTTTTGAATATCAACTCCTGACATGTGGGTTTATATGCTGGCGGTTGCATTGTAGTTCAGATTTTATATGGCTCTAGACAATAATTGAGATTCCATTGCACAATTGTGCAGGTTGGGACTACATGGAAGATGGATGTGCAAAAGTTGTGGTGTTGCTGGTGCATAGGGTACTAATGTATGGATTATGTATGATGAGTCTGCACATGATTTCTTTTGGCACAAGTGTTGTGGTCTCTTGCGATTTTGTACCTGGATCATTTGCCCCATCTTGAGAGGCAAGGTCCTCATTTCTTCACTCCATAGTCGAAGGGATTCTTTTTGGAGCTATTGCAGAGTTGGTAGTCTAAGTTTGGACTTTGGAGTGTGCTCAGCATTGTGACATCAATGCTTGTATCCTTTGCAATGGGTGTCGGGCAATATTGAAATGAGTCAGACATTGTAGCCAACATATCAATTATTTATATAAAAACTAATTTCTCACGTAAACAACCGACACATTAACCATAACATACTGATGACTAAATAACTCCATTTAAAATATAAAATAAATAAATTTGTATTCTTAAAAATCCTTAAAACCCACTGAGAGAAACACTCAATAATGCCTGTAAAAAGAACTATTAGGCATTATACTTTGAGAGGCCAAACTTCAGAAGCTTTTGCATTAAAATAGTGTTTCTTAAAAGTACTCCAATCTATTATGACAGAGAATATCATTCAAGACTACAACAAAAGAATTTGATCCTGCAATTTCTTGATTTCAATCCAAACAATTTACCAATTTAGCTGTACATACATATGTAAAATTGTAAATAACAGTAAAACTCTTTTAGGGTGGGGATTCAAAACTATAACATATCAGTAAGACAAGATTTCCCTGGACATGGACCAAGCATAAGAAGTTTTGAAAAGAACAAAAAACAGAGTAATGAAACAGAGAACACTTCACCTCCAGCCTACCCGCCTTGCAGAGAGATCTGAGTTTTGAGATTTTGTTGCTTTATTTTTAAAAAAAGGTAAAATACACTTAAAGGTCTGGTTGGTAAATTAACTAAAGTTTGAATCTTAACTATCTTGATGGTAACATCCCTAATTTACTACTGTGACATATCTTAATGGGTGCCCGGAGTGCAAAAGCAACTATTTTTCTAAACAGAAAGATGATATTGAAACTCATATTTAAGTAAGCTGAAAAGCATACCTGATCCTTGTTCGTACTCTATACTCAACTGGTAATTTTATCAAAATTCTGTTGACAGCAATTTCAATTATTAAGCACAAATTCATTGATTTGAAATATCAGAAAAAAGGAAAGCAACTATTGGGGACACTTGTAATTCCACAACTTACTTTTCCAACTTGTCCTAATGCAAAATTATTTGCTACCAATCCAAAAACGCCAACTGAACATAAGACCCTTTTATTCCCAAAATCTGGTACACAAAAAATAACCTCAAAACAAGCATACCCAAAACAATGACTTATCTTACTCATTGGGTGGATAAAAACTACAAGACTGCACAAATCAGTTTTGTCAGCCTCCATGTGTGCAGTTTCCAATGCAAACTCTTCTTCCAAAGCCATATCTATCTCAATAAATATCTACATACCTCTGAATTTCCAACCCTTTACACATTATTAAATCTCTTTGATGTTAAGGGTTGAGGGGTTCTGATATTTAGTGGTGTGACTGCTATGTTCACTTCCTTCCATAGAACCCTATACCTCATGGCATTTATGTGCAAAACTTTCATTTCATTAGTGTTGTTCTCCTCAGAAACCCAATATTCATTTATCCAAAAGTATGTTTCTTTCTTTACCTATTTGCCCCATTATTGCAACAAAGAATGAAAATAGGTGATAAGAGGAAATGCAAGCTTTGCTTTTTATCAGTCAGTAGGCAGAACACTTTCCTATAGTGTCAAATCTTGCCCTGTTTGCTATACTTGAAAGGAAATAGCGTGGCTCATTGATTAGGCAGATGAAAGAATAGTTATTGAGAATAATATACTATATAGTGAGGGACAAGAGAGATTCCATGGTTAACAACAATCTAATATTGTTTGCTTTCCAAAATGTGAATATCCTTTATAATATTTTCAAGAAAGAAATTGTTGGTGTCATGGTGAATATCTTCATTTGAAAAATGTATTGTATTTCCTTTGAAATGTAGTATTTACCTCTTTCAAAGACCATGCTTTCCATAAACATATTATTAATTTTACCTTTTTTGTACCCAAGATGTGTTAGAACAGAAGACAGCTCTAAAATTAAGGGGTTCTCAAGTTATGGAGTGTATAGGAACACACAAAATACAAGCAAAAACCAAGAAGGATTCACACACATTTAAATGAAAAAGTGAGATAACATAAATGCTCTTCCATTAACATTACTGAGACTTATACATGATGTCATACAAAGAAAGTAAGATTGAGAAATCCTGTACTGAAAAGAACCGTGCAGCTTCCTGCAAGTGCTAGAATTACTAAGTTTTTTGTTTGACTAACTTCCTGCCTTCTGTTTGGTCACATCAAAGTTGATTGAAACAGAGATTTCCTTTTGTTAATGGTTTTGAATATCAACTCCTGACATGTGGGTTTGTATGCTGGTGGTTGCATTGTAGTTAAGATTTTATATGGCTCTAGACAATAATTGAGATTCCAGTGCACAATTGTGCAGGTTGGGACTGCATGGAAGGTAGATGTGCAGAAGTTGTGGTGTTGCTGGTGCACAAGGTACTAATGTATGGATTATGTATGATGAGTCTGCACATGATTTCTTTTGGCACAAGTGTTGTGGTCTCTTGCGATTTTGTACCTGGATCATTTGCCCCATCTTGAGAGGCAAGGTCCTCATTTCTTCACTCCATAGTCGAAGGGATTCTTTTTGGAGCTATTGCAAAGTTGGTAGTCTAAGTTTGGATTCTCGTATGACTCATACCTAGAAACGATTAATTTTCCAGCCTGTTTGGTAACATAGCATAAAATGGTGGGAAAATTTTCTTTTAAGATTCTCTATTGGGAATAACATTTTTAGGCCCTAATTTTAAAATTTATGCATTGGAGAAACACAAAAACATCATCAGAACTTGTCTAATTCCTACATGTGGCTGATGAAAATTCAAGATCTTCTACTGTGATTAGTATTAGAAAAAGAAAATGAAAATTACCTGAGATGCTTGAAGATGAGGTAGGTGACGAGCAATGTTGACTTGCTAATACAACCGATAAAATGGAAGCTCCAGTGTGTAACCCTAATAGTTTGGCTGAAAATTGCTATGGTGGTCTAGCGATTCTAGCTCAGGCTCGCACAGAAAAATACTTCTTTTGGCTGAAACATGGGATGTGCTATTCACTGTCGGCTTTGAATAATAACTGTCCAAGATGAAATAAAATGGCACTTCATAACTGTTTCAATTTTTCTGACCATGTTCGCTCAGTGTGCGATGCTCTGTGCTTTCCATCTGTGCCATTAGGCTTTCCATCTACGCCATTAGGATAATGGATCCGTATAAATCGCCCTTATCGGGCAAAACTCTCCTACAAATTAAATTTAAGAAAATTCATTTTAAAAATATGTTTTCTTATATAATTTGCATCTCTACTTTAACAATAGATAAATATTTGTTAGACTAAAAAAATAATGAATTTTGATTTGTTGAATAGTTGTTTTTTAATAACTAGTTAACAAACAGCCGTGCCAATAGTTCCTTGGGCAGGAACTAAAAATTTATATGGCATGTAGGGGTGAGCATAGGCCTGCTTTTTGCTCCCACTTTCTATGTGGGTCAAAATTCTTTTATTTTAAGTTGTAATTAAAAAAAAAAAAACCGTCTTTTCAGCAATCAGTCATATTTAGAGAAGATAGGTGAGAATACAGAACAATCTAGCAAATTTTTTGGAATTTGATAGTCTTGCAACCATTTTTTCAACTTTACACTTTATGATAAGCTCATTCACTACATTTCTATATATAAGTATATATGACAAGTTAAATTATTAGTGAAAAATACAAATTTATTATAGATATAATATAATATAATATTTTTATTTATAATATTAATATATTTCTTATTATAAAAATAAAAATTAATTTAAAATTCTTTCAAAAAATAGAATATAACTTTTATTTTTACAATATTTTTATTCTAAACTATTGTAAGAGTAAATTTAAGATTTTGAATTTTTTATTACTAATAGTTATCATTGATTTATACTAATATATATGATTTACAATATTTATTTTAAAAATATATTAATTTAGAATCTTTTCAAAATAGAATATAGTGTTTTTAAATTTTAAAATGTCTTTAACAAGATTATGTTCAATATTTTTAATATGAATATGTATTTAAAAATTTTCTATAAGTATAATAATGAATTTAAGTTTTTTAATCTATTGCTAATAGTTATCATTGTTTTCTAATTTTACATTTAGTTATATCCAATAACATAACAATGATTTTCAAAAAAATCAAGAAACATCATGTAAGTAAGCATATCTAAGTTTTATCTTTGAATTTACTCACTTGATAAAGTGTTTCTAAATATGATCTTCTAGATCTTGTCTTTTACCATTAATAAATTCATTTGAATTGATGTGAATTTTTATCTTCTTTTATAAATTAAAAACCTTGATCGTTCATGAATATAGTGTATAAAAAATAAATTTTCCTCTAAAAATAAAACTAGCACTTGCACTAAGGGGTGCAATAGTTACGTCGATAGAATACAATATAAAAGTAAACATGGCAAGGAAGTGTAGTTTCAAATATTTACAATCTTGTTTGTAATACATATTTGGAGATTGAAAATTGAATGGAAGATTTGCAGATGTTTCAATTGTGTTGATTTCATGTGTAGTATGTGATTTTGTATGTGTTATGAGGGCAACAATTTGAAAATTTATATGTTTTTTTAATAGGTTTGGGTTACTAGCATTTATAAAAAATGATTAAATGAGGTTTATTTTTTCTTAGTTTGAAAAATGTGTTCTTCAATTTTTTTGATGGCTATGATTGTAGAGGAAAATGGGTGTCCATTTGCAAAAAATGTTTATAAGTTTTCATCTAGTGCTTTACTTGATGATTTGTGGAAAATTGTACATAAATAATGTTATGGAAGCTTGGAACACTACGTCCTAGTTTGATAATATTTTACAACTTGACCCATCCTTTGAATAGAAATTGGTACTAATTAGGCCTAGGATAGAATTCTATTGTAAAGATATTTGATATTGAAAATGTAGTTGTTGTTCACTTCAATTCAAAAACATTAATCCTTCGTTAGAGATAACAATGGTCAAATATAGGATTTACGAGACCAACAAGCCTTCAATCAACAAAACATGGTAAAAAAAAGGCTTTCAAGAGCTTGAATATCTAACTTTTAAAATTCACTGGTCACTAATAGAATTTGAAGATCTAAATGTTTCAGACCTATAAAGGGCATTACAAAATCCCTCCCTAATTTTCCCTTTGGAATACAGTCAAAACACAAATGAAAAATGGAACAATCTTAAAACAATGAATGATTTGAGCAAAGAACCCTTAACCATGCAAAATTTCAATATTTAAAAGTAAAACTAATCTATTACCAAATACAATACTTAAAAACAAATAAATTTATTACATAGTTGTAAACAAAAAGTTAAACATGTAAAAAGAGAAGAGTAAAATGCTAGGGGGAGACATTGGTGCCTTTTTTTTTATAAAGAGGGTAAAAATTTATTAAAATTAGAAAGCCAATTGCAAAGAAGTCAAGGTCCAATTGGAAGGACCACCAAAAAACCAACCAACAACCAACGTCAACCTCTCACATCCCAAAATAAACCTCTCCAAATCCTAGACAAGCACAAGGGGAAACTTCTCCACACCATCAATTTGCTAGCTACCATCATGTAGAGAAGTCCATTTAGCTAAAAAACAAACAACCATGTTCCACTCTCGAGGAATGTGCGTGAAAGACACAAATTCAAAACAGGAACACAACCACAATTTTTTTCTACAAACAGAGGAAAGTTGCTAATTAATCCCATCTAAATTCTACTCTGTCAATAAGTTAACAATGAATTGAGAGTCAAACTCATAGGTAATCATATGCCAACCAAGAGAATATGCTTTCTACAAAGTTAAGAGGATCACTAAACCTTTCATGAGGTTATTGGTTTTTAATCCCTTATGAATAGAAAATAAGAAAATAACCTTACCAAATTTATCTCTTCCAATGCCACCAATCCTAGTAGGACTAGGATTATCCTCGGAGGAGCCATCAATGTTAATCTTTAAAATCTTCACCAATGGAAAGGACCAACCCCCAACTCTCTAAACCTTCTTTTAGAAAACTTGCCTCTTTTAACAAAAAAATAATCAAAAGCCAAACCCCAAAGACCCAATCTATTTAGGACCTCTTCATATCCCCTTTCCAAAGGAAAGGACACTTCACATTTGGCTTCCATAGTCTCCTGCATCATACTAACAACTCTGTACCAAACCTATTGGATCATTAGCTTAACACCCCAGAATATTGTTGAATAAGACAATTGAGAGGGGGGTGAATCAGTTGTAGAAAATTAGAACCTTTAAATCATTCATCAGAACTAATCCTTAATAATGCTAAATGATTAAACATTAAACCATCACACAATCGCAACAACACTAGATATACATGGAAAACACACTAAGGGAAATACCACCATGGTGAGGATTAAATCACACAGTAGAGAATATCAAAACCAATTACAAAGGCTCAATACTTGAGAAACAAGGTTCACTAACAAAACAAGGACTCACTATCTAGATCAAGACTCATTGTCCAACAGGGCTAACAACCTGAAGGGCTCACTGCTAGAGAGATACAAAGAAGATAGAAGAGATATGTTATAGAGAGAAGACAATCTCAATGTAACAGAGAAATCCACCACAATTTTCTCAACCATTGGCATAAACGCATGAATGACAGAGTACACCTTCAACTCACTACATCTAAAAACTCAATATTTAGGCTTTGCACTAATCTGCCACACTCGCATCACACACACTGATTCACAACAATATCACATCTATTTGCTCTATTTCTTTTCACTTATCTTTGTACACCATTTCACCACTAACTCATCTTGTATTTATACCATCTTCAACTTTGAAACATATCCAAAGTCGGACGTCAACATTAAATTCAAATTAAGTCTATGCCAAAACATCTTAGGGTTGAATTATAATGAGGGCAACCCAAACACATGCTTGGTGAGGACCCAAATAGATCCAAAACACTACAACTCTGAAGATAGTGTTCAACACAAGGTCGAACAAACCAATGTAAAACAAATAGAACAATTAATCATGATCCTTTCAGATACTAAAATTATCTTCAATAAAATCATAAAAACTCAACTCTAGAACCACAAGTCATAAGAATTTACCAAAGAGAAATTTGGACCAACAACTTTTCTCTTGGACCAACAAATTTTCTCCTGAACCTCAACAAGAACACATAAAACCACAATTCACAACTGGTGAACATAACTTGCACTGTACAATGAATCAGGAGCCAAAAATATAGATATAGTAGCTTCCAACAACCATGACCAACATATTTGAACCACACAAACATAGGAGAAAATCCCAGAGAAAAACCTAGAGCAAGCACTGAACACCTGCAACCTTTCTTCAATACAATTTTCTCAATATTCTCAACATGAACAACCAATAACCTGCAACCATGACATCAATGACAACAACAACCAATTGATAACCAATTGACCAGTTGGCATCAATGACAACACCTTCATTCTTTTTCATTCTTGCAACAATCTCCCCTATTTCATTGATGACAACACATGATGTGAAAAACCATCAAAGACAACATACTAGCTATGAATACACTTCTCAAGATTTTTCTTTTTATTTCCCCCCTTTAGTAGATAATCTTTTTCACATTCTTCCTCTTTTCCTTTTCACATTCTTCCTCTCCCTCTTTGACATCAATGGCAAGGGAAAAATATATTTTATTTTGATTTCCCCTTTGACATAGAAGACAAAATACTAATACAATGACAACACATGACACTACCTACTCCCCTGAGAGGTAGCCACCAAAAATTAGTTCATAAGAAAGATAGATCCATAGATCCACCAAATTGATACATCTCCATATGCATCTAGTTTAAGAAAGGAGTGGAAATGACCCCTAACTTCTCCCAAAGATACTCAAATGTATCTTTAAGAAGAGCCTTCATAAATATATTGAAAATTTGATCCTTCATATGGATATACTCAAGCTTTACTTAATTCTCCATGACCTTATCTCTCAAGAGATGATACATGATAAATATATACTTTGTCCTCAAGTGCATCACTGGATTCTTTGAAATGTAACTAATTGCACTTGTGTTATCACAGAAGATGGAAATAGGATCATCATACACCACTGTGATATCTTTCAATGTATGTTTCATCCATAGAACTTGTGTATAGCAAGATGAAGTAGCAATATACTCAACTTCATCAGTAGACAAGGAAACTGAATCTTGTTTTGTACTCAACCATGCCACCAATTTGCAACCAAGAAAGAATGCACCACCACTTGTATTCTTTCTATCATCTACACATCCAACCCAAACTACATCTATATAAGCACTTAGTGTAAAGTCAATATCCCTAGGATACCATAACCCATAATTCGGAGTTCAATTCAAATAACTAAATATTCTTTTAATAGTAGCAACATGTGTTTCCTTAGGATCTTCTTCAAATCTAGCCACAAGACAGACATCATGCATAATATTCAGTCTAGTAGTATTCAAATACAATAGTCCACCAATCATAGATCTATACTTGCTTTGATTAGCTTCAGGTGAATCATAATATTTTTCCAATTTGCAACCAATCACCATAAGAGTGCATATCGATTTGGAACCATCCATCCCAAACATCTTCAACATCTCTTTTACATACATAGACTGTGAAATAAAAGTTCATTTCTCTGTTTGATTAATTTACAGCCTAAGAAAGAAATTCATCTCTCCACATATAGGTCCATTTCAAATTCTTTTTGCATCTCTTCTAAAAACAACTTACACATAGTTTCATTACTTCTAAAAATAATGTCATCAACATATAAAACTACAATCAAGATTTTATCAATTTCAATTTTAAAATACAAATTACTATCTACCATACCTTTGTTGAAACCTTGCTGAATCAAATACCTGTCTAATCTTGCATACCAAGCTCTAGGAGCTTGCTTCAATCCTTATAAATCTTTCTTCAATCTGCACACCATATTCAATTGATCTAACAATTGAAATCCTTCTAGTTGTTCCATGTAGATCTCTTCTTTATCTCACCATTCAAAAATTCAGACTTGACATCCATCTAATAGACCTTGAAATCTTTATGAGCAGCAAATGCTAAGAACATCCTTATTGCTTCCATTCTTTCCACTAGAGAAAAAGTCTCCTAATAATCTTTTCCTTCTACTTGTCAGTAGCTTTTACACATAAGCCTTGATTTGTTTCTAACCACTTCTCCATTCTCATTCAACTTATTTCTGAATACCCATTTTGATCTAATAATGTTTTTTTTTAAGGGTCTTGGGACCAATTCCCAAGTTTGATTCTTCTCAATTTGCATAACTTCTTCTTTCATATCTTCCATCCATTTTTTATCTTTACATGCTTCACTTACAACCTTCGCTTTAATCTTAGAAAATAAACATAGATTTTCTTTAGCAACAACTCTGCTTCTTTTCAATACTCCTTTTGTCTTATCTCCAATGATCTAACCTTTTGAATGATTCTTCTACACATATCTAGGTGTCTTAGGGGACACCACCAAAGCTTCTTCTTCTCTTTCATTTTCTTCATTCTGCTTTCTTGCTCATCCCTTTCTTGTTCTTCCATAATTTCTTCAATTCTTATGCAATCAGGTTCATCAGATACATATCCATCAGTATCAATTGAATTCTTCATTGTTTCATCAACCTTGACATTTGCACTTTCTACAATCTTTCTCAGTCTTTTATTAAAACATTTGTAGGATTTGATTTTAGTAGAATATCCAAGAAAAATTCCTTCATCACTTCTTGCATCAAACTTTCCTAAATTTTCTTCATCTCTTCTAATATAACATTCGCTTCCAAATACCTTGAAATACTTAACAGTAGGAATTCTTCCAAACCATAGCTCATAGGGGGTTTTTTTACTGTTTGTTCTTGTTTGAACTCAATTGAATACATAAAAATTGGTATGAATAGCTTCTCTCTAGTAGACTTCTAGTAAACTAACCTCAGTAATCATTGATCTAGTAGCCTCTTGAATTGTTCTATTCTTTCTTTCAATAACTCTATTTTGTTAAGGAGTTCTCAGAGTAGATAACTATCATTTTATTTCATGCACTTCACAAAACATATTAAACTCATGGGAGGTGAGAGGTGAATTCTCCACCTCTATTAGACCTTGAGCATTTTATCCTCAAATTCATGCTTCATTTTCAACCATAGCTTTGAATACCTTGAATCATTCTAATGCATATGATTTCTCTTTAAGAAATGTAACCCATGTATATCTAGAATAATCATCAATCAAAAGCATAAAGTACCTTTCACCTTGAAGACTTCTCACTCTTTTAGCACCACAAAGATCTGTATGAATTAAATCTAGTAGTCTAGTTGTAGATTGTTCCTTTGATCTATAATGGCTTCTAGCTTGCTTTCCAAATTGGCAGTTCTTGCAAATAGCATTAATAGGCTTTGTAATCCTTGGTAAATCTCTCACGTCCTGAACTACATTAATCCTTCCCAAATTATCAAAATTCATGTGACACATTCTTCGATGCCACAACCAACTTTAATTTTAATCTAAGTCATAAAGCATCGTCCATTCTAGCACCTTTAAGTTGATATATATTTCCTTCAGATTTCTTTCCTACAACAATCACTATTCTATATCCTTTTCTAATCTCACATCTCTCATCCTCAAACACAAGTTATATCCTTTACTACACATCTTTCCAACACTCAAAATATAATTCCTTAAGCACTTAACATAGTAGACATCATCAATATTAGTCTTGCCATCGAAAATTACTAAACCTATCCTTCAAATTTTAGCACTAGTATCATCTCCAAATATAACCAAGCCTCAATCATATTTTTCAGGTTTAACAAACTTACACTTATCACCAGTCATTTGATGTGAACAACCACTGTCAACAACCTAATAATTATTTTCCTATTTAGCATGTAGGATAGAGATTATAGTACCTTCATTTTTCTCCTTCTCTGGAGGGAATTCCTTCACCTTTTTTTCAAAATTAGCATAAGTAGGTTCATCCTTTATAGCCAAGAACAAGTATTCATTGTCATTGGGGTATTCATAATCAGAATCCTCATCAGATATACTAGAATTCTCATTCACATAATATGCTATGTTGATCTTCTTACATTTCTTTCTTTCTCATATCTTTGTTTATTTATCTTAGCTCTTTCTAGAAACTTTGCAGCATAGAGACCTATTTCTCCACAAATAAAGCATTTAAAGGGTAACTTACCTTCATACTTGTCGGAGCCTTTCTTCATCCTTCTCACAAAGTTATCCTCTACTTCATCAAGATTTTCTTCATCTAGATCTTCATCTTTTGTAGCCTTAAAGGTAGTCTCTGATTTGAATCCATTTCTTAAATTTAGCTTCCTCATCTCATAAGATATCAGAGATCCCAACAACAGATCTTGAGTGGAAGTCTAGTAATCTATACTCTATTCAATAGCACATACCTTTTTGCTATAAGAATTAGGGAGAGTTCTAAGAATATTCTTTACAATCCTGGTTTCATCTATAGTAGCACCAAGTCATCGCATTCTAGCTACTATCTCATCTAATCTCTATACATAAGCTTTAACATTCTCATCTTTAGACATATGTAGGAGCTCAAATTGTGTTTCCAAATTCAGCAATTTTTCCTCTTTGACCCTTTCGTCACCTTCATGCACCCTTTCCAAAGCATCCCAAACTTCCTTAGCAGTCTTTAGATTCTAAATCTTAATCAACTTGGAATGTACAAGACTACTCTTCAAAATGGCACCTTATTGTTCACTTCATGTGCCTTTATCTCATCATCTATACTCAGACCATTAGTAGGAAGAGTGTAAGAAATCTTGTAAGCTTTCTCCACATCATATCGAAAATACTCTAGATATTCTTCCATCAATATTTTTTAGATAGCATAATTAGTTCCATCAAACCTTAGATAATCAAAAGTAACTTTTCCAACCCTCCTGGACCTTCCTTAAGCAATCAAGCTCTACTCCAAGGAACCAACATCTGATACCAATTATTGAATAAAACAACTGAGAAGGGGGGAGTGAATCAATTTTAGCAAATTAAAACCTTTAAATCATTCACCAGAACTAATCCTTAACACTACTTAAATGATTAAATATTATTAAGTGTAAGTGCAGAAACTGAAAACCATCACACCAACACAACCCCAGATTTACATGGAAAACCCAATAAGGGAAAAACCACAACAAGGATTAAATCAAATTTGTAGAGACTATCAAAACTAGTTATAAAGGCTCACTTCCTGAGAAACAAGTCTCACTGCCACAACAAGGACTCACTATCAGAATTAGGACTCACTATCCAACAGGGCTAACAACCTGGAGGGCTCACTGCCACAGAGATACAAAGAAGATAGAAGAGATATGTTATAGAGATAAGACAATATCAATGCAACAGAGAAATCCACCACAATTTTCTCAACCACTTGCACACATGCATGAATGATAGAGTACATCTTCATCTCACTACATCTAAAAACTTAACATTTAGGCTTCTCACTAATCTTCCACACTTGCATCACACACTCACTGATTCACATCAATCTCACATCTATCTGCTCTATTTATTTTCACTTATCTTTCTTTGTACATCATTTCACCACTAACTCTTCCTATATTTATACCATCTTCAAATTTGAAACACATCCAAAGTCGACCATCAACATTAAATTTAAATTAGGTTGGCGCCAAAACATCCTAGGGTGGAATTAGAATGAGGGAGACCCAAACACGGGCTTGGTGAGGACCCAAATAGATCCAACATGCTATATCAACTTTGAAAATAGTTTTCAACACAAGGTTGGCCAAACCAATGTAAAACACATAGAACAATTAAGTACGGTCCTTCTAAATATCAAAATCATCTTCAATACAATCATAACAACTCAACTCTAGAACTGTAAGTCATAAGAATTTACCAAATAGAAAAGTGGAGCCACAAATTTTCTCTTGGACCTCAACCAAAACACAAAAAACAACAATTCACAACTGGTGAACATAACTCACACTTTACAATGAATCAAGAGCCAAAAATTAGGATATAGAAGCTTCTAATAACCATGACCAACATATCTGAACCACACAAACATAGGAGTAAATCTTGGAGCAAAACCCGGTGCAACCATTGAACACCTATAACCTTTCTTCAATACAATTTTCTCAATATCCTCAACATAAACAATCAATAACCTACAACCATGACATCAATGACCACCTTCATTCTTTTCCATTCTTGCAACAAATATCCTACAATTCCTTTCAAGAAATTTTTTCCAAAGAATGAAATCTAGATGAATAATCCCCACAATCTAGAGAAAAGAAGCCTATGTCAGAGGCCACCCCAAGCTGCTTTAGAATTCAACCAATGAGAAAGCATGAACACATGGATTTCCCTAAATCCCCATGAAAAATTCTAGATAAGCATAGAAAAGGAACAATGAAAGAACA
The DNA here is from genome assembly GCA_007258455.2 of Sequoia sempervirens. NCBI lineage: Eukaryota > Viridiplantae > Streptophyta > Pinopsida > Cupressales > Cupressaceae > Sequoia > Sequoia sempervirens. The sequence goes on along the minus strand of VDFB02271358.1, from coordinate 1,278,488,299 downwards.
AGTGAGACAAATCCTCCTCACTACACCCATAGAGGACACAAATAGAAGGGCCCTGAAAGCCACACTTCCAAAGATTATCACAATTCAAGCACCTGTTCTAAGCTAAATTCCTCAAGAAACAATTACGGTAAGGCTAGGAATACTTGTTCGAAACATTTTTCCACCAAGAAACTTCCATCCCACCATACTTAGAGGACACTAGCTCTTCATAGCCACTGGCCACCATAAAACCCCCTTAGGATTAGGGCTCAAAGCCAAAATATCCCTCTCCCTAAGAGAGTTTAACTCTCTATCAACAAGAATCTTATAAAGCTCAACCCAATCCTCCTCCAATCCACCGGTAGGCCACTCACATAGGTCTTTCCATCTAGACACTTCCACAAGCCCACAAGGATAAAAAAAAATTGAATTTCATCACCCTAGACCATCTAGCTTCCAAGAAACAATGACAAAGGTCCTACAAATTAGGGTGCCTAAACAAGATAGGAGGAAATCCATCCCAAGAGTCAAGCTAGAATAGAGATTTAGACCCTTATTATAGATCTAGAATAAACCATCCTTGATTAGATTAGCACCTTTTTTAAGTGGACTCCAGATCACAAAACTTTTCCCCAAAAATGAATATCGAGCAACCTCCTCCTTTGGAACAACCTTCATATACTTATGCAAAACAATCCTAACCTGAACCTGGTCATATTCACTACACCATCTCTAATATAGCTTAGTAGCCCAAGACAAGCTAGATAAACTAGACTACCACAATCCAAGTCCACCCAACTATTTTGAGTGAAAAACAATTTACCACTTCAACATACCCCACTTAGAGGATGACAAGTTGCTAGCCAATAAGAATTTCCTAGCCAAAGAATCTAGATCTTTGATAAAGCCTACAAGAGCCACTTGAAGCACACACCTATAGTTTGGAAGGGCCTACACTAATGACTTAAGAAGCAACAACATACCCATAAAATAAATCCATCTATGAGTCCAATGGTGAACACTTTTTCTTGAAACTTGTCTAAAATAATTTTCTAGGAAACGTTAGGAAGGTTACCAAAAGATATAGGAATGTCAACATACATCAAAGGAAATTGACCAATTTGGAATCTTATAATATAAGCAATGCGTTGTGTAGACACCGAAATCTGGTTTAGGCCTGCGACTTCCATATTCTTCATAATTCGTATTCTTCATGGTCATGATTAAATAATGTCAATTATTTAATTATTCATCTTAACATTAATTCTTCTATTAATTAAATAATGTCAATTATTTAATTAATTCATCTTCTATTATTTCTTCTATTAATTAAATAATCTTAATTATTTAATTAATTCACACTTTTCTTTATTCTATCTGATTAATTAAATAAATGCTTTTTATTTAATTATGTTACTAATTAACCTTATTCTTCTTGTCAAATTAAATAAATTCTTATTTAATTTACTCTTTAATATATTTCAACTATAATTAAATAAATTCTTTTATTTATTTAATTATTCATTTAAAACCCTTCATCATTTAATTAAATAAATCTTATTTATTTAATTATTCTTCGAATATTGAGTCTTGAATTAAATGAATTATTTAATTCATTAATTCTATTTTAACACATTCCTCTATATTTTAGATAATTATGTGAGTTATCTAAGTATTCACTTTTACTCAACTCAACATCTATTTTCATCGTTCAGTTAATCTTTGATTTAATGTCTGAGTGGCTGTCTCGAGTAATCTCTTTGTCAAGTCAGTCAATCGTCCAGTTCTAACTCAATTGTGTGTACATGCAGATTAATTAAATATTCTTATTTAATTTATTAAGTGTTGTGTGTGCATTCAAACAGAGAGTCTTTATAATCAATCTTCAACTTTGTCATGCAAAGATATTTCTAATGTTTTCGAATGTCGAACTGAAGATTAAATCATTTATTAAATCTTTAATTCTATATTTCTAATTTGAATCACTCATGTCATCACTGTCAGTTATCAGAATGCATGTCTAATCAGTCAATCTCAACCGTCCGTTGATCTTTCAATCTTGACCTGTCATTCGAATAATCAATTTTCTATAAATTGATTTGTCATTCTTCATTCCAACCTCTCTCGCAAATTTTGTAACTTTGGAGAGCACTTTATCTTGAATCTTCGATATTTTGGTAATCACTATCTTAGGCTATACTTGCACGAACTTGAAAATCTGAGGGCAATTATACTACACAAGCAAAATGGAGAAGGGAAAATAAGATGAATCATGGAAATACATTTGAAAATTGGTGAGATTGTTCTAGTTTTAATTACGTTTTTACTTTCCCATGTTCTTTGTTGCTTAACAAATGAATTTGCATTCTCAATTTTAGTATTGTATGCATGTGTGCTTCTAATGATCTTCTTTGTTGTCTATTGTGCAAAAGCTTTTATTTGGCATTACATTTGGTGAACCCGACATGAAGACACCATCTTCGTGAATCCGTAGATCTTTTAATTTTGGTTTTTGCAGATTTTTCGTACGGAACGACGCATGTGAAGTTTTTGCACCGCAATTGACTTTTTGAACCGCATCTGACAAAGAAACGGCGCATCTGACAATTCCTAAACTGCAATTGATTTCCTGAGCCGCAACTAAAAAAGAAATGACACATCTAACTGATAACAAAGCGACACAATTGACTGGTAAAATTTTATTTTTGCTTTCGACAATCGGGAATTTTCAATTGATTTTCGTGTTACTGATATTTGATTTTCAGTGTGTGGCCATTTGGAGTTAACAAGCTTTTGCAGGACGATTGATGAAGACAATATTGAAAATTACTAATGACATCTTCTACAAGATGCTTGTCGAAGACCCTAGTTAAATTTTGAAATAGATTGTTTGGTAGCATAGCAAATCTTTCGTTTGGTTAAAATTAACAAGTGTCTACTATGTTTGGTGCAAAAGCACAAGTCAGGTTACCCTTATGACTTGGTATATCGAAGTATCCTCTCCCCTTGCGCATCCATGCAATCCTAGGTGTAAGAGAAACGGTTACCAACTCTAGAACTTGGGCCTGTTCTGGTGGGAAAAAGTACTCACCCCAAGATGACTCAGACCGGTAGCACCCTGAACCTGAGGGACTTCCAGCTTGTATATAAAAGTGGGTTCTTGGGGAAACCCCAAGAATCATGATTGTGGTTCCAACGAGATGGATCCGAAAGGGGACTCGCGCCATATGGATCACACCCCACGAACGGAATGCCTGAATTAAATACCCTTTGTTGTAGAGACCAACCTATTTGTGGTCGTTGCTTGGTATTAGTGCAAGGTACAATATCATGGTCGAAGATACTCACTACTGATCCCCTTGAGTAGAGATAGCAGTTCTTGGGAGGTCATTGACCAAAGAATTCAGAATTGGTGTGCTCGAAAGACGTTAATGAGCCATGGAGGGGAGCCAATGCCATCAAATTATTAAGCTATCCGCTCTCGAGAAGGAAAGGTGTTCATCACCAATCCGGGGTATAATAGGTGGGCTATACCAAGTATACAAACCCTAGGCCTTTGGCCTATTAGGATGTGCTTGTATGTTATCACTTTAAACGTTCTTTGAGTCCAAAATCGAAACTGAAAACACTTTGTCTTATGATTGTCTTTGATTGTCAAAATTTGAACACGGAAAATGGAGTCAGTTTAAATTTCATGTCACTAAAAATTCACAGAGAGTCGCAACTGTTCACCAGAAACACACATCTAATTTTTAGAGTCGCATTTGTTAATTTTAGAGTCGCAATTGTTAAATTTTGAGTCGCAATTGTAATTCTGAGTCACATTTGTTACTTTTTGAGTCGCATCTGTCAATTTGGCTCGCATTTGCTTTGAAAAAACTACATGTGTTACATTTTGAGTCGCATCTGTCAGTTTGGGCCGCAACTAAAAATTAAACGATGCATCTGTCTGATTATCAGAAAACCAAAATTCACAGTTACTGTCCACTCAACACGGTTATACCAGTTTCAGTGGTCTTCGCACAAACAGTCTTTGAAACAGAAACCTGAAATGATTTGCTCAATTTTGCATCCTTTAGGTTCATTCAGTCGTTACCATAGTTGTCTTCAGTTAGAGTTTAGCTTCATCTTAGGGTACATATCACCTTGCATTAGACTTCTAGAAAGGTCACTTTTACAAACTTTAGGAGTAGTTCACCATCTACACTCTAGAAAGGTCATAGTGTCAACAAAAATTTTCACTGAACCTAGTCCTATCATCTTATACTTTGTCCTATAGAGAGTCATCCTAGCTCATCAGTCTAGTTAGGAAACTCAACTTGTCTTTGATCCTCATCCTACATTGGTTCCTTGACTTAACTAAATTGACACCTTGGTTTGACTTTAGGCAGTTGGTCCCTTCATCTTGGGTTTATAGAATTGATCACTTTAGGGTCTTGCTTAGACTTTGCATCTTTAGAGTCTAGACTAGTGTCATCCTAGGACATTCATTATTTTCATACGAAAATCCCAAAAACATAGACTAGAGTCATACAGTTTCTAGATATAGTCTTGCATTTCCCGCATATTGAGCTTGTCTTACATGGTTGAGACTAGGTCTAAGAGAAGAGAGAGAGAAAACATGTCGAACCCAAACAAGTTCATCAATCCATTTTCTTCAAGACCTCATAAGACTCTATTAGACAAATTCACCACTAGAAACACTTAAGGACACATTGTAGTAGAGGACATAGAGGCTGACGCACAGGACCCTGAGTTTGCCTCTTTTGTAGATGAGTACCTAGCAAATGATTGTCAATGATTTTTAGGAAAATTGCTAGCTGAAGGTGCTACCTTACCTCCAGGATTTGACATTAGCACCTTACAAACTCAACCTACACAAGGGACAAATACCACGACTGCTAGTACTACTATACCTCAAGTCAGCACAACTATGCCATCTAGCACATCTACATAGAGTACAACAGTCCATACGTCCCCATTTGGTACATCTAGCATGACATTGGGATTTAATTTCACTACAGGGGCATCATCATCCACTCCCACTGGTCCTCTTATTGGGAGTAAAAGACCTAAAATGTTAGCCCATACATCATATGTCGGTGTCACAAGTGCACAATCAACAACCATACCTACTGCTAGTATCATGGGTACCTTACCACAGTCGATGGACATACCTAGTGCTCAAATCACTAGTACTATACCAAGGATTTCACAAACAGGGGGCATTCCCTCCTTCCAATATGGCAATCAAAATCCACTCTTCTAGACTAGCAGTCAAAGTCCATTTACATCGATTCTGAATCAGAACCCTTTTTCAAAAATTGGTAGTCAGAATCTGTCCACACAGATTCCAAGTCAAAACCAATTCACATCGATTCCGAATCAGAATCCCTTTTCACAGAGTGGTACTCGGAATCCATTTACATAGAACCCAGGTCAACACTGATTTATGCAGATACCAGACCAGAATACATTTACCAACATTTTGAATCCAAATCCACCTCAGATACCAACGTTCAATCAAAACCCATCACGGGACTTTGGATTTCAGAATACATACATGGATCCGTATAATCCTCCTAGCACATCTTTGACCCAAGTTGATGTCCTACAAACACAAATGCACACATTACAAACGCAAAAGGATAACATGTCGGTCTCAACTAAGAAATCATTTTCACTAAAGGACATATGCCCATTCCCTTTTGATAGATCATTGTACATGACACCTTTCCCTCACAGATATGTCATACCGAATCTTCCTAAGTACAATGGCAAACGCAATCTAGTAGAACATATCAGGGAATTTTCTACCATATGCATAGATGTCGCTTACGACCCCATGTATCTTATGAGGCTATTTCCACGAAGTCTTGTAGGAGTTGCACTAGAATGGTTTTTGGGTTTAGATTCTAGCATTAGATCTTGGGGGGAATTAGTCAAGAAATTTGTGGAGCAATTCTCTTTCCACATTGACCATGAGATAAATATAGCAACCTTGTGCCACACAACACAAGACAAAGGTGAAACATTCATTGCTTTCTTCCAGCGATGGAGAACTATTGCTAGTAGGTGTCCTGTTGAGATACTCGAAAAACAAAAGGTTACAATGTTTCAAGAAAACCTTCATCCAAAACTCAGGAGTAACTTAAGGGTACATTGTTGCATATCTTTTTCAGAACTCGTGGAAAAAGGGGTGATAATAGAGAACGATCTCATTGAAAAGGGTGAAATCAAAATGACAACATCTAATAGAAACCCAATTGTACAAAACACCCCCACTGACAAAAACAGATTCTGGTCTTGCAACAAAAATGTCACCAATGATGGGGTGGTTGATGCTAAGACATTACAAGCAAGACCCCTCCTCACATTACAAGGACCTCATACTTGTGCCAACATGCTTAATGTTGTCAATCAACCTCCTAACACGGTCTCAAATACTCAATGTCCACAACCAAGGAGATTTCAAAAACGTGAGTTCACTCCCTTAGGGGAACCCATTGAGTCTGTGTTCAAACAACTATTACAACACAACCTCATACAGCTGCAGGAACCAAGACAATACGATCCAGGACAGTTTAAACCAGCTTGGTGGGATGACAATGCCTTTTGTGATTATCATAGGACTAAGGGACATAACCTACAAAACTGTCGACAACTGAAGAATATCATACAGGATCTTGTTGACAAGAGAATTATTGAGGTTAGTGGACAAAAACAAAAGACATCCAACACTGATCATCAAGTCTTTTCAGACCCACTACATGACCATGGGAAAGGAATTGTCCCCAATTTAAGTACTAAGACCAATATGTCGGCCAATTATGCGAGTATCACTATAGAATTATAAACATAGGGTACATAAAATACTAAACTCAAAATGTTAAATAAATGTTAAATGAATGTTAAACATAACAAGAGGGGTATATATAAATTTATGATATTAAGTATGAACATATTGTAAAAGCTAAGGTTGTAGATCATTATGACTTAGGTAAAGTAAAATTATCTCATAAATATTTTTTTTTAAATCATTAAGGTTATAGGCCATTATGGCTTAGGCAAAGTGAAATTCTTTCTAAATTTCCATTTTCTTAAAAGATTGATTTGGAATGAGTTATTTTGTCAATATGTATATTCATTTTTTGCAATGCATAATTATGCTTACTCATAAAAAAGAAGTAAGTTTACTAGTATTTTCAAGATCATCCAAACTATCTATTTATTTACTAATTGTTTAGAATTTAAATCACAACCTAATGGAATTATTTTGTTAGATTCCAAAACTTACTAATTTCTAGGAAAAAATGATTTCTTATACTTTCTCATCAATTAGCCAGACTAAGTCCTCCCATCATGTTACTAAAAGTAAAGTCTTTATAGTAGAATTTATATGGCCAATAGTAGGAGCTTCGTATTATATTAAATTATGACTAATAATAGGTTGAATGGTGTCTCATTCTACTTCTCAAACACATTTGTTTAGACCATGAAAAAGAATTGAAAATATCATAGTGTGCATACAAAAGCATCACATTTAGAGGATGAAATCACTTTATGTTTTATGGGTTGTAATTCTCTAGCTATAAGATGAGTCATATGGCAAGAAGAAAAAATCAAATATTTTTATTTTAAATTATATGGTCTAAATACTTATAAATTGGTAAGAAAATTAGTGGGATATTTTTTTATTGTTCATAATATTGCCTATATTTGTATTTTTATTTTGGGCTTAACAATATATTATGTGTTATATTTAACATATTTTCTGATGGCTAGAAAATTTTGTCAAGTCCTTATTGACTAGTTTCACTCAATTCTATAATACTCCAATTGCTCCTTGATTTTTTATTTTAATTTTTTTTTAGGTAAGTACTACCAAAGGGAATAACTCCCTCTATTGAAATTGAAAAATAGTTTACATCAACCATAAGTGATGTCAATGATATAGATAGCCAGGAACTTGAATATAATTACTGTAAAAGCATTTCAAAACTAGTCCATCATGTGTATGCAGTCTGCTCCATAAGTCCTTTCCCACCACTTTTTGAATCGCATAAATCTCCTTCGCTTGCGCTTTTGGAAACAAGAACTGCAGCTACTCCCCAATTGTCTCCCTCTCTCGCACCCTCTCTTGTGCTCAAACACCTGCAAAAAACACCGAATTGTTGAGCCATCCTGATCGTAGGCAAAGCAAGCTCTACCTTCCCGGTATATAAAGATAGACTACCTTCTTAGGACAAGGGGAGTCCAATGGATATAAGTCAGACATAGCTCACCACCCCACAATATTGAGAACCAAATCATGTAAAATCCATCATGTACAAGTACGCATAGAGCCATTTCCCTCCACATATGTGCTGGAGTAAACAACGCAAGGCCAAAAAATCCCAAGAGGATTGGGAAGAAACTTGTAGTCATAACCATGGAACTGATAGCACCTAGCAGTCTGACACAAACCAGAGAGGTCATAGCAGAGAGTACCACCGACCTCCATAGTTTCACATGTATCTCAGACCACAAGGACAAAATAAATCTATCAGTTTTTGGTGTAGGCCCTAGGCCCACAATAAATCCTTTTTTGATATTTCCACCAACTCCCGGGGGAGTGATGAGTCATTGAATATTGTCTCCTCACACTCCAAATGGATTACTAGGTAGGCCAACCAATCTACAACATCGTTCGCCTCTTGGTAGAAATGCTTTAATGTGAAACCATCCAATTCCTCCAAGCCTTCCTAAATAATCGAAACCCATTTTTGAAGCTTCCAACTCGGGGCACACTTGTTTGTCACCATAGTTATACATAAATGTGAATCACCTTCTATGTCCACTATTTTGATTCCCTTGGCCAGTCACAGTTGCAGCCCTCGTGCCAATGCGTCACACTCCACTTCATTATTGGTTGCGTTAAGAACTTTCCTAGCTAGCGCCTAGATGCATTTCCCTTCTAAATTTCTTATCATGCAACTCACACTCGATAAGCCCGAGCGACCTTCGGTGGGGACCACTTCGCCTTCATTCTATTGGTCCTCTATTACTTATTGACAACACCTTTGGTGGTTTCAAAGATGACCATTCTCTTTGTAGGTTATTATCACATTCCAAGAATATAGTGGCTTTGAACAAAGATTTATTAGAATTCAACACCTCCACTATATCAGATTCCACTTTTTTAATAACCACAACCACATTTTCTATTTATAGTGTAGGAAAACACATACCTTTGCATTTTCATACTTGTTTTGGACCACCTTGCTTTATTTATCCCTATTTATGTTTTAATTGGTTCTATTTTGCATCCACAAGTTTAATAAATTATATATTTTTATAACTAATTCTGACAAACATCAAAGGATAAATGATAATCTATTGATTTTGGATGTGTTCTTGATTTTTGGACTGGGACTAAAATGCCACTTAGGGCGTCTTTGTCCTCCAAAGGTCTTGGGACCCTAATTTTAAAGGAACCTTAAAAGGACCCTTTTTGGAGTCTGTGCTTCGAGTTTCAAGCCTTAGGATTAAGACACCACCTAGGGCGTCTTAGTCTCCCTCAAGTTACTTTTGAGATTAAATTTCAAATCTTGGTGGGATTTAGTCTCTTTTAATTAATGAATTCATATGTCGGCTTGGTGTGGTGTAATTTTAGGATACTAAGCATGGATAAGTATAAATACAAGGTTCTTTCACTCATTTTAATATAAGACTTTTGCGAGAGCATTCCTAATAGCATAATTGAGTTCACAAGAGAATTCAAGAGAAATTCATCAAGGATTTTGAGCCATCATCAAGATTCAAGCATCATGTTAAAGATATTCTTGCATCATGTGTGTTTTTGAGCTAACATTTGTGATGTAGGGTTTTGATTCAAGCAAGAAATTAAAGTCAAGATCTATCAAGCATTCATTCAATTCAAGATCTACATTCAAGCTAGCCACTTCACACAAGTTTGCAAATTTCATAACAAGTGTTTGGTGAGTTGCAACATAGCACTTTTTTCATTCATCATTTCCCTTCATTATTTCATTTCACTCCAAGGTTTAATTACCAACAAGGGGTTTGACCAAGGCAAACCCCCATTTACTAACAATCAAGAAGTTTTTCTTCTCTTGTGTGTTTGCAGATTTAAGTTGAAGATCATTTGAAGTGAAAAGTTGCAAAGTTATCATCTTCACGAAAAGTCACCTATAGGCCAGATCTGGAAGTTTCAGGACTTGAGATTTGAGAAGAAGAAAATGCAAACCTTGGACCTCAGGATCACATTCAGAAATTGTAGAAATTTAGATTGGGACTAAGAAGATAGTTAGGGCATCTTAGTACTACTGGTGGTATTTCACAGAGATTCTTTCAGATTCTTTTTTGACACCCGAAGATTCTATGTGTGCCCCGAAAAATAGCAGCAGGACTAAGAAGACAGTAAGGGCGTCTTATTCCTCCTTAGCATATTTTGATAGCATTTTTGCACTTCTAGAATCCTTATCACATTTCCAGACTTCCTAGGTACATACATCCTAACTTTGTGTTGCTTAATTTTGTCATTTGTACTCATTATTTGGCTTGCATTACTGGGTTTTGTGAGTTGAATGTTAAGTTGTCTTTTTCAAGCTCTTACTTGGTGATCAACCATTCAAATTCTAAGGAATATTCCTAGGTCTCCCTTGTTGATAATTGACTCTCCTTTTTGTTGATAGTCAATCCAATTTGGGATTCTAGGTTTCCTTGAATGAACCACCCCCCTATAGGAAAAATCCAGGATTAGGGATTCCTTTCTTGTATTGTGAGTCCCTTTTCCCCATCTGTTTTTCACCATGGTTCACCACGGTTCATTTTGGTGAACCCTTTTATCTTTGAGGATCTACAAATACAATTTACTCCCTTACCTGACACACTTCAAAATATCATGACTTAGCTAATAAAAAAAATGCTCACCTTACCTTTCATTTGACCTCTTGACCCTAGCAAGCCATTACCTCTGAGGTTTAAAAACAGTTCCTATTGTGCTTATCACCTACAGCAAGGAAATGATATAGAACATTGCAAGCATCTTAAACATCTTGTGCAAGACCTCATTGATTCTAGTCATATTCAAATTGGAGGTGTGAATGACAAAGGTAATAAGTATGTAGCTCCTCCTAACCAAAACTTGCAAATATTTACCAATCCCATGCCTAACCACAATATTTCATTTGTTAAGGCTAGTGAAACTAAGCACGATGTGATGAGCGTTGACACAGATGATGATGACATGAACAATAATGAACAAAATCCTATAGATACTAATGGCCAAAGTCCTATTAGTACAATGATAGGAGTGATTGAAATCGAACCTCGTAAACAAAAAACCATAATTCCCATTGACATTACTCTTTCTTCAAAAGAAACAACAAAAAATGCACCTGATGGTCCTCTCTACATAGCCGACAAAATCAATGATAGACCCACCCCTAGGATTTTAATTGATCTCATTTGTGGAGAGAATGTGATCACAGAGGAACTCTTATATGTGCATGAAATCACTCAAGATAGATATGATAAACTGAAAGCATGGATTAAAACACATTATGGTTTTGCTCATGGGTATGTGTAGGATCATCATGGAAAAAACAAGCCTTTAAGTGGCAAATTTTTTTAAAAAATCAGAGTTAGGCAACTTGACGTAAAAATTTGAATAAGTTATCTATATTATTTCAAAAATATGTAAGAATAGAATCTATAGCAAATTAAATGTAGTTTCTAAACTACTAGGTTTGTTTAAAAGAAAAAAATCTACTTTGGTGAAAATTTGAAATTTCAATAGAGTAGTACTTAAATTTCAAGGGAAAATAAGAAGTAGGTATCTATCTGACTACCTAACAACAATAAAATGATTTTATATATATATAATATTTTAGATATAAGTAGATGACTCATGTCCTCATGTGATACATTTTTGTAATTTTTTTCAAAGTAAATTTATTATGAATTTTTTATTACAACTTTTAGAAAATATAAAACTTCGTGATGTCCTGACCACCTTAAAACTTGGTCAAAACTTCATGAAATTCAATTTTTTAATCCTATAGTATGTAAGCAGTGAGCATGTTTTGATTCAAAATGTGATATCAGTTTAGAAAGCTATAGATGTTTTTCAATCAGCTTATCAATCAGACTTTAGTCATAATTTGAATAGAAAATGAATAATAATTACTTATTAAATTCAAAGTAAAGCATAATTTATATATGGTGGAAAGTTTCAGAATCTCCTTTAAAAACTCTTTTGTTTTCATCAATTTTGGGTAAAAAAAAAATTGTCAGCCACATACCCATCGTATTGCCACTTTTTGGCCTATCATGATTTTGGACATACCCTCATGCTACGATGGGCTCGATCACACTCCCTTTACAAGTAGGACTGAAAAAATTAAATGTATCATTCTCTATCAACTCTAATTCAGATCAATTTCGTATGAAGTTAGGATTCTAAATGGTTTCGCTCCATGAATGCAGTCCCATCAATTGTCCATAAGTGCTTAAAGTTTCCAGTGGGAAATGAAATATTCACTGTGAACTATAGTGGCTTTAGACCTTCACCTTCCCGTGGAAATTTTTCCTTAGACTATTTTTGGCCTGAGCCCATGGAACCTATAAGACCCCATGAGGACTTCCTTTTCCTATCCTACCAAAAGTTTTAAAGCAAAATGCATAGCCAAATTATGCCTTGAAAATATTCCTCCTCTGCTCCTTGAAGAAAAAAATATTGAGCTTAAATCCCTTTTGACTAACAAAGACCCATCCATACAAAATCCCTTGCCTATTTCCTACAAAAGGAAAATAGAAAACCAAACAAGTCCTAATCCACCTCCTAAGAAAATTTGTAAAGCCAAAGAGAAAGTGGTTGAACAACCTTCCATGGTTTCTTCTATTCTTCCCTCATAAGAAGAAAAGGAACCTATGGTTGACAAACCCGCTCCTACACAAACACAACTTGAAAACTGTAATTTAATAGAAACAAAAATGCTAGAGAGTGTAGGCATAAATGTCACACTATTGCTCGAAAGATGAAGGAAGAGAAAAAAATTGAAAATCAAAATTTGAACTTGACGGAAGTAATAAATGATGAATCTCCTCCATTACTAGAACCAATAGATCCTATGGATTCTATCATTCATCCTTCTACTATAATCAACTTGGATGACGCTGAAGAGATTACTAAAACTAATGAGGAAGTGCATAATGAGTTGAATTTTTTATTTTCCTTTTCTATGAGCTTAGATGATAGCAACAATGATGATCCTCCTAAATCGAGTGATTCACCACGTAATGAACCTAGTGATTCTCCTAGTACAACACTTGACATGATCCCTCTCGTTAGTGATCTACATTTTGCATATACTGAACAAGACTAGGATGTAGATGACCTACTAGATGGTTGACTCGCATGTGCTTTACTAGTCTTTGTGCTTTCCTTTTTGTTTTCTTTTTGGTTGATTGCATGTGTGTAATGTGATCCCCCGTGTTTTTTGATGTTTCCTCTCTATGTGAATTCCTCTATTTTTACCTACATTCTTCTATATGTCATAAGCCTTTTACCCTTCCATTGGTTTTTAACTTTTATTTTTATTTTTGTCTTGTGTTTTCCTTTTGGGGATGACGCAAGGCACCGAGACACCTTATGTCTCTTCCATGTTGACCCAAAATATTTTTTCTCATCTTTTCTTAATTTCCTTTCATTTTTGTTGTGTGTTTTACTTTTGGGGATGACGCAAGGCATCAAGACAGCCTATGTCTCTTCCATGTTGACACAAAATATTTTTCCTTATCTTTTCTTTCCCTTTCTTTTTTGTCTTATGTTTTCCTTTTGGGGATGATGCAAGGCATCAAGACATTTATGTTTCTTCCATGTTGAACCAAAAATTTTTTCATTTGTTTTCACTCTCTTTGTGTCATTCTTCCAGTTCTATGTGTATTTGAGGAATGATGATAGTTCCTAGCTCTCTAATATAATTGTAGCAAAGACAAATACTGGCCCTGAATCCATGGATCCCTTATGTGTTTCTAAGGGGCAAACCTTTTTTCCCATTTCATATTTGGCTACTTTAAAGTAATTGCTCACAACATGGTGTTTAGCAATTTCTTTAAAGTGGGGGCATTGGGGCATTAATTTGGCATTATTTTTGCATTTTCCCATGTTCCTTGATGTGGTTTTCTTACTTCATGCGATGTGTTTTTCTTTGTGGTGAAATTTTGAGTAATGTCCTTCAAGAGCTTGGTCTATCTTAGCATATTACATTCCTCTCACTGGTGATGTGACACACTACATTCCCTAATTTGTGAATCTTTTATCCTTTTATTGGTCCTCTCTTGGAGACATTAGGAACAATGTCCCCTAAGATTAAGACCTCACATGAACTAAGCAAAGCTCATTTGAACATCCCTCTTTATTATTGTGTTTCATTTTTGTACCTTATTAAAGTCATGGAGGTGTGGATTTGATATGGTGCCTTGGGGCTCACCTAGTGGACAAATATCTTCAATAGCCCTTGTGAGCATGTATTTTTTGTACCTTATTAAAGTCGTGGAGGTATGGCTTTGATATGGTTCCTTGGGGCTCACCTAGTGGACAACTAGCTTCACTAGCCCTTGTGAGTGTGCACTTTTCTTTTTGTCCTTATCATAGTCATGGGAGTATGAATTTGATATGGATTTCTTGGGGCTGACCTAGTGGACAACTAGCTTCACTATCCCTTGTGAGCATGCATTTTGTTTGCATAGTTGACAGCGCGTTCCACTTGTTAACCTTTTTTGGACAAACAACCTAGACTCGGCCCACAACATGTTCAACAACCAGTTGAAGCCAAAAATAAAACTTGTAGCTCAATTTTTGTAATTTGACAACTTTTCTTGCAACTTTGACAACTTTGCAATTTTCTTCATTTTTTCTCTCTGCAAGATTTTCAACCTAAATTTTGTAATCACACGTTAAAGAGAAGAAAAATGTTGTTTGCTAGGTGAATGGGGGTTTCCCTTGGTCAAACCCCATTTTGGTAATTAAACCTTGAAATGAATAAAAGCATAAAGGAATGTTGAATGAAAAAATCTATGTAACAACTCACCAAACCTTATTTGAAACCTTGGAGTACAAATCTGCAAACTAGCATGAAGTGGCCTCAATGAATGTAGATCTTGATCATAAAACTTAATTAGAAACAACACCTTTGATATGCTTGATTGATCTTGAATGCTACATCAACATATGAGCTCAAACAACATGCATGATGCAATACATTTTTGATATGAAAATAGGAATCTTGATTTCTACAATAATCTTCAATAATTCTGCTCTTGAATGCTCTCTTGATCATAAATTTTCTATAAGGAATCTCATGAAAATGCTTGCAATCTAGGACTGAAACTTAGTGAAATGAAATTGTATTTATACATATCTTAATATTAATTTCTAAACTTCAAATATCACAAGCCAACATTGAATCATAGATTTGAAATCACTAAAACGCTGCCAAAAACATAGTTCAAAGAGGGGTCCTAGGTCTAAGTGAGGACCCATTCACTGTAGGGTGAATGGGTCCTAGGCCACTTACCTAGGACACACATCAGACAATGTTAAATGTTATGTAAAAATAGGGTCATACCTAACTAAGGACCCATTCGCCCTATGGCGAATGGGTCCTAGGTCGCTTACCTAGGACACACATCTTCCAAAGTTGAGTGTTATGTTATGGCATTTATGAATGTCTGGCTTTATCCCTCAGAATTCACATTCAATTAGGCTTGGATTTGAATTAAAAGGGCCAATTAAGAAAAATTAACCTCAATTAATTAATAAATCCCTAGATTAATTTGGAAGTGTAAAGGTACACCTTACAACATAAAAAAATAAGGCACAATTAAGTCCATTTTATTAAAAAGGGTCCTTAAACTTAATGTGAATATGAAAGATATATTACAACACTAAATTAAGGCAACATTAGGCTGATTTCATTATTAATTATTCCCAAATTAAGTGTGGAAAAGGTATAAATTTTCCTACACTATAGGTTATGAACTCTACTTCTCTTGCTCTCATTCCCAAATGTGATGGGGTTGATAGGTTAGGTATTTTTAGGCAATTCACTCTTTGTAATGTGGTTTATAAGATTTTATCTTTTTTTTTGGATGAAAGACTAAAGTAGTGGATTGGAAAGTTGGTCTATAAATAATAGGGGGCTTTGTGATAGGTAGAAAAATCTTGGATGGAGTGGTTATTATTGCTTAAACTATCCATTCCATGGTGACCTCAAAAGAAAAATCTATGTTCATCAAACTTGACATGGCTAAATCCTACGATCGAGTTATGGTCCTTCTTGTAGAAAGTGTTTCTTTCTTTTAGATTTGTTGACGAGTGGTTTATGTAGATAATGAGTTGTGTCCCTTATAGGATTATTTCTCAGTTTTGGTTAATGGGGAACTATCTTCCTTATTTAGGTCTTCTAGAGGCCTTAGGCAAGGAGATGCCCTTTCTCCTTACCCTTTTATTTTTTTTTGTTGAAGGCTTGGGGAGAGTGATTAAGAGCCATGTTAATCAAGGTCTAATATAGAGTTGATAGTGGTGTAATGTTATTCCACCTCAATCAAACCTACAATTTGTGCATGATATTACTTTGATGGGTATGGCCAAGGTTAGAGAGGTTACTAATTTGTGTAAGGTATTGGATAGCTACCTTGTGGCTTCTATTCAACGGATCAATAAGAGTAAATCTTCTTATTTCTTCTTTAATACTATTATTCTTATCCAACAACGTGTAATGCCAAATAAAAGATTTTGCACAATAGACAACAAAGAAGATCATTAGAAGCACACATGCATACAATACTAAAATCTAGAATGCAAATTCATTCGTTAAGCAACAAAGAACATGGGAAAGTAAAAACGTAATTAAAACTAGAACAATCTCACCAATTTTCAAATGTATTTCCATGATTCATCTCAATTGCCCTTCTCCATTTTGCTTGTGTAGTATAATTGCCCTCAGATTTTCAAGTTCGTGCAAGTATAGCCTAAGATAGTGATTAGCAAAATATTGAAGATTCAATACAAAGTGCTCTCCAAAGTTACAAAATTCGCGAGATAGGTTGGAATGAAGAATGACAAATCAATTTATAGAAAATTGATTATTCGAACGACAGGTCAAGATTGAAAGATCAACAGACGGTTGAGATTGACTGATTAGACATGCATTCTGATAACTGACAGTGATGACATGAGTGATTCAAATTAGAAATAGAATTAAAGATTTAATAAATGATTTAATCTTCAGTTCGGCATTCAAAAACATTAGAAATATCTTTGCATGACAAAGATGAAGATTGATTATAACGACTCTCTGTTTGAATGCACGCACAACACTTAATTAATTAAATAAGAATATTTAATTAATCTGCATGTACACGCAATTGAGTTAGAACTGGACGATTGACTGACTTGACGAAGAGATTACTCGAGACAGCCACTCAGACATTAAATCAAATATTAACGAACGATTAAAATAGATGTCGATTCGAGTAAAAGTGAATACTTAGATAACTCACATAATTATCTAAAATATAGAGGAATGTGTTAAAATAGAATTAATGAATTAAATAATTCATTTAATTCAAGACTCAATATTCGAAGAATAATTAAATAAATAAGATTTATTTAATTAAATGATGAAGGGTTTTAAATGAATAATTAAATAAATAAAAGAATTTATTTAATTATAGCTGAAATATAATCAAGAGTAAATTAAATAAGAATTTATTTAATTTGACAAGAAGAATAAGGTTAATTAGTAATATAATTAAATAAAAAAAAATTATTTAATTAATCAGATAGAATAAAGAAAAGTGTGAATTAATTAAATAATTAAGATTATTTAATTAATAGAAGAAATAATAGAAGATGAATTAATTAAATAATTGACATTATTTAATTAATAGAAGAATTAATTTTAAGATGAATAATTAAATAATTGACATTATTTAATCATAACCATGAAGAATATGAATTATGAAGAATATGGAAGTCGCAAGCCTAAACCAGATTTCGGCGTCTACATTTGCCCCTCTTTGATACAATGTCATTTAGGCGTTGTGTCAAAGAAAGTCGATAAAAATATGCCCCAGTCATGCTCTAGATTAAAACAGGTGAAGGTATGCCCCCTCGGAAAAATGGACAAATTTCTGAAATGTTCAGAAAAATTTGGAAATGCTCCCGATTAGTCTAGTAGATAGGTAGAAATGCAATGCAGTTGACAGAATTGGGTTCAAAAATGGGAGGGATGGGTACGGGATGATATAAAATGGAATTTTACATGGCCAGTAGGAAAGAAATGCCACCTAAGCCCTAGGTATATATTTGAATTGGGGTGAAAAACTATTCATTTGCACCCACCTAGCTTAGAGATTTGAAAATTTGCTCTGACTTTCAGCGACGATGTTTCCAGTTCTAGCCACCCATCATCATGCATACAGGATCTGGACATACCAGAGACTAGCCGAGGCGGACCCCCCGGTATGGACCTAAAACTTGCCTTTTGAAAATTTTTGATTTGCGCGTTATTTAATGCATTTAATTCAATTTTTAGTTATACGTTATTTTTCATTTTACACCGCATGTGTATGCGCAAATGATGCATTTGACCGCGAAAAGCCGCATTTGAAAGTTCACGCTAATCATTTAAAATAGGCTTTAGTGAATAAACGCATCTGTTTATTTTTGTTATGCATGTGACATTTTGCAACGCATGTGCATATTAATAGCCGCATTTGTTTATTTTGATACGCATTTGATTTCCTGAAACGCATGTGATTAATATGAGCCGCATTTGCTTAAAAATGACGCATATGTAATTTGTGAACCGCATTTGTGGAAAAGCGACGCATGTGTAAAAGAATGATGTAGTTGGATTTTATGTTAAAATAGTCAGTTTGCATTAGAATAGACGATTCAGGCTAACATGAGGCATGTATAATGTTGTTGCAGGTTGTATTAGACCCTATCTATACATGGGAGTCGAGACCCACGACGTTTCGATTCAGAGACAGCTTGCAGTCGGCTGAGTGACAGACTCTATGGCATTTGGGTTTGTTGCATGTCACCGATATGCCCCAGATTCAGGCAAATCGGGGATTACTAATGACGTTATGCGAGAGATGGCACTCGGAGACATCGTCCTTCCACCTACCGACGGGAGAGGCCACGGTGACCTTAGAGGATGTATATAGGATACTGAGACTGCCGATTAGAGGCACACGGGTAGTCTATGATACCCAGAGGGGTATAGGTGAGATGTGAAGATATTACCCCCATGCCGACGTTAGATAGCTAGGGGTTGATGACTATGAGATTAGGTGGCGGGTATTGGCTTAGAGGTATAGATAGTTAGACTGTCTAGTAGCGACCTTGATAGGCGGTATTGTACTGCCTGACCGCCGAGGTCATGGATTCCCTGTGGGATGGGGGGAGATGTTAGTGGGCATGCTCAAGCACCGAGTTGTATATGCCTGGGGTTCCTGTGTGCTAGGGATGTTGTCCTTCCATTTGCATGACATTGCCTATAGAGAGGCACAGTCGATGAGCTACGGTACCATGCTCCTGATGGTATGGGCATGGAGCATATCGCTATATTGAACCACTGTTATAGTTGATGTACCTCATGGGCGCCATCGCCTTTCATTATCACGGGGGCCACCACCATATTGGGGACGGGGCTATTTTAGACATGCTATAGACATGATGAGGATTTCACATGGGAGCGTACCTATTTAGGAGAGCAATGGTTAGATGAGGGGCGAGGGCAGGCGGAACCAGTATTGGGTGGGTTGAGCGGTATCCCACCTCTGCATTACTGCGAGGGCACTGGAGGTGTGAGCCGTGTGGAGAACAGGATGTACCTCGGGAGAGCAGAGTTTGGGTCATCACGGAAGTCTGCTATGGAGGGCTAGAATTCGAGTCACCTGCTACTTGAGGCAGATATTGATGGGCCCTGAGGCACTTCCCACGGAGATGGAGGGACGGACCAGCGAGATCTAGGGACCATATGCTCAGCCTCGATGAGACCCCTGCACGGTAGAGCGGCGTGGTACAAGTCCACGAGGCAGATGAGGCAGAGGAGGAGGCCGTGGTGATGGAGGGGATGATGGAAGAGGTGGCCGATGTGGAGGCAGAAGAGGGAGGCGTGGTCGACGTGGAAGAGGACCAGCCTTTTCATCGATCCGAGAGGAGAGAGGAGGAGAGGAGGATGTGGCCATGCTAGATGTGGCCAGAGGTGGTGAGGAGCAGCCGGCAGAGGTAGTTATCCCAGACATCCTAGACATCCCAGCAGAGGTGGAGGTAGGTGCCAAGGAGGCAGACAGAGAGGAGGGAGGTGTCGAGAAGGTAGTTGGAGAGGAGGCAGTTGGAGAGGAGGCAGAGGTTGATGCCCTTGGGTTGCTAGGTGCCTACCAGGAGGACGATGATGAGGATGATGATCACGAGAGAGAGATCTGAGATCAGATCCTGGAGGAGATCGATGAGGAGGAGGATGGGAGAGACAGGGCCAGACAGGATGAGAGAGAGGCAGAGGATCCAGACATGGATACATTGTGAGCCCAAGTTTCCTCATTGGAGGATCAGATAAGAGTGTTGATGGCCGAGAGAGATGCATACAGGGTAGAGAGGGACGGAGCCTTGTTGGACAGGGATCAGGCTATAGCCTAGCGGTAGGAGACTGAGCAGCGGTTCATAGACCTCAAGTCATTATGCATAGGACCATCAGTAGTATTTGCTAGAGAATTGGTCAGAGCCGGAGAGAGGGAGAGATACTACCGGGACTTATATGAGGCAGAGGTTCCCCTAGAGAGACGGGCTCCCAGTTTTTCAGCGGCACACAGTAGCAGGTCCAAGACTAGGACCCACACACAGACGGTTAGCTCATAGGGGGTGGATCAGCCACATAGAGCAGGGCCCTATGACAGACCTCCCATAGCTCAAAGATCAGCAGGTTCCCAGCATCATTCTCCCACACACTCCCGGCATGATGGCAGTGGCAGTTCAGGATAGAGATACTGCTTGAGATTATTTTGAGACATTGTATTTTGGTCTTATAGCCTGCGTGCTTCCATGTATTTGTGATACATTATGACATTGTGATGTGACACATTTGAGCGATATATATATACATAAATATATATGATTTTCGCAGTGATTCTCATGATATGCATTTCTATGTATGGATTATGTAGTCTTTATTTATACATGTGATGTTTATATGATATGCCTATGTGATGGATGAGTATATGTATTTTATGATGTTTATGTAGCTAATGAGATAATGTTGATCCTACATGATGCAGGGTTCTATATGATGTATGATCCTATATGATTATGAGATGCAATGTGATGTTATATGTATGATGCAGATGACATGTGTGTTATTGCAAATGTAATGTGATGCATGTATTTATAGTTGATTTGTACATGAAATGCTTATAATATGTATTGGTTTTTTAATGATTATTGTCTATGATGCCATGGTGAGTTAGATGTGAACTATGCTTATATGTATGAATGTTTCTAACATGTATGTTGATGCAGGATGATGTACACCGTTTTGTGTCATAGGACTTCATCATAATGCAAGGAAGAAGAACTGTTAGTGTGGAAAGAAAGATCGACAAAGAATGAAAAGATGGAAGATAAATGTTAGTATTCAGAATCTTCGATATTTTGCCGTATCACAAAAGGTATTGCACTTTATCATCATTGGGCGAGACTAATACAAATGGAGAAAAACACCATGATATGACATAGATCAAGGTGTGCAAGGTCATCCACTTGCTAATAACAGATAGTCGTAGACAAGGATTGTCACCAACTCATACCAAGGACACAAGTTGCCCCAGTTTTTTTGTCAAGACAAACCAAAAACAACAAACAAAAGAAAAAGACGGGTCATGAAACGTCATTGCTCCTCTAAATCCTTCATGGGACATCCTTGAGGAAACTAGTAACATGACTCAAAATCAAATTTAAAAAATAGTCAACAGACAGTAGTCAAAGAAAACAAAATTCTGATACATCGTTGCTTCTCTAAATCCTTCATGGGACATCCCTGAGAAAGCTAGTAACATAATTCCTAGTCTTCAATTCAAGATAAATGATAAGATAAATAAGCCATAGAGTCAAAAAGCCAGTAAAATATTTGCCAAAACTTGATCTTTTTTGTTTGATTTGTTGATTGATAGAGGGACCGATTGATAGAGCCTGATTGCAGGAGATACACATACTGGATAACACTGTGAGTCTCGTTTCGATGTTATGACTATCTGTATAAGGCATGACAAAGCCTGGTTTCAGAAAGACATTTATCGTATAAGACGTTGAGTCAGATGTCATTGATGTGATAACCCATTTAAGGCTATGTTTGACCTTGTCGATTATGCAGGAAGGACTCATCCTGAATAAGACATAGGTTGTTTTGCTGATATCAGTATTCAGGAAGGACCCATCTTGAATAAGATATAGGTTGATTGCCATGAGGATGTCTATTTCCAGGAAGGACACATCCTATAGCAGACATTAGTTGATTTATTTTGGTTGTTTTTGTTTGGCAAATCATTTGATTTGACTTAGAGACATTACTAACTTGTTCACCAGAGTAATGCATGACTTGAGACGATGCATGGACAAATAACTGCATGTGACGGCAAACCCTAAAGGACTGACCTAGTCCGGCCTTAGGGGCTCATCGATTGATAGCCTTCCCTACGTTGTACACGCAAAGACCTCGTAGTTCGACTTGACTGCGACCAACAAGACTGACGACAAATAGAAGATGTGTGTGAAAGTGAATGTGACGAACCCTAATAGACTGACCTAGTGCGACCTCGGGGGCTCATCGATTGATGGCCTTGCCTACGTTATACATGCAGAGACCTCATAGTTCGACACGACCAATGACCTTGTCATATAGAAAGATGGATTGACTCATGACTTTATACAGACAAATCTAAACGGACTGACCTAATGCCTCAGGGGCACATCGGCAGATGGCCTTGCCTACGTCCAGTCGCAAAGGCAACGTAGTTTGACAAACGACAAAGACTGACAAGTGTGACTGACTCTGACTCTATTTTTGGATTTTTTGAAATGTTTTGATTTTTTTGTCCTTTTCAAGTTTTTCGATGTTTTTTTGTTTTCTTAGGTCATTTTGCAATGTTTTTTGGATTTTTCCATGGTTTTACGTCTTCAACACAACCAATGTAAGAACCAATATGACACATGTCAAGTGTTTGCCCCCAGTCGAGTATAAGACCAATTGATTATGAATAGGGTAAGATGGGGGATATGAAATTTCACTTGATGTCAATTGTTCTAGGTTATGGGAAAGACTACCACTTATTAGGAATGATATATACAAGTGATGGACACAAAAGATAAGGGATATGTACAGGGATAGTCAGTATGTACAGGGATAAGGACTATGTATAGGGATAGTCAATATGTACAGGGATAAGGACTATGTACAGGGATAGGGACTATGTACAGGGATCATGGACTATATACAATGATAGGGAATATATACAAGGAAGTGGACTATGTACAAGGTAGATTAGAATAATAGTAGACAAAGGAGCAGAGTTGAGTACACATGGTGCCTGTTTGCCAGGTTTTCACCATGGTACCTATCCAAAGCACCACCGAAGTGGTTTTCACTATTGGACGAATGATTTGTCTTTACTATTTTCCAGATTATCTAGTTTTTTTGGTGTTACCACGACGCCTGTTTTCCAGGTTTTCACCTTGATAACGATTTTTTTGTGATTTTTTTTATTTTTTTGTATTTTTGCTAATTAAGACAAAGGCTCCTAGAAGCTATGCGTAGAACTTCTTCATATGCATACTATTGATTGGTGAGGACAATGGTTCCCCTTCAGAAGTAGAGTGTTGGTACACTCCTGTTCCAAAAGCTTATGTGACAATATAAGGTCCTAACCAGTTAGGTTCAAAATTTCCTGGTTTTTCTCTTTCTGCTTGATTCTTTGGGTTCTCCATTAAAACTAGGTCACCAATGTCAAAGTTTCTGTTCAAGACTCTCCTGTTATAGCTACGACAAAGGCGATTTTGGTATGCTTGGAGATGGTCTAGTTCCTTCTGTCTTCGCTCATCTAAAAATTCTAGCTCATGGAGTCTCGACACTCGGTACTCTTCATCATCAATGTGGCCTTTCAGGGATACCCTTAGGGAAGGAATCTCAACCTCAATAGGTAAAATGGCTTCAGACCCAAAGACAAGTGAATATGGGGTAGCACCAGTGGGAGTACGGATACTTGTACGATAAGCCCATAAGGTAGGGTTAAGTTGTAAATGCCAGTCACGACCAGCATCATTGACAGTCTTCTTGAGGATTCTAATGATGATCTTGTTAGATGCCTCTGCTTGGCCATTACCTTGTGGGTAGTATGGAGTGGAAAAGTGATGTTGGATATGAAATTCATCACACAGGTGGCAGACTTCTTGGTTCTTAAATGGGTGGCCATTGTCAGTGATTATGGACTGAGGGACACCATACCGACAGATGATATAGTTCAGGATAAATCTAGAAATCTATGTGTCGGTAATGTATGTCCTAGGAATGGCTTCAATCCACTTCGTAAAGTACTCAGTGGCAGTGATAATGAACTTGTGTCCATTAGATGATGTGGGGTGGATCTTACCTATGAGGTCGAGTCCCCATTGGGCAAAGGGCCATGGTGACATGATAGGATGGAGCTCCTGTGCTGGGGCATGTATCAAATCTCCATGAACTTGGCATTGGTGGCATTTTGTTACAAAGACATATGAGTCTTTTTCCATAGTAGGCCAATAATAACCCAGTCTCATAAATATTTTTGGCTAAGGTAGGACCGCTAGAATGGGAACCACATGTACCCTCATGCACCCCACGCAAGGTTTCTTGTGCTTCAGTAGAATCAAGACATCTCAGTAGGGTATTATCTAAGGTGCGTCTATATAGGGTGTCTCCGACGATGGTATATTTGGCTGACTTACGGAGGAATGTTCTACGTTGGTTATTGATAGGCCAATGGGTACGACTTCGGCATGCAAGTAATCATAGATTTCTTTGTACCATGGGAATCAGGACCAACGATGTCACACACCATTTCAGAATCTGGGATATCGTAGGCTGGGACCAAAAGTTGTTCCACCAAGAACTCAAACTTAGGCACGTTGTTAGGAATGTCAAGAAGTGATGCAATCGTAGCCATAGCGTCTGCTGCCCTCTTTAAAACCTGAGGTATTTGATGAAATTCAACTTTGTCAAAGTACTCTTTAAAGCTATCTACCATGCGCTTGTATGGAGTAAGCTTCTCATCCTTAGTCTCATAATCATCATTTACCTGTTTGATTACTAGTTGAGAATCGCCATATACCTGTAGGTTCTTGATTTTCCACTTGACTGCCATGCATAAACCTGTCACTAGAGCTTCATACTTTGCCATGTTGTTAGTGCATGGAAATGCAATCCTGAATGACTTAGGAATGGAATCACCCTGTGGTGTGATAAACAATATCCCAGCCCCTGAACCATGATTTGTATGTGAGCCATCAAAGTACAATTTCCATGTTATGTTTGTGTCAAATGTGAATATGAACTCATTAGGAAAGTCTGCAACTAATGGGTGATCTGCCTATATGGGTGCATCAGCTAACTGATCAGCAATGACATATCCTTTAATAGCCTTTCTTTCTACATACTGTATATCATACTCACTAAGTATCATAACCCACTTGGCCAGTCGCCCTGTTAATGATGCCTTGCTAAGAAGATATTTCAGAGGGTCTATTTTAGCAATCAACATTGTTTGATGGTTTAGAATGTAATGTCTCAGTTTTTGGGTAGCAAATACCACTACAAGACAGGCACGTTCAATGTTACTATAGTTGAGCTCATAACCAACCAAAGTCTGGCTGATATAATAGACTGCCCTTTCATGACCTTCTTCGTCATTCTATGCAAGCAATGCTCCGAGTGATGAATGGGTTGCTATGATATAAAGAATCAATGGTATCCCTTCAACAGGTGGTATTAAGACAGGTGGTGTAAGTAAATATTCTTTAATCAATTGAAAAGCCTCTTCACACCTAGGTGTCCATGCAAAGGGTACTCCTTTCTTAAGTAGATGTTGAAAAGGGTGTGTCTTGTCTGCTAGCTGCACTATAAATCTTTTGATAGATTGCAACCTTCCCTATAATGTCCTTAGTTGACTAAGATTGTTGGGTGGTGGCATGTCCATGATTTCTTTTACCTTAGCAGGATCTACTTCAATGCCTCGTCTAGAAATGATATAACCTAATAGCTTTCCTGACTTGACTCCAAACACACATTTCTTTGGATTAAATCTCACATTATACTTCTCCAGCCTTTGAAATACCTTGTCTAAAACCTGTAAATGTTCTACCCTTGTCTTGGATTTTACAATAAGGTCATCGACATAATCCTCCATACAAGTGTGTACTATATCATGAAAGATAGTAGTCATGGCACGTTGATAGGTTGCTCCTGCATTCTTGAGTCCGAAGGGCATAACATTCCAGCAATACGTTCCCCAAGGACAAGTGAAGGTTGTCTTAGGTTGATCTTCAGTGGCAATTCTGATCTGGTTATATCCTGAGAATCCATCCATAAGGGACAACATCTCATATCCTGGTGTCATGTCAACTATCATGTCTATATTAGGCAAAGGGAAGTCATCCTTAGGACAAGCTTTGTTGATATCTCTAAAATTAGTGCAGATGCAGATGCCCCCAGCTGGTTTGGTAACTGGTACAAGATTGGAAATCCAATGCATAGTCAATAGATCGATGAAACCAACGTCTAAGAGTTTCTTGAGTTCGCCTTGACTAATAAAGCAATTTGTGGATGCATTTTTCTCAACCTTTTTCTTGGTTTGGCACCTGGTTGTAAGGCAAGTGATGTAGAACAAGTTCAGGATCTAACCGGCATGTCAGCATATGACCAAGCAAAATTTATCTATCTCTGTTCAAAGAAGTCGTGGAACTCTGATTTCTCTTGTGTTGTCAATGACACTGCCAAATAAATCAATCGAGGATTCTCTTTTGTGCCTATGTTGACTTCTATTGATTCTTCAACGAGCATGGGTGACTTTTCCTATGCAATGGGGAGAATGTTCAAACCTCCATCCTTAGATGCCTCAGAGAGGTTTTCACCTTCGGATGCATCCTTTCTTTTTACTTTTTCATTGTCTAGAGGTGCCTTTCGATTTTCACCTAGAGACTCATCCTTTTTATCTTGTTTATTCTTTTTCTCATTTTTGCGACTGGAGGGTTGAACAGATTCCCCAAAATATGCTTTATTGTCCAAATCAATGGTAAAACCAACTTTATGATCTCCGTTAGGTATGCCTTCATGTTATCCTAGGAACTCAGCAATTGCTTCGTCATTCTCAAAAGTGTCTAAGACAGGTGTATCTTGTTGATCCCAATCTATGAGTTGGGGATAAACTAAGGGCATGTCATCGTCGAAGTTATCAAAGTCTAATGGGGTCAAGGTAAAGATTGAATTATTCATGTGATTACAAAAGTCTTGTACCAAGTCCATTTTGCTCTTGGGGTTTGCATCTAGGTGGATGAATAGGTGGTCCTAATGCCAAGGTTTGACTTTTGGAAACAGGTGGCTGAGGGTGCCAGGAGATAGGATCGAGTGATTCCCAATAGTAGTGTTTAAACCATTCCTCTTTTTTCATTTTCTTTGGTGGACAGGAATTCAAAGGATTAGGTGAAGAATTTAACATCAAGTCGAGTTCTCCAAATAACTTGTCAAGGTCCATGGAGGAAGTATAGGATAGGGAATCCCACTCATAATCATTAGAATCAGGGGAGTCACAATGATGTTGGTCTACTAGTTCGTGAGATGTCTTAATATCTTCTTAAGCACGTACTTCCTCAAGTAAGGGTGATAGAGTACTAGGAATGTCAATCTGAATCGGTTGAAACCCTAGCCCTACTCCTTTTGGCCATTGAGAAACAAATATTGGTTCCACTCTACCATCTTGGTTTAAACCTAAACCACTTTGTCCATCATATCCTTTGCTTTGCATGATTTTGAAACCCTTTCCATATAGACTTGTAGGAATGTGAGCAAGTAAAAGGGGTTCTTGATTATCTTCCTTATACAGCCAGGAAGTGACATCTTCTATATCTATAGCCTCTTTGCTTAATTCACCCCATTTAGTGAAAGTTGTTATGGGGGGAACATGTATAGTGATCATAGATTGTCCCCTACCTGTTATAGGTAAACCATATGACTTAGGAGGAACCAAATGGCTAACACAATAAGAAGTCTTCATGTAATACTCTCCACAACCCTTGTCTTGGATCTCGACCCTAGGAGTGGTAGGAAGTGAGAGTGAAATAGATGTTCGATTGAGTGTGGACGGGTCAACATAAGAAGATGGATTAGACGGTGAGGCCTCTTGGTTGACTGGCACTTGACATTGAGGGATCTCCTTTAGATTGGTGCAATACTGGAAAGGATCGGGATCACCATCTATAGTTATTTTGGTGCCATTGTAAGGGAATTTAAGACACTGATTATATGTGGAAGGGACCGCCTTCATGGCATGAATCCATGGTCTACCTAGCATAAGGTTATAAGGGAGGGTGAGATCCAAGACCTGGAACTTTTTCTCCGTTACCGCAAGACCAATTCTGATAGGAAGTGTTACCACCCCCTTTGATTTTCATTCTTCATCATCATAAGCCTTATTGACAATACTCTTAGTGGTGTCTACGCATGCTTCTGAGATACCTAATGCCTTAATTAGTTTTAAAGTGCATAGATTTAACCCTGCTCCTCTGTCTACCAAAACTCGTCTAACCTTGGTGTCATCGACAAGGACTTCTAGATGTAAAGGGTCATTGTGGTTCATCTTGTCCGTGGCATAGTCTTGTTCAGAAAACATGGCATGATGATTATTGGTCAAGTAGCCCACCATTTCCTAGAAATGATTGGCATCAAGGTCATTAGGGACCGTGGTGTTCTGTAAAGCCTTATCGAGGATAGATCGGTGCTCAGGAGAGATACTCAACAATTCCAAGATTGAGATTTTGGCTGAGGTCTTCCCCAATTGGTCAAGTAGGTTATATTGTAACTTGGAAGGTTGAGGTGTTTGCTGTGATGGAGGGCCTGGGATAGTAAACTTAGTACGACGAGTATTGACTGCACACTCAGGATTAGCATTGATAGTAATGGTATTGATGTTTTGATCAGCGGCGCGAAGGCAATGAATGATTTTTCCGCTATCATAGTCATGTTTTGTGTAATATACTTTTAAAATTATGTTTCTTTTTTCATTCTTAACCATTTTCTAGCAAGTTATTTTATATACTAGACATGGCTATACATATTGGCTTCATATTAGAGCTACATATTTACGTCTATAAAAAATACTTATTTTCTATTATGAAAGTTCTAAAATAAAATGAAATAAGGAAACAATAAATACTTGTTAAATAGATTGTTTACCTACAATATCTATAATAGAATAAAGCTTAAGCCATTTGAAATTACCACATCCAACATATAAGATTCATATACTTTCTAAGAAAAATATCACAATTTCTTGATAAATTCTTACATGGATAGCCATAAATAATATGCTAGAGAAAAATATTGTTAATAATTTAAATTAAAAATTATTTATATAGAAATTATTTCATGAGTTTGTAAAATCTAATCATTTTTTGTGTATATTTTATTTGGTAGAAAATCCTTGTTCTTAAATTATGTGTTTCTAAGCTAAGCCTTATTATACATACATTCAATATTCTAAGACAAATATCTTCAAGAATTATAAGAGATAAAATTAATAATAGTTACAGAATCATTAAAATAGATGCCATGGTACTATTATAGTTACAAAATCATTAAAGTAGATGTCCAAGGTACTATTAGAAGAAGGAAGAACTAACTATAAAGAAAAATAAAGAATAACAATAAATTAGGATAATCTATAATATAGATTAATAAGATAAATATAAATCACAATTTTGAGACTCTCAAAACGATAAAATGTCCTCTAAATTATCTAGAATCCAATTCCTTATTTAACTTAAATCTAAAAACCAACCTTTAAAACTTAAAATCAATATATATTTATGATATGTTACATATCATTCATAGTTTGATCAGTCTACAATTATCTCCTTAAAACTATGGTTATTCAGATTGATGAAACAAGGGCAACATGTTATGCTGACTGGCCTTTGCTATAATTAGGTGTTTGTGCAGCGTTGCCATATTATCTGATATGTTGCATATTCTTCATAGTTTCAGCTTTCTGCAATTAGCCTCTTCAAACTATGATTATTTAGAAATTGGTGAAATAAGGGTATTAAATAGATCCTAAAGCAAGCTCTTGACTGGCCATTGTTATAACGAGGTCTCTGCAGCCTCACCTGTCGTACAATGGCAATGGCACAATTGTTCTATTTTTCTTATTCGAGATGTCACCACTCGCAATTGCTTCAAATTGTTACTCACGCCTACATGCACATCACAAAACCAGAAAGACAAATCCAAGATATTAATGGCCAAAGATGGTTCGAAGAGGCGGAAAAACTTGAAGACCTGGAAAACACCCAACCATATCATCTCTGCCCACAGACAAGAAAACCTGATTGGGAGGCCTGTCAACAAAACAACTAGGTCGAACCCAAAAGGAGAAATAAATACAGTATTTCAGTGATGAACAAAACCACCATGGCAGGGAAAAATGACAGAACCATATGTAAGAACAAACATTTAAAATCCAACCCAAAGTCGTCGCTCCACAATGCCATGCACTTGCATTCGAGACAGAATTTTCTGATTTAAATTGTGTATGTTTTCTATTCAACGTGTCCACGTCGAAAAGAGAGCATACACAGTTTAAACAGAAGCTTGCATACACATAACAGAGGCAAACCACAATTCAGGATTCCATTAGCAAATACAGAAACCGTTTCACGTGACTTTAAATACCATGCATCAAAATGTTTGAATAGTCTACGAATGACTCTTCACAGCTTCGAAAGTTGGTAACCTACCATTGTATCATTTAAATATACGAATAGTTATAACAACTTTGCACCAAACATTACAAATCGACTCTTAAATAATTTGTTTAACTGCTCAATTCAACGTGCAAATGTTAGAATGGAAGGAAGATGGAATATGTCAATTGGTTACTGATATGTGTAATTGGACTTGTACTTTACTATGTGACCTTGCCATGGTAGATTTCCAATAAACAAATATGAGATCTACTTTGAAAGGAATCGGAGTGCTTGCGTAAACTCATATGTTCAATAGTTCAGAGTGAATTTAATATTTTTCTCGTTGCAGAAGCTTGACAAGGTTCGATAAACAAGCAAGAATATCATAATGAGAAAGAAAAATTAACAACAATGGAGATTAGGTGAGTTGGGCTCTTGGTCAAAAGCTTGGTTTGGGCATTACCCACATTAACAATGGAGTGGAATGACATTTGGTGACATTATGAACGCAGTGGAGAGCATGAGGAGCATACGAAAAATCTACCTCAATATATTATATGCTGTTGATTTGATAATGAGCAAAGGACAAGGGGGTTGTGATGTTAATAAAGCTCACTAAGGTTGTGATGGTAAACTGCTTTTGTCCAAGCTCGAAAACTCCATTTTTAATCGATCTGAGCTGTTTATACTTCGATTGAGTAAATGTCTCAATCTTGCTTTGATCATATTTGTATTTAATTATTAATTGGTAATTTGTAATTATCTTTTAGTTGTCATAAAAGATGCTAAATGTAACTTTGACAACTTGTAAAGTGTTTTTTAGTTGTCAAATTAGAAAGAGTGTGAAAAAAGGGAAGTTGAATATGAGCTTGAAAAAAATTAGAAATATTTTTTAGTTTGCATGAGCACATTACTAAAAGGTAGATGAAATCACAAGTTGGAAGAGGAAGTGTCTTATTTTTATGATTTATGTCTAATGGTTTTAGAAACCATTTGTGATTTATGGTTTCTCTCATGCCTATATATTTAGTGTTTGAGTTAAAAGAAAAATGAGTCAATTTACAGAATGTTGAAGCAATGAAGTGTTGTAATGAATCAGAGATAGAAGTTGTATTGATGAACTCATTTGAATGATTAATACAAATCTTGGATCTCTTTGGAGGTGGGGTTTTTTCCCCCAAGGGTATCTCCACATAATTTTTGAGTTATGGTTTGCATTTATAATGTAATCTATTTTCATATATAATTTCTTGCTATCTTTTTATTTGGGTGCATAAAATTATCTACATACTTTCACTATAAAGTTTTATCCTAATTTTCAACATTTAGTGTCAAAGCCAAGTTGGCTTGATTGGAGAAGGGGACACATTTCAAGGAGTATTTGATTATTATTTTTTGTACAGTGGGAGTATGTTGTGTTTTCTTGGAGTTTCAAATTCAGTGTGATAATAGATCATGGCTAGCTCATCTTGTTTGGACATTGAAAATTTCAAGGGCACTAGGAATGGAAGGATGGATGATCTCTTGGAAGAAAGAGATGAATGAATTGTTGTTAATAAATATAAGAAACTAGATAGTGTGCCAAATGAAGACTAGATTAAATTAGATAAAAAGGCTCATGACATTATTCATTTGTGTTTATTTGATTTTGTTCTATTAAATATTTTTAATGAAAATATTTCATATAAATTTTATGTAGTAGAATAGGAGAGATATACCAAACTAAGAGTCTAATTAACAAGCTATTTTTGAAAATAAAATGTTTTATTATCTTAAAATGAATGGTGGAAACTCAATTGCAAAATACTTAAATTAATTAAATCTAATTCTAAGTTAGTTTATTAATGTAAAGATAGATGAGGAGGATAAATGTATTTTATTATTATGTGAACACTAGTTGAATCTTGGGATAATCTTATTGTTGCAATCAATGGTTCTTTTTTAGATGATCTAAAGTTGGATTCCCTCGTCACCACTCTACAATAAGAGGAAATGACAAGAAGGAATTCAAATCGATCTAAAGACACAATGCATGTAGGTCTAAGGAGAAATGTAAGGACACAAAGAAAGATTAAAAGGACAAGTCTAAGGATCGTTCTAAGTCGAAGGGAAGGTTAAAAACACCTGGTAAGAGTAGATTGAGGTATTGGAACTATGGTAAATGGGGGCATCTCAAAAAGGAATGTAAGAATAAAAGATACACATGTAGAACGATCACAAAAAGATGTGCATGTAGAACAACCACAAGAAGATGCAAATGTAGAAGAACATGATGAACACGAAGGTGAAGAAGGATTAGAAGAGAATTCTAAAGAGGAAAAACTAGAGTATCTTGTTACACCTCTAAGAAGATCCGTGCTAGACAACGTAAACCTATTGATAGGTACATGGATATAGTCCATTTGACCTTTTTTGTGTTCTTGCTTTATCTTGTATCAACAATGAACCTAGATCTATGAAAGATGCCTTATCTTTAGATAAGAATGATTCTTGGTTAAAGGAAATGGAAGATGAAATAAAGGCCTTAGAAAAATGTGACACATGGGATCTGGTTGAGCTTCCTAAGGGGAGGAAAGCCATTGGATACAAATAGGTATTTATTTAAAGAAATTCAAAGTAGATAGTAAGTTGGGGAGGAAAGCCATTAGATACAAATGGGTATTTATTTAAAGAAATTCAAAGTAGATAGTAAGTTGGAACAATACAAGGCCCATTTAGTGGCAAAAGTTAAAGGTTACTCCTAAGTTGGAGTAGATTTTTCTAAGATTTTTTCTCTCATAGCTAAACTAACCTCCATTAGATTCCTTTTATATATTGTTCTCACTTTTGGTTTAAAAGTAGAGTAAATGGATGTTAATACAATTTTCTTACATGGAGATCTTGACGAGGAAATATTTATGAAACAACAGGTCTAATAATTTTATTTTGAAGGGACAAGAAAACTTGGTTTGGAGGTTAAAAATATCTTTGTATAGTTTGAAACAGTCACCAAGAATGTGGAATGTGGTATCAGAAGTTTGATACCTTTGCATTGAATTGTGGCTTTATTAGAAGTGAAGAAGATCATTGTGTTTATTTTAAATTAATTTATGATCGCTTACTAATCATTATCATATATATTAATGGTATGTTATTATTGGAAATGATAAAGCTTGGAATGATTAGGAAATTTAAGAATCAATTATTGGTCTATTTGATATAAAAGATTTAGTGGCTGCAAAATATCTTGGGTATGGAAATCAACAAGGATTAGGTTAATACAAAATTATGGTTAAATCAAAAGAATTATGTTAACACTATTTTGTAGTATTTTTCATGCATAATTGTAAATCAATTAGTATTCCCTTTCTAGTTAGCATTAGGCTATCTCTATAACAATAGCCTAAAAAATATGATGAACAAGAAGAGATGTATAAAGCTCACATATGACTTATGTATGTTGTGATCCCTAAAAGACTTGATATTGCCCAAGTAGTGGAAGATCTTAGTAGATTTATGGAAAATATTGGTAAAGAGTGTTATAATTATATGATAAAGGTTTTCAAATATTTACATGGGACTTCTAACCATTGTATTT
This sequence comes from Sequoia sempervirens, assembly GCA_007258455.2. Lineage (NCBI taxonomy): Eukaryota > Viridiplantae > Streptophyta > Pinopsida > Cupressales > Cupressaceae > Sequoia > Sequoia sempervirens. The sequence goes on along the minus strand of VDFB02271358.1, from coordinate 1,278,453,680 downwards.
GTTATCATGGATCTTATGATCTGAGAAGGGTGATTGATTTGTATGACTTTGTTGATTAAAGTTTTTTCATTGATCTATATTGTAGGAGATACACAAGTGGCTATATTCTTTACTTTTTTTGGAGAAGCAATTAGTTGGATGAGAAAAAGACAACCTACAATTGTATTTTCCACTACAAAGGTAGAGTTTGTAATGGTTGTGGCACATGCTTGTAAGGAGCTTGTGTAGTTAGAGATATTGTGTTCGAGTATTGGTTTTCAGTGTAAACAAGTCGAAATTAGATGTGATAGTCAAAGTACCATCTATTTTACTAAAACACATTGTATCATTCCCACATAAAGCACATAGATGTTTAGTATCACTTTGTTCGGGAAACAGTTGTGGGTGGTAGAGTCATGTTATAGAAAGTAGACACCTTAGATAATGTTGCAACTATTTTACTAAAGTAGTAAGCATAGAAAAATTTAGTTGGTTCAAAGAGGTCATGGGCCTTACTTCTTCTAAAGCATGATTTATTTAGTTTCCCTTTATTCTTTTTTTCAAGGTATTCAACAAGTGAGACAATATTGAGTAAATGTCTCAACCTTGCTTTGATCATAATTACATTTAATTATTAATTGGAAATTTTTCATTATCCATAAAAATAAAATAAACTCTTTCATGCCAATAAGAAAAATCTAAATCCCAAGTTATCTCTAATAAAAAAATCCCTAATTGACAAACTTTAACCTTCATGTTTGAGTTATACACCTACATAGTCAATATAGAATGTAATGAAGAATTAAATCTCTCCCGAAACAAGGAAAAATAACTTTTCTATTAATTTAATAATCTCTCAAGAACTATTTTTAATTTTTATTTATTAAATATGAAAACATGAATCTTTAGACTAAATGAAATTTCTTCAATTGAAAATCAAGAACCGAAAGAGCCCACGATGAATTTAGCAAAAAAAAAAATTATTTTACTATATCCAAAAAGTTTGATTGTTTTCTATCACCGATCAAAGCCCCACTATAATTGGATTGGTAGGTCATTGATTGCAATAAGATTTAATGTAAAAAAAAATTCCTACACAATCCAATGTAAAAAATGTAACACACATGTAACACAAGGCATTTTATTTATATTAAATATTCCTACACAATCCAATGTAAAAATGTAACACAAGGAATTTTATTTATATTAAAATGTATAGCATGGGGCAAGAAGTTATGAGGGTTGGCATTGTTTGATAACTTCTCCCTCACACTCAATTGCTTTCTAGAGGTAAGGTTTATATTAGTAATAATTATTACTTATGTTAATATAATTATATTGGAGTGAGTGGGAATGCACATCATATAATTAAAAAAATTACAAAAAAATTTATAAATCACAATTTCATCCACCTCAAACGACTTCTTTATAACCATGAGATATAGAAACATTGTCATTAATGATAAAAGATTTAAACAAGCATCTTAAACAGAAAGAAAGTAGAAAAAAGTGGAGAGACAAGGAATAGAAAATGTTTATTGATCTAGTTTATGACTTAGTCACAAGATATCTTGAATAATACATAGGCTAGAAGATACTTGGGGAGGATATAACAATTTGAAAAATTATTATATCAAATATATGCACCAATTTAGGGGATTTTGAAAAATATATTTAGTACATAGATCCTCAAAATTTTAACAACAAATAAACTAAATGCATATTCCCTTTAATTATGATTCTACTGCTCTTGTATCATTGATTGAAACCAATGAAGTGGTTGGGTTATCAAAAGAAATTTCAAATTATCAATCTAGATTGGAATTGCAATTGAAAAATAAGTTTAAATTATTTGAAATATTGGAGAAAGGGGTGATGCCTAAAATATTGGACAACCATGAAATAGTTATTGTTTTGAAATATAGAAAGATGAATTTGGTAATGTTGTCCCTTCACTATGCTCATTCATATTTTCCAATAGAAAGCCATATTTTCCTTGCTGAATAATTCAATTGATGAATTAACAATATTGAAATAAAATTCGGATATGTTCAACAAAGAAACTAGGGAAATTATGGATGCAAAATATAATACCCTTAATAATAAAGTTTCAAACGTATTAGAATTTTAGTGGCCATCAAATTACATTTACAATTCATAGCTTGAGCAATATAGTGAATGAGTGTAGATTGTATCTAATGGTAGTTGTTGTCATTGATGTCAACACTGATGGTTGGTTATCATTAATGTTAACACTTGAAGAAATTGTTGGAATTTGGTGTCAACCCTAAATATTGGTTGGGATCAGTTCCAAAAACATTCATCTTGTGCACAATTAGAATAACCATAATCATGGATGGGTGGGAGAAGCGAGAGAATGGGCGAGAGAAGCAAAATTTTGAATCTTCGAGCAATGGCACAGACCGTGGTGGAGCACGCTCTGAGGATTCACAAGTGGAATCGACACAACTACCAAGTGGTAAGCAAGGTAAGGAGGAGTCAGAAGAGACTAAACCTAGAAAAAATATTCAAGTGGACCTAGGGGGGAAGGCTTCCCCTATTCTCGAAGGTCAAAAAAATCTTGATGGGAGCACGAAACGACAGGATGTTGAAAAAACCCAAAATGTGGTGCGGCCACTGGAGGTGACGGTTCTAAACTAAAACCATGGGCATCTCTCTTTGGAGTGAAACCTAATGGTAAATATTTGTGCCCCCCATTCAACAACATTTTTGATCCGACAAAGGGTAAGTTTGTCATTTTTGTCCTTGATTTGGTCATTGATCACAATATTTCTCTTATGGACAGAGCTTTGGTAGGAAAATTTATGGGCCCTGGTCCAAATATTGAAGTTATCAGGGATTTTGTTAAAAGGAAGTGGAGAGCCAATGGCCAATTTCTTGTTTCTCCACTCCATAAAGGCTACTTTTCTTTTGATTTTACCTCTAAGGAGGATATCTTGGCAATGAGGAGCGGTGGTCCCTGGGTTATAGGCAAGTCGTCCTTGGCCCTTAAGAAATGGACCAAAAATTTGGATCTTTTAGATTCCATTTTTTAGAATGTCTCGATTTGGGCTAGACTCCCTGGTCTTCCATTGGAATATTGGAATGAGGATGTATTCAATGGCCTGGCTAACTTATTTAGAGAGATTTTGTCAATAGATCTAATGATGACGGCTAGGAGGAGGTTAGTATTTGCTAGAATCTATGTGGCAGTGTCCCAAAATGCTAACCTACAATCATCTATTGAAATACAATTGAAGCTAGGCACTTGGGTTCAAGTTATTGAGTTTGAATCGATTCCTTTTGCTTGCTTTAAATGCAGAAAATTAAGACATTGGGAAAAAAATGTCCACTTAATGTCAGTAATGGAAAAGAAAAGCCCTAGCTTGAACCAATGAAAATATGGAAAAAGAAGTCTGAAGGGGACAAAAAAGAGAATAAAGAAAAACATAATGGAGAGAATGAGATTAAGATGTTGGAGGAACATGTGAAAGCCCCTAAAAATAGGGATGATGTGCGGATTCAGGTTGATTTGGAGTTTCACAAGCCACCAAGCAATAAGCTAGAGAATGAATCTGGTGGGAAGGAGGACAATGAGATTAGCCTAGAAGACATTCAAAGTTAGGGCTCAACGATCAAGGAAGGAAATTTGACATTGGATATTGGGGTTCCCATCATGCCCTCAACATTTGGAGGTAGAGGCCTATCTAGCCAGGAGTTAGTTTAGGATCCAGAATCAGTAGATTCTCAAGAAATTGTTAAGGATACCTTTGGGGACTCGATTCAAACATTAGAGAACTCGAGTGAGAATATGATCCAGTGTATAACAGATTGATGGATACCCTACCACCGTATCAAAAAGGGTTGTTAGATAGAGACTGGGAGTTAGGAAAAGAAAATGAACTTAGCCAAGAAGATACTGATAGAGAAGATGTCAACTCTCATACCAGAAGGAAGAAAAATAAAAATAAACAGCTCAATACTCTATCAGGGATCTCAACCAAAACCAGAGCTAATGTAGATTGTGGTTCCACAAAGAGTAGTCAAGGAAGAAGATCTATGAGATGGTATAGGGAGCAAGGAAGCTTTCAAGATATAGCAGCAGGTATTCAGAAAACCATTCCTGAGATTTGTAAAATACAATCCCCTAGTAAGATATGAAGATTATGTCATGGAACATAAGGGGGTTGAATAGCCTACATAAGTAGGATGTGTTACACAATTTTTTTAGGGACCATAAACTAGATATTTTACTTGTCTAGGAATCCAAAATGCCTAAAGAGAAAGTGGAAAGGATTAAAATGTTTAAGTTTTGTGGGGTGCATGGTAATATCTTTGAAGGTGTTTTAGGGGGAAATATTACCTTTTGGAATTTGAACTTTATTAAAGGAGAACCGTTATTTGAGAGCACTAATCATGTGGCAACCAGATTTATTCATATCAGTGATAATTTTTGTTGGATCTAGTCTAACATATATGCCCCAAATGGGAAAGGGGCTAGAAAGACCTTTTGGAAAGAGTTGGTTGTCTTATGTAGGAAATTCATTAATGAAATATGGGTGGTTATGGGAGATTGCAATACCCCTCTTTAGGAGAATGAGAAGTTTGAAGGATCCCAATTGAATCTAGAAAGTAGAATTGATCTTATGGACTTCATTAATAATCACCTGCTTTGATTGATATTGAGATACAAGGACCCTCCTTTACCTAGTCAAATTGAAGAAATGGTAAGGATTTGATTCAAGTTAGATTAGAAAGAACTTTAATTTCTAATCAATGGTTTTTAAATTATTTTTGTTCCTTAAAGGCTCTTTCTAGGGTGGGCTCTGATCATTATCCTATAAGTTTTGTTGCGGACCTATCTTGGCTAAGAGGAATTTCCCCTTTAGATTTGAATGCATGTGGCTTTCCCATCCTAAGCTCCTTGAGGAGGTGAGGAAATGGTGGAATATCTTTGTTCATGAGATATCTATGTTTAGGGTTTCCAAGAAACTAAGGGAAGTGAAAAATAAGATTAGAAGATGGAATAAAGAAACCTTTGGTAATATCTTTGGTATCAAGTTTGAATTACAGCTAGAACTAAAGGATATACAAGACAAAATCTAGCTAAAGGGATACATTACTAATAATAGGATGAAAAAAAATGAGTTTCTTGTGAAGATGCATGGTATAATAGCCAAAAAGGAGGAATTTTGGGGATAGAGATCTAGGGCTCCGTGGCTCTCAGTTGGAGATAAAAATACTAGATAATTATTAAGCCCAAAACAAAAATACAAATATAGGAATTTTGATATTTTCTAGCCATCAGAAAATACGTTAAATATAACACAGAATATATTGTTAAGCCCAAAACAAAAATACAAATATAGGCAATATTATGAGCAATAAAAAAATATCCCACTAGCTTTCTTACCAATTTATAAATATTTAGACCATATAATTTAAAATAAAAATATTTGATTTTTTCTTCTTGCCATATGACTCATCTTATAGCTAGAGAATTACAACCCACGAAACATAAAGTGATTTCATCCTCTAAATGTGATGCTTTTGTATGCACACTATGTGATATTTTCAATTCCTTTTCATGGTCTAAATAAATGTGTTTGAGAAGTAGAACGAAACACCATTCAACCTATTATTAGTCATAATTTAATATAATACGAAGCTCCTACTATTGGCCATATAAATTCTACTATAAAGACTTTACTTTTAGTAACATGATGGGAGGACTTAGTCCGGCTAATTGATGAGAAAGTATAAGAAATCATTTTTTCCTAGAAATTAGTAAGTTTTGGAATCTAACAAAATAATTCCATTAGGTTGTGATTTAAATTCTAAACAATCAGTAAATAAATAAATAGTTTGGATGATCTTTAAAATACTAGTAAACTTACTTCTTTTTTATGAGTAAGCATAATTATGCATTGCAAAAAAAGAATATACATATTGACAAAATAACTCATTCCAAATCAATCTTTTAAGAAAATGGAAATTTAGAAAGAATTTCACTTTGCCTAAGCCATAATGGCCTATAACCTTAATAATTTTTAAAAAAATATTTATGAGATAATTTTACTTTACCTAAGTCATAATGATCTACAACCTTAGCTTTTACAATATGTTCATACTTAATATCATAAATTTATATATACCCCTCTTGTTATGTTTAACATTCATTTAACATTTATTTAACATTTTGAGTTTAGTATTTTATGTACCCTATGTTTATAATTCTATAATTTGTGTAATATACTTTTAAAATTATGTTTCTTTTTTCATTCTTAAACATTTTCTAGCAAGTTATTTTATATACTTGACATGGCTATACATATTGGCTTCATATTAGAGCTACATATTTACGTCTATAAAAAATACTTATTTTCTATTATGAAAGTTCTAAAATAAAATGAAATAAGGAAACAATAAATACTTGTTAAATAGATTGTTTACCTACAATATCTATAATAGAATAAAGCTTAAGCCATTTGAAATTACCACATCCAACATATAAGATTCATATACTTTCTAAGAAAAACATCACAATTTCTTGATAAATTCCTACATGGATAGCCATAAATAATATGCTAGAGAAAAATATTGTTAATAATTTAAAGTAAAAATTATTTATATAGAAATTATTTCATGAGTTTGTAAAATCTAATCATTTTTTGTGTATATTTTATTTGGTAGAAACTCCTTGTTCTTAAATTATGTGTTTCTAAGCTAAGTCTTATTATACATACATTCAATATTCTAAGACAAATATCTTCAAGAATTATAAGAGATAAAATTAATAATAGTTACAAAATCATTAAAATAGATGCCATGGTACTATTATAATTACAAAATCATTAAAGTAGATGTCCAAGGTACTATTAGAAGAAGGAAGAACTAACTATAAAGAAAAATAAAGAATAACAATAAATTAGGATAATCTATAATATAGATTAATAAGATAAATATAAATCATCAAAACGATAAAATGTCCTCTAAATTATCTAGAATCCAATTCCTTATTTAACTTAAATCTAAAAACCAACCTTTAAAACTTAAAATCAATATATATTTATGATATGTTACATATCATTCATAGTTTGATCAGTCTACAATTATCTCCTTAAAACTATGGTTATTCAGATTGATGAAACAAGGGCAACATGTTATGCTGACTGGCCTTTGCTATAATTAGGTGTTTGTGCAGCGTTGCCATATTATCTGATATGTTGCATATTCTTCATAGTTTCAGCTTTCTGCAATTAGCCTCTTCAAACTATGATTATTTAGAAATTGGTGAAATAAGGGTATTAAATAGATCCTAAAGCAAGCTCTTGACTGGCCATTGTTATAACGAGGTCTCTGCAGCCTCACCTGTCGTACAATGGCAATGGCACAATTGTTCTATTTTTCTTATTCGAGATGTCACCACTCGCAATTGCTTCAAATTGTTACTCACGCCTACATGCACATCACAAAACCAGAAAGACAAATCCAAGATATTAATGGCCAAAGATGGTTCGAAGAGGCGGAAAAACTTGAAGACCTGGAAAACACCCAACCATATCATCTCTGCCCACAGACAAGAAAACCTGATTGGGAGGCCTGTCAACAAAACAACTAGGTCGAACCCAAAAGGAGAAATAAATACAGTATTTCAGTGATGAACAAAACCACCATGGCAGGGAAAAATGACAGAACCATATGTAAGAACAAACATTTAAAATCCAACCCAAAGTCGTCGCTCCACAATGCCATGCACTTGCATTCGAGACAGAATTTTCTGATTTAAATTGTGTATGTTTTCTATTCAACGTGTCCACGTCGAAAAGAGAGCATACACAGTTTAAACAGAAGCTTGCATACACATAACAGAGGCAAACCACAATTCAGGATTCCATTAACAAATACAGAAACCGTTTCACGTGACTTTAAATACCATGCATCAAAATGTTTGAATAGTCTACGAATGACTCTTCACAGCTTCTAAAGTTGGTAATCTACCATTGTATCATTTAAATATACGAATAGTTATAACAACTTTGCACCAAACATTACAAATCGACTCTTAAATAATTTGTTTAACTGCTCAATTCAACGTGCAAATGTTAGAATGGAAGGAAGATGGAATATGTCAATTGGTTACTGATATGTGTAATTGGACTTGTACTGTACTATGTGACCTTGCCATGGTAGATTTCCAATAAACAAATATGAGATCTACTTTGAAAGGAATAGGAGTGCTTGCGTAAACTCATATGTTCAATAGTTCAGAGTGAATTTAATATTTTTCTCGTTGCAGAAGCTTGACAAGGTTCGATAAACAAGCAAGATTATCATAATGAGAAAGAAAAATTAACAACAATGGAGATTAGGTGAGTTGGGCTCTTGGTCAAAAGCTTGGTTTGGGCATTACCCACATTAACAATGGAGTGGAATGACATTTGGTGACATTATGAACGCAGTGGAGTGTAATGTCCCCTTCTCATCAGTGATCAGCTTTGCAGTTCTTCAGTCTATTCCGGAACCCGTAGACTGGAATGAGGTGAAAATTAGGGTTTCTTGGGCTTGGGTTTCTGTGGCATTCATATTATTTACTATTTTTAGTAAATGCTTGTTGTGGCAGTTGCAGTTGTCAATTCTTAATCTTAGCGATTGGAAGCGATTGTTATATTTTGGTTTGGTCTGATTGGCAAAAATATTATATTATTGGCATTTTCTTCTATTTCACTGTTGACCCCCACCTTGGCCTAAGGAGTTAACTTAAAGTTGTTTTAAAGTGGGGCCATGAAGGGTACGCCCTCATCAAAAGTTTAAATATTCTTTGTTCAAATATTTTATATCTTGAAAGTGGACGCCACTCTTATTGTTTTGAATAAAGTGTAATGTTGAAGGCCTTTTGGGACGCCACTTGAGAAGTTGACTGGTCTTTGTGAAGTGGAAGAGTCTCTTGTGTCTTTTGAGCTACTTCTCAGGCGATTGAAGAGTCTTGATGAGTTCTTATTTATTGAAGGTCTTAGCTCCAGCATTATCATCCATCAATTACCTTATTGTTATGCTGTCAAAATGACTATGGACATTTTGCTATTGCTTCGAGGATGCTACCTCCTAGCCCCTTCCCAATTTCGTGTTTGAAATACAACACCTAGTTGGAACATTGCTGCTTCTCACATCAGACTAGCAGATTGAGCAATAAAGGTTGAGAATTTTGGTGAATTCTACAGTTTTGAAGTTCCTAGTTTTTGCTACAGCTGAAGCTATTTTCTGTTCATATCTTGTGGAGTGATTTTTGTTTCGTTATGGGTATTTGATTAATCAAATTGTTGACTTGAGGCTCCAACTTCCTCCAAAAAGTAGAATTTAATTTGAAGTTGCTGATTTTATATTAAAAAATCAATTTTCTCCAAGTGCCGTACCATTTGGTGATGTCTTGGGATTTGTGCCAAATAAACTAGAGCCTTTGGTGGCTGTTTCTGAATTCTAACTTGGGCGCTAGACTTGTAAGGTGCATTTGAAACTCATTTCACGTCATTCGGAGAAGAATTGAGTGAGTTATGATAATTTCATTGATTCTCACAGTTGCAGATTGAAATTTCCAGTTTACTGTTTTAATATCAGATTATTGAAGTTCTGATTTCTGATTCATTAGCAGCTGTTAGAGAGTTAAAATAACATTGAAAAACATCTATTAATCTTATGTATGAAGATTACTATATTTCCTATGTAATTTGCAGCTTATTCCACATTGTACAAACTGTAAACAATAGTACTGTTCCAGTTTAATTTGCTGCAATTTCTTTCTGTTTCTTCTCACATAAGTCCCCTGGATGGTTTACCGCCAGTGAGGTTAATTTGATTGTAATATCTCATACCCACTCATAGTGGTGAATCCCCACAGCATTGTGGATGCCCGCCGCAGCGGATGAATTGCTTTAATTTGTAATCTTTTCCCCCCACTGTTTGGTGGTAGCGTGGAATTGTTTTCTCATGGCTGGTTATCTGCCTAATAGTTCATAATTTCAATTTCTTAGACTCCGTCATATGTTAGCACCTCGCCCTCAGTGGGATCTTGAGTGCACATTCTTGACGTTGAGTAGTTCTTCCATTCTAGTTCAGTTTCTTCTGTTCAAGTTTAGTATCTTCCATTCAAGTTCAGATTTTTAATTTGAGGCTAACGCTAATCCAATCATCTATTGCTGGTTATTTTGTGTTATTCCTTCAAAAAAATTGGTTAGCATATTTCAGTGGTATCAGAGCAGAAGACCCTGCCATCCTGTGGCAAATTGCAGTGGTTAACTGATGAGTGAAAAAGACACTAGGCCATACACTAGAAGTCAGGCCAGAAATCAGCATCAGTTTCCGCCCGTTCCTGAGGCAGATACCTTCTCAGCAGTTCTAAGAGACCTTGGTAAAACAGTAGAAGGTTCAGATAATTCAGTGGAAGTGGTTGATCACACAACTGTCATAATGTCAGATTCAGTAAGAAGAGATAATGAAGAGAGGGATAGAGTGGAGAAGAAGTTTGACAGGATGATAGATATGATGTCCCATTTGTTATCCAAGTTGGATCAGCAAGCTGCTCAGACTATTATTCAGCCCCAAAATAACTCAGCTGGAGAAAATAGTGGAGTGAATGGAAATAATAATAGTGGCAGTCCTGAGGTGAATACTAGAGACAGAATTGTAGGTCAGCATATTGCAATTCATAGTGGGTCATCCTCTAGACCCCTCTTTCCTGTTTTCACACCAAGGGAAGAGCAACAACCAGTTGAGGCTACTCCAAACTTTGCTGATGATGCTCGTCAAGCCTATATGGAGTATGTTTCTTTACCTCTTGACTTGAGAGGAGCATGGACCTTTGATCAATTCATGAATCAAAGGAGTCGGAGAAATGGTGGTAGGAATGATCAACGTCCTCCTGCAGGCCCTAGAAATGATTTTTACCAAGCATTGGGAAAGATCACTATGGAACATTTTGATGGTGGTAACAAGTGTACAGCCAGGTCATGGGTGCAAAAGTTAGATAACTACCTCTCTCTTAGACCTATGCCGGAAGAAGATGCTATCAAATTTGCTACCTTGCACTTAGATGGCATAGCTCATGAATGGTGGACTCACGGTTTGGTCACTCTTGGCCATAACCTTATTCGCACATATGGAGAGTTTACAAATAAGCTGATTGAGAGATTTGACACCAAAGATCCGGAATTGAAGTTTAGAGAATTGGCACAGTTGAAACAGCAAGGATCTTTAGAAAGTTATGTGGCTGATTTTCAGAGGTTGTCAGTAATGGTGCCAAACATTACTGAAAGAAGACTTGTAGTCTTTTTGCTGAAGGTTTAATGGAGCCTTTGAAGGGTTGGGTCAAAGCATTTGATCCTCCAACACTAGATGAAGCTATCAAGAAAGCTAGGAGCATGGAGTTGGCAGCCCCAAGGCCTAAATTTCACTCAAAACCATTCAGCCATAAGAAGGATAAAAAGTTTTCTTCAAATCTGCCCAAGAAGTTTCCACCAAGGCTGTCCTAAGAGCTCAAAGAACAGCTTAGAAAGGATGGAGTTTGCTTCACTTGTCGTGAGCCTTGGGTGAAAGGCCTTCAAATCTGCCCAAGAAGTTTCCACCAAGGCTGTCCGAAGAGCTCAGAGAACAGCTTAGAAAGGATGGAGTTTGCTTCACTTGTCGTGAGCCTTGGGTGAAAGGCCACCGTTGCTATGGAAGAGGCAAAGTAGTTCAAATGGAGGGCAATTCCGATTATGGATCAGAATCTGATTCGTCTGATCAGGAATATGAATCAGCAAGTAGTGAAGGTGAAGAAGTTCAAGAAGACACGTCCGAAGAGGTTGGAGATGGTAGTGCTTTTGCACAACTATCTAGTTTTCAAAAGAATGAATCTTTTAGGGTTCATGGAGTTGTAAATTCACAAAGGATAGTTGCTCTAATTGATACTGGAGCAACTCACAATTTTATTGATGAAGGGCTAGTTGCTAGAAAAGGTTTGAAGACTGAAGATTTTGATGGTTTCAAAGTAATGGTTGCTGATGGTTTCACTATGTCTTGCACAAGGAGAATTCCTAATCTATCTTTGCAATTAGGGAATCATGAAATTAAGGATGATTTTTATGTGGTGGGTATAGGAGACACTGATGTTGTGTTGGGCATACAATGGCTGCGATCTCTTGGTGAGATCACATTGAATTTGCAAACCATGGAGCTGAAATTTGAGTCTAATGGACGGAAGGTTGTTTTAAGAGGGATGTCAAATGGAGGCCCTCGAATTGTTTCTTTGAAAAGGATGGAAAGGCTGATCCGCCATGATCAGGTTGAATGGGCTGCTGAATGTATGGTTTTACCAGCTGATCCGGTTGAGGAAAAAAGGCAATATCATCCTGATATTCAAGCCTTACTTTCAAAGAAAAGTAAAGTCTTTGGAAGCTTACCTCTTGGAAGACCTCCTGAAAGAGGTTCTGAGCATGTGATTGAGTTAGAAGAAGGAGCAAAACCAGTCATTACTACACCTTACCGCTATCCAAAGAGGCAGAAAGATGAAATTGAAAAAGCCATCAAGGAGTTGTTGGAAAGTGGTTTTATTAGACCAAGCAAGAGTCCATTTGCTTCAGCAGTAGTGCTGGTCAAAAAGAAAGATGGTACAATGCGTATGTGTGTTGACTATCGTGCATTAAATCAAAAAACCATCAAGAATAGATATCCTATCCCTAGGATTGATGAGCTTATTGATGAGCTCCATGGGGCAATGTTTTTCTCAAAGATTGATCTTCGTTCGGGCTATCACCAAATCAGAATGAGGGAGGAGGATATAGAAAAGATAGCGTTTAGATGCCATTTTGGGCATTTTGAATTTCTCGTCATGCCTTTTGGTTTGACAAATGCACCAGCCACATTCCAATCTTGTATGAACAAGATTTTTAGACAATAGTTGAGGAAGTTTGTGCTCATCTTCTTCGATGATATTCTCATCTTCAGTAAGTCATGGGAAGAGCACCTTAAGCATTTGGAAGAAGTGCTTAACATTTTAGAGGCGGAATGTTTATTCGCCAAAGAATCAAAGTGTGAGTTTGGGTTGGAAGAACTTTTATACCTTGGCCACATTATCAGTTCAAAGGGGGTGAAAGTGGATCCAGAAAAGATAAGGGCCATTCTTGATTGGCCAACTCCTAAGACTATTTCTCATTTGAGAGGGTTTTTAGGGTTATGTGGATTCTATAGAAGATTTGTAAAGGGTTATTCTCATCAAGCAGCACTTTTGACAGATCTTACAAAGAAAGGAGCTTTTCTTTGGACTAAGCAAGCACAAGAGGTTTTTGATAAGTTTAAACAAATCATGAGTTCGTGTCCTGTATTGGCACTTCCGGATTTTTCAAAACCTTTTGAATTACAATGTGATGCTTCAGGGGAAGGAGTTGGAGCTGTCCTAATGCAAGACAAACATCCTATTGTCTTCGAGAGCAGAAAGTTGAGAGGGGCAGAAAAAACTTACTCTATTTATGACAAAGAGATGCTTGCCATCATGCATGCTTTGTCTAAATTCCGTCAATACTTGGTGGGAAGTAAATTTGTTGTTAAGACTGATCACAACAGTCTTAAACATTTTATGCGCCAAAAGGAATTGAATGAAAGGCAGCAAAAATGGGTAAGTAAACTCCAAGCATATGACTTTGACATTGAATATGTCAAAGGAAAAAATAATATAGTTGCTGATGCTCTCTCTAGAAGGCCTCATTTGCAATCAATTTGTGAGTTATCAGCTGATTGGAAAGAATTAATTGCTGCTGATTATGTTAAAAATCAGTTTGCAACCAGCTTGTTAGAAGGTCATTTGGTTGATGAAAGGTATAAGTTGGTTGATGGATTAATTTATTACAAAGATAGAATCTTTTTAGTGCAAGAATCTAAGCTTAAGAAAAAGATTCTACAATCTTTTCATGATGTTCCCCTTGCTGGTCATCAAGGGATTTTCAAAACTTATAAGCAGATTCGTGAAAGATTCACTTGGAAAGGTTTGAAAGATGAAGTCTTGAATTACATTAGAGAGTGTCCTATTTGTCAAAGGAATAAAAATGAACACTCTTTTCCTGCTGGTCTGCTTCAGCCCTTACCTATTCCGAATCAGAAGTGGGAAAGTATTGCTATGGACTTTATCACGGGGTTGCCCAAGGTGCAAGGACGTGATTGTATATTTGTTGTGGTTGATAGACTAACAAAATTTGCTCATTTCTTTGTTGTTACCACTTCATTTACAGCAGCTCAAGTGGCTGAGTTGTTTTTTAGAGAGGTGTTTCGTTTGCATGGGTTGCCTAGAACAATTGTCAGTGATAGGGACAGCAAGTTCCTAAGTGTTTTTTGGCAGGAGATCTTCAGATTGAGTGGGACAGTGCTTACTCCAAGCACAAGTTATCACCCACAAACCGATGGGCAGTCAGAAATTGTTAACAAGTGGTTAGAGGGCTACTTAAGGAACTATGTTTCAGGACAGCAGCGAGCTTGGATTAAATGGCTTCATTTAGGAGAGTATTGTTACAACTCTTCTTATCACATGTCAATTAAGATGTCTCCTTTTAAGGCTCTTTATGGTTATGAGGCTACTAACTTTGTTGATTTAGTGTTTGGTGATAGTAGAGCTCCACAAGCACTGGATATGTTACAACAAAGCCAAGACATCTTGAAAACTCTTAAGGAAAATCTACAACAAGCTCAAAATCAGCAGAAGTTATACGCTGATCAGTAGCGTGTGGAAAGGTCTTTTGAAGTTGGGGACATGGTCTATTTGAGGCTTCAACCATATAGACAATCTTCTCTCAAGAAGAGTGGTGTAGAAAAGTTGAAGCCACGCTTTTATGGTCCTTTCAAAATCACCAAAAGGATTGGTGAAGTTGCTTATGAGTTGGAACTTCCAGCTGAAAGCAAAATACATAATGTTTTTCATGTGTCTCGCCTCAAGAAGGCAATTGGACACAATGTGGTGGCTACATCAGAATTACCTCCATTGGATGAGGAAGGTCATTTAGTGTTGATTCCAGAAGAGATCCTTGACACTAGAGAACGTTCTTTGAGAAGAAGGACAATCAAAGAATATTTGGTTAGATGGAGGAATTTGCCTATTGAAGATGCTACGTGGGAAGGTGAACAGATTTTGTTGCATCCATCTTTGCAGTTGCTTGGGGACAAACAATTTCGAGGAGGGCAGACTGTAATGTCCCCTTCTCATCAGTGATCAGCTTTGCAGTTCTTCAGTCTATTCCGGAACCCGTAGACTGGAATGAGGTGAAAATTAGGGTTTCTTGGGCTTGGGTTTCTGTGGCATTCATATTATTTACTATTTTGAGTAAATGCTTGTTGTGGCAGTTGCAGTTGTCAATTCTTAATCCTTAGCAGTTGGAGCAGTTGTTATATTTTGGTTTGGTCTTCAGTTGGCAAAAATATTATATTATTGGCATTTTCTTCTATTTCACTGTTGACCCCCACCTTGGCCTAAGGAGTTAACTTAAAGTTGTTTTAAAGTGGGGCCATGAAGGGTACGCCCTCATCAAAAGTTTAAATATTCTTTATTCAAATATTTTATATCTTGAAAGTGGACGCCACTCTTATTGTTTTGAATAAAGTGTAATGTTGAAGGCCTTTTGGGATGCCACTTGAGAAGTTGACTGGTCTTTGTGAAGTGGAAGAGTCTCTTGTGTCTTTTGAGCTGCTTCTCAGGCGATTGAAGAGTCTTGATGAGTTCTTATTTATTGAAGGTCTTAGCTCCAGCATTATCATCCATCAATTACCTTACTGTTATGTTGTCAAAATGACTATGGACATTTTGCTATTGCTTCGAGGATGATACCTCCTAGCCCTTTCCCAATTTCGTGTTTGAAATACAACACCTAGTTGGAACATTGCTGCTTCTCACATCAGACTAGCAGATTGAGCAATAAAGGTTGAGAATTTTGGTGAATTCTACAGTTTTGAAGTTCCTGGTTTTTGCTACAGCTGAAGCTATTTTCTGTTCATATCTTGTGGAGTGATTTTTGTTTCGTTCTGGGTATTTGATTAATCAAATTGTTGACTTGAGGCGCCAACTTCCTCCAAAAAGCAGAATTTAATTTGAAGTCGTTGATTTTATATTAAAATTTTGATTTTCTCCAAGGGTCGTACCATTTGGTGATGTATTGGGATTCATGCCAAATAAACTAGAGTCTTTGGTGGCTGTTTCTGGATTCTAACTTGGGCGCCAGACTTGTAAGGTGCATTTGCAACTCATTTCACGTCATTCGGAGAAGAATTGAGTGAGTTATGATAATTTCATTGATTCTCACAGTTGCAGATTAAAATTTCCAGTTTACTGTTTTAATATCAGATTATTGAAGTTCTGATTTCTGATTCATTAGCAGCTGTTAGAGAGTTAAAATAACATTGAAAAACATCTATTAATCTTATGTATGAAGATTACTATATTTCCTATGTAATTTGCAGCTTATTCCACATTGTACAAACTGTAAACAGTAGTACTGTTCCAGTTTAATTTGCTGCAATTTCTTTCTGTTTCTTCTCACATAAGTCCCCTGGATGGTTTACCGCCAGTGAGGTTAATTTGATTGTAATATCTCATACCCACTCATAGTGGTGAATCCCCACAGCATTGTGGATGCCCGCCGCAGCGGATGAATTGCTTTAATTTGTAATCTTTTCCCCCCACTGTTTGGTGGTAGCGTGGAATTGTTTTCTCATGGCTGGTTATCTGCCTAATAGTTCATAATTTCAATTTCTTAGACTCTGTCATATGTTAGCACCTCGCCCTCAGTGGGATCTTGAGTGCACATTCTTGATGTTGAGTAGTTCTTCCATTCTAGTTCAGTTTCTTCTGTTCAAGTTTAGTATCTTCCATTCAAGTTCAGATTTTTAATTTGAGGCTAACGCTAATCCAATCATCTATTGCTGGTTATTTTGTGTTATTCCTTCGAAAAAATTGGTTAGCATATTTCATGGAGAGCATGAGGAGCATACGAAAAATCTACCTCAATATATTATATGCTGTTGATTTGATAATGAGCAAAGGACAAGGGGGTTGTGATGTTAATAAAGCTCACTAAGGTTGTGATGGTAAACTGCTTTTGTCCAAGCTCGAAAACTCCATTTTTAATCGATCTGAGCTGTTTATACTTCGATTGAGTAAATGTCTCAATCTTGCTTTGATCATATTTGTATTTAATTATTAATTGGCAATTTGTAATTATCTTTTAGTTGTCATAAAAGATGCTAAATGTAACTTTGACAACTTGTAAAGTGTTTTTTAGTTGTCATATTAGAAAGAGTGTGAAAAAGGGGAAGTTGAATATGAGCTTGAAAAAAATTAGAAATATTTTTTAGTTTGCATGAGCACATTACTAAAAGGTAGATGAAATCACAAGTTCGAAGAGGAAGTGTCTTATTTTTATGATTTATGTCTAATGGTTTTAGAAACCATTTGTGATTTATGGTTTCTCTCATGCCTATATATTTAGTGTTTGAGTTAAAAGAAAAATGAGTCAATTTACAGAATGTTGAAGCAATGAAGTGTTGTAATGAATCAGAGATAGAAGTTGTATTGATGAACTCATTTGAATGATTAATACAAATCTTGGATCTCTTTGGAGGTGGGGTTTTTTCCCCCAAGGGTATCTCCACATAATTTTTGAGTTATGGTTTGCATTTATAATGTAATCTATTTTCATATATAATTTCTTGCTATCTTTTTATTTGGGTGCATAAAATTATCTACATACTTTCACTATAAAGTTTTATCCTAATTTTCAACATTTAGTGTCAAAGCCAAGTTGGCTTGATTGGAGAAGGGGACACATTTCAAGGAGTATTTGATTATTATTTTTTGTACAGTGGGAGTATGTTGTGTTTTCTTGGAGTTTCAAATTCAGTGTGATAATAGATCATGGCTAGCTCATCTTGTTTGGACATTGAAAATTTCAAGGGCACTAGGAATGGAAGGATGGATGATCTCTTGGAAGAAAGAGATGAATGAATTGTTGTTAATAAATATAAGAAACTAGATAGTGTGCCAAATGAAGACTAGATTAAATTAGATAAAAAGGCTCATGACATTATTCATTTGTGTTTATTTGATTTTGTTCTATTAAATATTTTTAATGAAAATATTTCATATAAATTTTATGTAGTAGAATAGGAGAGATATACCAAACTAAGAGTCTAATTAACAAGCTATTTTTGAAAATAAAATGTTTTATTATCTTAAAATGAATGGTGGAAACTCAATTGCAAAATACTTAAATTCATTAAATCTAATTCTAAGTTAGTTTATTAATGTAAAGATAGATGAGGAGGAAAAATGTATTTTATTATTATGTGAACACTAGTTGAATCTTGGGATAATCTTATTGTTGCAATCAATGGTTCTTTTTTAGATGATCTAAAGTTGGATTCCCTCGTCACCACTCTACAATAAGAGGAAATGACAAGAAGGAATTCAAATTGATCTAAAGACACAATGCATGTAGGTCTAAGGAGAAATGTAAGGACACAAAGAAAGATTAAAAGGACAAGTCTAAGGATCGTTCTAAGTCGAAGGGAAGGTTAAAAACACCTGGTAAGAGTAGATTGAGGTATTGGAACTATGGTAAATGGGGGCATCTCAAAAAGGAATGTAAGAATAAAAGATACACATGTAGAACAATCACAAAAAGATGCGCATGTAGAACAACCACAAGAAGATGCAAATGTAGAAGAACATGATGAACACGAAGGTGAAGAAGGATTAGAAGAGAATTCTAAAGAGGAAAACTAGAGTATCTTGTTACACCTCTAAGAAGATCCGTGCTAGACAACGTAAACCTATTGATAGGTACATGGATATAGTCCATTTGACCTTTTTTGTGTTCTTGCTTTATCTTGTATCAACAATGAACCTAGATCTATGAAAGATGCCTTATCTTTAGATAAGAATGATTCTTGGTTAAAGGAAATGGAAGATGAAATAAAGGCCTTAGAAAAATGTGACACATGGGATCTGGTTGAGCTTCCTAAGGGGAGGAAAGCCATTGGATACAAATAGGTATTTATTTAAAGAAATTCAAAGTAGATAGTAAGTTGGGGAGGAAAGCCATTAGATACAAATGGGTATATATTTAAAGAAATTCAAAGTAGATAGTAAGTTGGAACAATACAAGGCCCATTTAGTGGCAAAAGTTAAAGGTTACTCCTAAGTTGGAGTAGATTTTTCTAAGATTTTTTCTCTCATAGCTAAACTAACCTCCATTAGATTCCTTTTATATATTGTTCTCACTTTTGGTTTAAAAGTAGAGTAAATGGATGTTAATACAATTTTCTTACATGGAGATCTTGACGAGGAAATATTTATGAAACAACAGGTCTAATAAATTTATTTTGAAGGGACAAGAAAACTTGGTTTGGAGGTTAAAAATATCTTTGTATAGTTTGAAACAGTCACCAAGAATGTGGAATGTGGTATCAGAAGTTTGATACCTTTGCATTGAATTGTGGCTTTATTAGAAGTGAAGAAGATCATTGTGTTTATTTTAAATTAATTTATGATTGCTTACTAATCATTATCATATATATTAATGGTATGTTATTATTGGAAATGATAAAGCTTGGAATGATTAGGAAATTTAAGAATCAATTATTGGTCTATTTGATATAAAAGATTTAGTGGCTGCAAAATATCTTGGGTATGGAAATCAACAAGGATTAGGTTAATACAAAATTATGGTTAAATCAAAAGAATTATGTTAACACTATTTTGTAGTATTTTTCATGCATAATTGTAAATCAATTAGTATTCCCTTTCTAGTTAGCATTAGGCTATCTCTATAACAATAGCCTAAAAAATATGATGAACAAGAAGAGATGTATAAAGCTCACATATGACTTATGTATGTTGTGATCCCTAAAAGACTTGATATTGCCCAAGTAGTGGAAGATCTTAGTAGATTTATGGAAAATATTGGTAAAGAGTGTTATAATTATGTGATAAAGGTTTTCAAATATTTACATGGGACTTCTAACCATTGTATTTGTTATCATGGATCTTATGATCTGAGAAGGGTGATTGATTTGTATGGCTTTGTTGATTAAAGTTTTTTCATTGATCTATATTGTAGGAGATACACAAGTGGCTATATTCTTTACTTTTTTTGGAGAAGCAATTAGTTGGATGAGAAAAAGACAACCTACAATTGTATTTTCCACTACAAAGGTAGAGTTTGTAATGGTTGTGGCACATGCTTGTAAGGAGCTTGTGTAGTTAGAGATATTGTGTTCGAGTATTGGCTTTCAGTGTAAACAAGTCGAAATTAGATGTGATAGTCAAAGTACCATATATTTTACTAAAACACATTGTATCATTCCCACATAAAGCACATAGATGTTTAGTATCACTTTGTTCGGGAAACGGTTGTGGGTGGTAGAGTCATGTTATAGAAAGTAGACACATTAGATAATGTTGCAACTATTTTACTAAAGTAGTAAGCATAGAAAAATTTAGTTGGTTCAAAGAGGTCATGGGCCTTACTTCTTCTAAAGCATGATTTATTTAGTTTCCCTTTATTCTTTTTTTCAAGGTATTCAACAAGTGAGACAATATTGAGTAAATGTCTCAACCTTGCTTTGATCATAATTACATTTAATTATTAATTGGAAATTTTTCATTATCCATAAAAATAAAATAAACTCTTCCATGCCAATAAGAAAAATCTAAATCCCAAGTTATCTCTAATAAAAAAATCCCTAATTGACAAACTTTAACCTTCATGTTTGAGTTATACACCTACATAGTCAATATAGAATGTAATGAAGAATTAAATCTCTCCTGAAACAAGGAAAAATAACTTTTCTATTAATTTAATAATCTCTCAAGAACTATTTTTAATTTTTATTTATTAATTATGAAAACATGAATCTTTAGACTGAATGAAATTTCTTCAATTGAAAATCAAGAACCGAAAGAACCCACGATGAATTTAGCAAAAAAAAAATTATTTTACTATATCCAAAAAGTTTGATTGTTTTCTATCACCGATCAAAGCCCCACTATAATTGGATTGGTAGGTCATTGATTGCAATAAGATTTAATGTAAAAAAAAATTCCTACACAATCCAATGTAAAAAATGTAACACACATGTAACACAAGGCATTTTATTTATATTAAATATTCCTACACAATCCAATGTAAAAATGTAACACAAGGAATTTTATTTATATTAAAATGTATAGCATGGGGCAAGAAGTTATGAGGGTTGGCATTGTTTGATAACTTCTCCCTCACACTCAATTGCTTTCTAGAGGTAAGGTTTATATTAGTAATAATTATTACTTATGTTAATATAATTATATTGGAGTGAGTGGGAATGCACATCATATAATTAAAAAAATTACAAAAAAAATTATATTAAATCACAATTTCATCCACCTCAAACGACTTCTTTATAACCATGAGATATAGAAACATTGTCATTAATGATAAAAGATTTAAACAAGCATCTTAAACAAGAAAGAAAGTAGAAAAAAGTGTGAGAGACAAGGAATAGAAAATGTTTATTGATCTAGTTTATGACTTAGTCACAAGATATCTTGAATAATACATAGGCTAGAAGATACTTGGGGAGGATATAACAATTTGAAAAATTATTATATCAAATATATGCAACAATTTAGGGGAGTTTGAAAAATATATTTAGTACATAGATCCTCAAAATTTTAACAACAAATAAACTAAATGCATATTCCCTTTAATTATGATTCTACTGCTCTTGTATCATTGATTGAAACCAATGAAGTGGTTGGGTTATCAAAAGAAATTTCAAATTATCAATCTAGATTGGAATTGCAATTGAAAAATAAGTTTAAATTATTTGAAATATTGGAGAAAGGGGTGATGCCTAAAATATTGGACAACCATGAAATAGTTATTGTTTTGAAATATAGAAAGATGAATTTGGTAATGTTGTCCCTTCACTATGCTCATTCATATTTTCCAATAGAAAGCCATATTTTCCTTGCTGAATAATTCAATTGATGAATTAACAATATTGAAATAAAATTTGGATATGTTCAACAAAGAAACTAGGGAAATTATGGATGCAAAATATAATACCCTTAATAATAAAGTTTCAAAGGTATTAGAATTTTAGTGGCCATCAAATTACATTTACAATTCATAGCTTGAGCAATATAGTGAATGAGTGTAGATTGTATCTAATGGTAGTTGTTGTCATTGATGTCAACACTGATGGTTGGTTATCATTATTGTTAACACTTGAAGAAATTGTTGGAATTTGGTGTCAACCATAAATATTGGTTGGGATCAGTTCCAAAAACATTCATCTTGTGCACAATTAGAATAACCATAATCATGGATGGGTGGGAGAAGCGAGAGAATGGGCGAGAGAAGCAAAATTTTGAATCTTTGAGCAATGGCACAGACCGTGGTGGAGCACGCTCTGAGGATTCACAAGTGGAATCGACACAACTACCAAGTGGTAAGCAAGGTAAGGAGGAGTCAGAAGAGACTAAACCTAGAAAAAATATTCAAGTGGACCTAGGGGGGAAGGCTTCCCCTATTCTCGAAGGTCAAAAAAATCCTGATGGGAGCACGAAACGACAGGATGTTGAAAAAACCCAAAATGTGGTGCGGCCACTGGAGGTGACGGTTCTAAACTAAAACCATGGGCGTCTCTCTTTGGAGTGAAACCTAATGGTAAATATTTGTTCCCCCCATTCAACAACATTTTTGATCCGACAAAGGGTAAGTTTGTCATTTTTGTCCTTGATTTGGTCATTGATCACAATATTTCTCTTATGGACAGAGCATTGGTAGGAAAATTTATGGGCCCTGGGCCAAATATTGAAGTTATCAGGGATTTTGTTAAAAGGAAGTGGAGAACCAATGGCCAATTCCTTGTTTCTCCACTCCATAAAGGCTACTTTTCTTTTGATTTTACCTCTAAGGAGGATATCTTGGCAATGAGGAGCGGTGGTCCCTGGGTTATAGGCAAGTCGTCCTTGGCCCTTAAGAAATGGACCAAAAATTTGGATCTTTTAGATTCCATTTTTTAGAATGTCTCGATTTGGGCTAGACTCCCTGGTCTTCCATTGGAATATTGGAATGAGGATGTATTCAATGGCCTGGCTAACTCATTTAGAGAGATTTTGTCAATAGATCTAATGATGACGACTAGGAGGAGGTTAGTATTTGCTAGAATCTATGTGGCAGTGTCCCAAAATGCTAACCTACAATCATCTATTGAAATACAATTGAAGCTAGGCACTTGGGTTCAAGTTATTGAGTTTGAATCGATTCCTTTTGCTTGCTTTAAATGCAGAAAATCAAGACATTGGGAAAAAAAGTCCACTTAATGTCAGTAATGGAAAAGAAAAGCCCCGGCTTGAACCAATGAAAATATGGAAAAAGAAGTCTGAAGGGGACAAAAAAAAGAATAAAGAAAAAAATAATGGAGAGAATGAGATTAAGATGTTGGAGGAACATGTGAAAGCCCCTAAAAATAGGGATGATGTGCGGATTCAGGTTGATTTGGAGTTTCACAAGCCACCAAGCAATAAGCCAGAGAATGAATCTGGTGGGAAGGAGGACAATGAGATTAGCCTAGAAGACATTCAAAGTCAGGGCTCAACGATCAAGGAAGGAAATTTGACATTGGATATTGGGGTTCCCATCATGCCCTCAACATTTGGAGGTAGAGGCCTATCTAGCCAGGAGTTAGTTTAGGATCCAGAATCAGTAGATTCTCAAGAAATTGTTAAGGATACCTTTGGGGACTTATTTCAAACTTTAGAGAACTCGAGTGAGAATATGATCCAGTGTATAACAGATTGATGGATACCCTACCACCGTATCAAAAAGGGTTGTTAGATAGAGACTGGGAGTTAGGAAAAGAAAATGAACTTAGCCAAGAAGATACTGATAGAGAAGATGTCAACTCTCATACCAGAAGGAAGAAAAATAAAAATAAACAACTCAATACTCTGTCAGGGATCTCAACCAAAACCAGAGCTAATGTAGATTGTGGTTCCACAAAGAGTAGTCAAGGAAGAAGATCTATGAGATGGTATAGGGAGCAAGGAAGCTTTCAAGATATAGCAGATGGTATTCAGAAAACCATTCCTGAGATTTGTAAAATACAATCCCCTAGTAAGATATGAAGATTATGTCATGGAACATAAGGGGGTTGAATAGCCTACATAAGTAGGATGTGTTACACAATTTTTTTAGGGACCATAAACCAGATATTTTACTTGTCTAGGAATCCAAAATGCCTAAAGAGAAAGTGGAAAGGATTAAAATGTTTAAGTTTTGTGGGGTGCATGGTAATATCTTTGAAGGTGTTTTAGGGGGAAATATTACCTTTTGGAATTTGAACTTTATTAAAGGAGAACCGTTATTTGAGAGCACTAATCATGTGGCAACCAGATTTATCCATATCAGTGATAATTTTTGTTGGATCTAGTCTAACATATATGCCCCAAATGGGAAAGGGGCTAGAAAGAACTTTTGGAAAGAGTTGGTTGTCTTATGTAGGAAATTCATTAATGAAATATGGGTGGTTATGGGAGATTGCAATACCCCTCTTTAGGAGAATGAGAAGTTCGAAGGATCCCAATTGAATCTAGAAAGTAGAATTGATCTTATGGACTTCATTAATGATCACCTGCTTTGATTGATATTGAGATACAAGGACCCTCCTTTACCTGGTCAAATTGAAGAAATGGTAAGGATTTGATTCAAGTTAGATTAGAAAGAACTTTAATTTCTAATCAATGGTTTTTAAATTATTTTTGTTCCTTAAAGGCTCTTTCTAGGGTGGGCTCTGATCATTATCTTATAAGTTTTGTTGCGGACCTATCTTGGCTAAGAGGAATTTCCCCTTTAGATTTGAATGCATGTGGCTTTCCCATCCTCAGCTCCTTGAGGAGGTGAGGAAATGGTGGAATATCTTTGTTCATGAGATATCTATGTTTAGGGTTTCCAAGAAACTAAGGGAAGTGAAAAATAAGATTAGAAGATGGAATAAAGAAACCTTTGGTAATATCTTTGGTATCAAGTTTGAATTACAGCTAGAACTGAAGGATATACAAGACAAAATCTAGCTAAAGGGATACATTACTAATAATAGGATGAAAAAAAATGAGTTTCTTGTGAAGATGCATGGTATAATAGCCAAAGAGGAGGAATTTTGGAGATAGAGATCTAGGGCTCCGTGGCTCTCAGTTGGAGATAAAAATACTAGATATTTTCATATGTCTATAATGAAACATAGGGCTACAAATAGAATTACTCACATTGAGCACAATGGTAGCCATTTTGAGAAGGATGATGACATAAGGAGACAAGCTATCCTTTTTTCAATAATCTTCTTTTGGTGATTGATGGGCTAAATCATGGAATGCAAGATTATCTTTTAGAGGCCATCCCTAAGCTTGGTAAGGAAGAAGATAACAAGATGCTTACTACTATTTCATCCGTGGAAAAAATTAAGAGAGCTATCTTCTCTTTTGAATGCAACAAGGCTCCAGGACCTAACGGGTTTCCTATGTTCTTCTTTCAGTGGTTTTGGGAGATTGTTGAAGAGGATGTGGTTAATGTTGTTAAAGATTTCTTTGGATCAAGACGCCTCTTAAAGGAACTAAATGCTACTTTCTTGGTCCTCATCCCTAATTGCCCAGGAGCTGTGAACTTTGAAGCTTTTAGACCTATAAGCCTCTACAATTCATTCTATAAAATAATATCAAAGGTTCTAAGTACAAGGCTTTTGAAAATTCTACCTTCCCTGATTTCTCCTCAGCAAAATGGCTTCATTCCTAGAAGGAAAATCATCGATTCAATCATTACAATCCATGAAAATGTTCATTCTATCATGGAATCTAAGACTGAAGGTTTTCTTCTCAAATTGGACATTTTAAAATCCTATGATCATGTTGAATGGGAGTTCTTACTCAAAATAATGGGGGCACTCAACTTTAGCAATAGAGTCCTGCAATTGGTTGTTCAAATCATCTCTTCAGCCTCCATAGCTATCCTGGTGAATGGATCTCCTTCACATTTCTTTAAGAATTCTAGGGGTTTGAGACAGGGAGATCCCATTTCCTTGATTTTATTTACTATTATGGCATAATGCCTTGGGATGAACTTGAAAAGAATGGTTGATCAGGGATCCTTAGTGGGATTGAGGCCTTCTATTAATTTGTTTTTCTCCCACAAATAGTTTGTAGATGATACCATTTTGATGGGAAGATCTATAGTGCTAGAAGCTAGGAATTTGAAAATTGTCTTGGATGATTATGAGAGAGCTTCTGGTCAAATGGTTAACAAACAAAAAAACTCTTTATTCTTCTTCAACACTCCAGAGCCTAGGAAAAACAAAATTGCTAGAATTCTTGGATGTAGAGTGGAATCTCTACCACCTATCTACCTTGGCTTGCCCTTGGGTCTTAAGCCTCCTGAGTCCTTTTGGAATTCTTTGGTAGATAGGTTCAGTAAAAATCTTGTTGGATGAAAAGGAGCTCTCCTCAGTCAAGTTGGAAAAATTCAGCTTCTCAAAGCTACTCTTCAGAACCTCCCAATCTATGCCTTAAGTCTTTTAAAAATCCCTTCCAAATATGCGGATGCAATTGAGAAAATCCAAAAATGCTTCCTTTTGTCGGGTGTAGAAGAAAGAAAAAGAATGCCTCTTATCACCTGGGATTATGTTTGTAGACCAAAAAACTTGGGAAGTCTAGGTCTAAGAAAGTTCAGAATGATGAATAGGGCTCTCCTTGATAAGCATATCTAGAGAGCTTTCTCGTCTAATGGGGAATGGAACATTATTTTAAGGAGCAAGCATATGGAAAATATTGGATCTCTCAATACTTTACTTGCATCTCCAAATCTTCCCCATGGTTCAATTCTCTGGAATGATATGATGAGAGGGAGAAACATTATTGATTTGGGAGTTGGTTGGAGCATAAGAAACAAGAGACAAGCTAGGTTTTGGGAAGATAGATGGTTAATGAAGAAGCCCTTAATTTCATATGAAAGCTTCAATGGATGGGTTGATACCTACAAGGAAATTTTTGGGATTCATGTTGTGGACTACTGGAGAAATGGAGGATGGGTGAATTTGGGCCAAATTAGTTTGGACCTTGCAGTGATCCAATCCTCTCTAATGGATGTTAGAATGGGGTCGAGTCAACAGGAGGATCTTTTAGTTTGGATGGCTAACCCTTCAAGCGGTTACTTAGTCTCCTCGGCTATGTCTTTGTTGTCTCTTTCTCCTACCCCTCATCCCTTTTGGGCTAAAGCTTGGTTTAAACACCTGACTCCTAAGGTTAACATATTCTTCTAGATTCTTCTCCAAAATAAAGTGCTCATGGTGGATAATCTCTGTAAGAAAGGCTTCCAGATCCCAAATCGATGTTGTGTAAGGAAGAAGCAGAAACTATGAACTATATGTTCCTCCACTATCCGTATGTGAACTCTATTTGGGGGATATTTCTCTCTCTATGGAACCTCTTGTGGGTCTTTCCTGGCTCTATTGAAGATTATTTTATTCAGTGGAATGCTCCTTTAAATCCTACTATCCTCAGATTATGGTCTTTTACTTTCCCTTATGTTTCCTAGGGAGTGTGGAAGGAACAAAATAATAGAATCTTTAGGGACAAGGAAGCTCTAAAGAACATTGTGTTTGAGAAAACATATAGAATTATTGTGGAAAACATCAATAATATCCCTTATCATGAGAATAAGATGGAGGTTGTGGTCTGTTCTAACTATGACCTCGAGATGGAAAAATATTTGAATATCAAAAATGATGTTTCTAAGGCTCCAAGACTAGTGAAAAAGAACTGTGAAAATGTTTATTAGAGTCACCCCCCTAGGGGTTGGATAAAATATAATCTTGATGGTGCGGCTAAGGGAAATTTGGGGCCAGCAAGGAGTGGGGGAGTGATAAGAGACTATAATGGCAAGTTTGTTTTGGCGGTGGATATCCCCTTAGGAGTTCAGCCTAATCATTTAGCAGAAGCCATTGGCGATTTCCAGGTTATTGACCTTGTGAATAAATTGAACTTTAAAAATATATGGATTGAGGGTGACTCCAAAAACATTATTGAATGTCTCCTTGGTAAGTCCACCCCTTCATGGACCATCAAATGTTGGATAGAAGAAGCTATTTCTATTTTATCAAACTTTGATAAGGTTAGAATTTCCCGTGTATTTAGGGAAGCAAATAGGGTGGCCGACTATTTTGCTAATGAGGGGTCAAACAGAATGGGAAACTGACGTGGTTAGATTTTAACGACTTGGGAGCTGATGTAAGAGCCTTAATTGATTATGATATCACTCATGGGAAAGCTACCACATTTAATGATGATTAAGGAGAATAAAGCTAGGTACTGCAACATCATTCATTATGATGGTGGCATTGTAATTACTTCTATTTCCTGTCAGGGCTGGCACATTTTGTGGGTGCTTTGGTTCTACTATTGGCTCTCTGGTTTAGTCATTTACTCTACGTGCAATAGGAGCAAGATTACTTCAACAATGGGGGGAAGTAGAAAGAGAGTTGAGTCGTTAAGCTATGAGAAACACAAGAACAATTCAAAGGTATGGAGGCACATTCAGAGGGGCGGGTTGGAGCCATTCATTTTTAAGCTCCATGGTCCTAACCTAGAAATTATTGAGTATTTTTCTGAACACTGGAAGAAAGGTAAAATTATTCTCTCAGGTAGGAAAGTTAAGGTTGATGAGAACCTTATTGGGGTAATCATTGGACTTTCGACTGAGGGGGTGAAGTTCTTTCGGGATAGAAAGTTCTTGGATGAAGTTGTTATCAGGTTTCCCAAAACTGATGAGGAAAGCAAGGAGTTGGTCAAAATTTCTAACAATTATTTTGATATTGCGATTTTCAAGAAGTTTTGGAAAGAGGTGCTCAGAATTCTTATGGAATACAATACATTGGATGATAGATTTATTAGAGTCTACGGCTACCATTTTTCCCTCCTCAATCATTTTTGACACAAGGTAAGGATCTCCTTTCCTCACTACATGTTTTGCTCCTTGAATAATATTATTGAAGAACATATAAAAATACCTAGGAAGAATCTAGAACTATACACTGGTCTTATTCAGCTTATTGAGCATTATAAAAATATGCCTGCCTTGTCTAACCCCTTAACGACTTCAGCCTTAGAGG
This sequence comes from Sequoia sempervirens, assembly GCA_007258455.2. Taxonomy (NCBI): domain Eukaryota; kingdom Viridiplantae; phylum Streptophyta; class Pinopsida; order Cupressales; family Cupressaceae; genus Sequoia; species Sequoia sempervirens. The sequence goes on along the minus strand of VDFB02271358.1, from coordinate 1,278,424,490 downwards.
GATATGATACTGAGATAAGTTAGTTGGAGGAAAAAGATGATGAGGACTCTGTGTGGGAAGAGGAATATTTTCCCTCCCCCAAAAATATTAAGAAGAAAACCCCTCAGAGAAAACCCTTGAACAAGAAAGATTCCTCTATGAAAACCCCCATTGGCACTTCTCAGGAGGCGAAAATCAAGAAGAAGGATCCCCCCATGAAAAATTTGGTTTCTTATTCTGAGGATTCTATAGAGGATAATTTGGATGCCCCTAAATCCTTTGAGGATTCTTATACCTATTACCCTGCCGCTGACAGAGAGAACAAACCCATATTCCCTAGAGATCTCAATCTTGAAGACTACTACTTCAAGTTGGACCGGAATTATCCTGATGACATACTGGAAATTTCCATAAATGGGGTTTTTGACTACTTTAGGATTATGAAGTTGTTTTTTAATGAGATAAAGGACCTCAACTTGAAAAATAGGGTTGCCACTAGCAAGTTGGATGAGATGGAAGCTAAAGGGGTTACCAAAAATACCGCTAGGGTTTTGTGGACTGTGGAAGAGAAGAGATCGATGGCTAAATGCCTTTAGAGAAATGTTGAGCTTACAGGAAAGATGAAGAAGGATAATGAGAATAAGTTAAGCATCTAGAAGGGGAAATTGGAAAAATAGGAAAACTATGAAAAGCATAATGGAGCATAGCCATAGAGTTGTGAAACATAATGCTACTATCTTGAGAATTGTGGTGGATAAGCTAGACAATATCCATCAAGGGTCATTTTTTGTGGATTTGGAAGTTAACAAGGATAAAAGTAAGAAAGATTATTGCCCCTTGAAGAGGACTAGAGCAAACCTGAAGAGAAAAGTGGAGTCTTCACCTTAGGAGATCCAAGATCTAAGAAAGGTGACCCAAGAGATGTGCAACCTTGAAGCCGAGGTTCTTGAAACTTTAAAGTCCTTAGATTAGCTTTCATTGTGTTTGGTGTTGGCTTCTTGCTAGCTTTTTGCTGATCCTTGGTTGGTAGTTGCCCTTTTTTTCTTTCTTCTATATTGCAGATTTATTTTTTTGTCTACACTCTGATGGCATATCTTTTTCTAGCTTGTACACTCTGTGGTTTCAGGTCCCTGTAAAACCTATTTTTTCCTTTATCAAAAACATTCATCTTGTTCTTTCATTGATATATCTATGATGAGTTGTTGAAGTTCATGATTTAATGTCATGCCTTATCTAAGAAGTGTTGTTGTCATATTTCATTATGCATTGTTTATGTTAACTTATAATTGTTCTTATAACATGATATATTTAGATGAGAGAAGTATTAAGATGAGGATGAGAAGTATTAATAATTGTGGAGAGATGTTCATGAAGGTCTATAGTATGTATTAAACCCTCTCCTGATATTCGTAATATTGTATGTATTATTGAAAGGAAGTCTTGGTCTCCATGTTGTGCCTTCGCACTCACACCCCTTTTTTCCTTCAACAAAATGGGGACCCCCTCTTTTTGTTTTGTGTGTCTTTGTTTCCCTCCCTTCATTTCTTCTTTCTTAAATTTTTTCCCCTTTCTTTCCTTTGTTTTCTTTCAAAGTTTGGATGTTGGACTCCCAAAGAAGTGAATACCTTCCTTGTCAGGCCCAATCCGCAACCTCTTCTATTTGGATGTCATTGCTTTCTTTTTTCTCCTTCTATTGAGCTTCACAGCTTAGGGTTTTCTCTTTTTGCTTACCTCAACCCTAAGGTACAATGATTATGTCTCATTTTGCATGCACATCTTATCAATCACTCACTATTCAAAGCACTGAACTATGTTTCTTGAATGAAAAAGAAAACTATGAGGGAGGGTGAATTAGTTGTAGCAAATTAAAACATCAAAACCCTCAATAGTAATCAGATCCACATGCATTCATTAAACCCTTATTTCGTTAAAGTGATTAATCATGAAATGCAGATAACAAAAACTAAAATAAAAAAACCATGCACAAGACAACATTAGATTTATGTCGAAAACCCAATGAGGGAAAAACCACAATGAGGATTGGCTCACAATATAAGTAATTGCAAAACTAGTACAAGGGCTCACTGCCAGAATAGGACACACTATCCAAAAAGGCTCACAGCCAGGGTTCACTACCACAAAAAGAAATACGTAAAGATTGAAGAGAAATGTTACACAAAGAACAACTTCTCAATGAAAAAAATAATCCACCACAAATGTTCCAACACTTTCACAGCCTTGCATGAAAGATTTCAAACACCTTCAACTCATTTCCTTTAGGAATCCAATACTTGAAATTCACACTGCTATGCTCAAATTCGCATTATTTGCATCACTCGAATCGATCTCACCTCTATCTTGATTCTCTCTTGCATCTCACAACATCACCACTCTTATTTATATCAACCTCAACCTTGAAAACCTTCTCCAAGGTTGACAATTATCTATTACATTTAAAATTTAAAATTAGTTTGACACCTAAACATTCCCACAGTGGATAGGAATGAAGGTGACACAAATGAATCCTTAATTAGGACCCAAATAAATCCTAAGACATATCAAAATGATTTCATAAACCAACATTTAGTACTAACACAAGGTCAACCAAGACCCATGCTAAACACCATAAAACATTAACTACATGCTTCCTTAAATCAATATGAAAATTTCAAATAACAAAATTCACTTGAAAATGATCTAGATTAGTCCTTGAATGATCTAATATCCAACAAAGACTTCATTCAAAATTGCATCATATAAATATTTCAGCCCAAAACATCTAGTTAACCCTATTCACACACTCAATGCATGAAACACACACTGTACTGTACCAAATTAAGTGAAACCTTGAATAATGAAAGGTACAAACATTATACAAAACTTCCAAAATCCACACAATCTAAATCCAAACTATGGAGAAACATGGAGCAAAAAAAATTCTCCCAGATCATAGAAAATAGCATTGAAAAATTGGTTCACACACTGGTGAAAATATCTCACACTGCACAACGATCTAGAAACCCAAATTATGGATATACAAACTATGTACAAATAGCCTCGAACAATATATCAAATATGCATAGGCATAACATCAAAAAAAAAGAAATGTGGAGCACATACTAGAGCACATTTCGAACACTTCCACAACATTGTTTTCTTTGTTTATCAAATCTTCTCAAAAGCACTTGGAAACCAAGTAATAGAGACATCATCTCAACTCATTACTTCATTCCAACATATCTCTAGAAACTATAACATAAAGATAGCTCCATGTGCTCACAACAGTTCCTCAATATCTCAACTACACATGTATTACCTGCAATAAATTATTTTCCTCTTTTTCACAATCTTCTCAATATCCTCAACATCTTCATCACACAATAACCTTCCTTAACACATAGTTGACATCAATGAAAAAACTAGCCTGTAGACATCCTGTTGACATCAATGACAAAACCTTCATAATTTCAACAATCCCCCCCTTTGTCATTGATGGAAACACATGATGTGAAAAACCATCAAAGACAACACAACAACTCTGAATACATTTTATTTCTTTCTCCCCCTGAGTAGATAAAAAAATTCACATGATTTTTCCTCCCCCTTTAACATCAATGGTAAAGGATAAAGTATTTTACATTGTTCTGCCCCTTTGAAACTGAACCAAGATAATTTCTTTGAATACTTCCCCTTAGGAATACACCCAAATAAATCAGCAACTCTGCACAATGATAAAACATGACACTACCTACTCCCCTTGAGAGGTAGCCACCAGCACCAATCTAGAAAAGAGAAGAATCCATAGATCCATTGGAATGATGCATCTCCAAATACATGTAGTTCAAGGAAGTAGGGGAAATAACCCCTAACTTCTCCTGAAGATACTCAAAAGTATCCTTAGGAAGAGGCTTAGTAAATATTTCAGCTATATGATCTATTGTAGGTACATATTCAAGCTTCACCTCATTCTCCATAACCTTCTCTCTTAGAAAGTGATACCTGATTGATATATGCTTTGTCCTTGAATGAATCACTAGATTCTTTGAAATTTTAATTGCACTTATATTATCACAAAAGATAAATATAGGCTAATCATACACTACTCTAATATCCTTGAATGTCTATCTCATCCACAATACCTATATGCAACAAGATGTTGATGCAATATACTTAGCCTCTACAATGGATAGAGAAACTAAATATTGCTTCTTACTCAACCATGACACCATAAACCATGCATAATCTGGAGTGCCTTAGTAAATATATGAATATCCTCCTAATAGTTGCAACATGTGTTTCTTTAGAATCTTGAAATCTAGCCACAAGACAAACTGCATGCATCCTATCTGATCTAGTAGTAGTTAGATAAAGAAATCCACCAATCATAGATCTATATTTTCTCTTATCATCCTTAGGTGAATCATCATCTTTGCTCAATTTACAACTGGAGTCACCATAGGAGTGCATACCGGTTTGGATTCTTCCATTCCAAACTTCTTCAACATCTCTTTCACATAATTTGACTATGAAATGAAAATACCAAGTTATCTATTTGATTGATTTGTAACTATTGATGCCTAAAATTGGCAAGGTAACAACCCTCTATGGGAAACTCAATTTATGGGGGACTTATTGCACTAAAGTGAGTGACCTCTAGATTTTTAAAGAACTTGGCTTCTTCTATAATTCATTTTTTGGAATGGGAAAAGGAAACATATATAAAAATAAAGGATCTAACTAAGGTGATGCGCCTGAATTTAAATGAAAGGCACGATGAATCTATATTTTGGATATGATTTAAGGGCCCGATCAGCAATCTTCTATGTACTAGAATAATAGAAATTAAAGATTGAAGCATGAAAAGCTCATTCAATGACATAAAATAATTTTCACACCCATTTACTGAAAAGAAGAGTCAAAATACATGACCTAAACCAGCAAAATTGCATTCAAATTATAGAATTTTGGAAAATAAACCATTCAAAAAATAATGGCACAATATAAAGTTTATCAATAGCACAAGAAAACAAAGAGGCCGAACAATAGCACAATGTATGAGTTCTTGCAATAATATAAACAATAAAAGGCATGGTGTCTTTCTAAAATCCTATAATTCTTGGACCCGTGAAACTTAGAAAATGTAACATGTAATCTTTGAACTCGGAACCCCTTTACAAAAGTAAAGAGCAATATATATAGTGAGCCTTCCACCACTTGGCAAGCAGCAAACAAAAATATTTTGAATCCTAAGCAATGATGTTGCAGCAATAATTACCCTCAGTCATTGTAATAGAAAAGGTTTTGGCCATAGCATTTAGTCACCTCCCATCTAGGTGCATCCCCTGCGAATGATGGTAGTGGTCCCAAAAAAGTCCCATGCAAAAAAATTTCACCTCCTTGTATAGGGAGTTAGAACACGTGGTAGCATATTGCAACTCATAGTTCACCTCATCCCTTGCATTGAAGAAGCATGCGCTGAAGAGATGCATGGAAGTATTTCACTGCAGGCGACCAATTTTCTCCTTCCTACGTCAAAAAATTGCACTGAGATGACACGTAGCAACAATGTTTACCATAGACACCACTAGTGGGGCCCGCCAAATATTTATGCAATTGGGAGCAACGTGGCACGTGGGCGGGGCCCAATGAGGGAGCGAAGGGAAGTAGTTAAAATAGCCTACGGTGAAGACACGTGGGAGCATAGTGGGGGTTGATAGAAGAACAAAGGAGATAATTCCTTCGAAGAGCACAAAGTGGACACATGGCTAAGACCGACGGTCATTTATCAAAAATGGTCGTTGATATTTATTGAAGGCATGGATCGGGGCCTAGCAAAAAAAAACCCAAAGGGAGCATGGTGAATTTTGTATTCACAACTTCTGGCAACTATAAGGGGAATTTTTCTTAAGGAATGAGGAGCCCAAAACTTTCTCTACTTCGCAAACCAAAGAACCATCCATTAGGTGATGGAATTAGAGCTTGGAAAGGGTTGCCTACAAGGATGGCTAATCATCTTTGGATAATCTCGATAAGTTGCACAGATTCTCATGCACTCCTTTTAGGTCAAGCATTTCTTTATAAGGAAGCACCTCAAGTAAGTCAGCCCCTTCCTCACAATGGAAATGTAGCTATGTGAGAGGATGAATGACACATTCAATGTATGCTATCGTAGGAGGATGGCTGAAATCTTGGAATGTGGCTAGGTCCTACTCTTTTTCCTTAATTATTTTTGCAATTTGCTTGGCTGTGGCAATTGACCCATCTTCAAGAAACGAGGACGATAGGCCCAATTCAGCTACTCAAGAGAAACTTTCCTACATGCCATCCATGGTCTTGTTCATTGCAGCTATGCAAGTGCTAGTTTGTAGGAAGGCCAAGTGGCATTGGATGAGCTTGTTTATCGATTGGGCGGCAACATCTTGATCTTCAATTCTTGCCTCTGCCAAGTCTTCATCAGAAACTGGGTATAGCTTTCTTAGCAAACTCTTTTCCTCATGAACCCTTTCTATGATGAACCTTAGGAATTGCTCGATTGTTCCATGAACCTCCTGGATCAACTTTTTTGCCTTCGAGATAAACTAGAGTGTTGGCTGCAATGTTAGGCAGAAGGCCTTAAACTTTTCCCAATATGAAATGTATAGTTGTTGAGCTACTGGAATAAGGTCCGGCAACACAGTAGGGGCCTAGGGAGTGCTCTTCAAAAGGGAAATATTTGCATCCTTCAAGCCAATATCCTCTAGTAATTTGGCATTTCTCTTTTTTGTGGATGCAATTTGTTCCCCGAAGCTACTTAGCTCTTTAAACCAATTCTCTTCATCCCATGCGTGATTTTCCAACCTTGTGTCAAGAGATGACTTTGTCTCTTGGAGATCCTTTTCCAATCGAGCCCTTTGGGCTTCAAAATATTCCTTCTATCATTTTTATTTTTGCTCATGTTGAGTGTGTTGAGCTGCTAACTATTCATCCTTTTGTTGCAACTTTTGCTTTGTCAAGGCCAATTGGTTATGATATTCCAGGTTCTTCACCCACAGCTCATTGATCAATGTGGGGCCAAGAGATTGGGACTTCTTGAGTTCTTCTTGGAGTTTTCTCTACTCCAACTCTTATGCCCTTTCTTTCTCTGATGAGCGTGCAACTTCTACTTCTAGTGATTTCTCCCTTGTATCCAAGAAACTGACCCTTTCCTTCACAAGCTTTAGTTGTTCCTCCTTTTTCTTTAACTAACGGCCAGACTTTAGGAAGTCATTCGTCACCACCCATTGCGTTTCCCCCATGAGTTCTACCTTTTCTTGCGGTCAGGCTACATTCATATTGAGACCCAAGGCATACATGACATAATCATCCAGCAACATCTCCCTGTAATTTGGTAGTATTTAGGTACATGGAAAAATTGAGTGTTCCTTGTGCCTCATTGTACACAGTATACACTTTCGGCTCCACATCCATTTTTTCATCCTTAGCTTTTTTCTTTTGCATTCTAAGAGCTCACATTTTCTTTGTGGCTTCTCCATAGGATATAAATTCAGATGGGGACTGAACTAGCCTACCAACAAAGGGTGTACCTAGAGTTAGAGAAAAAGGGAATGTAAGTGTGGCAGGCCCCTATGTTTTCTTCTTCTAGAGAGTAACCATTTGTAGGGAGAAATAAGAGACTTTCCAAAGTTCAGTTTTCAAACTGGTGGAAGGGCTCATTGGTTGTCATGGAGATGGGGTAGTCTTTGTAAATTCCATCTACTGGGAAAATTGGGTCAGAACTAAGGTAGCTAAAACAATAGGGGTGTCAATGGCAATTAAGCCTTCGAAAAGAGAGGCGGGGAGAGATTGAGCAGCGGTGACTGGTGTTAAGGTTGGCAGAGGCATTAAGATAGATGGCCCAGTATGGGTGAATTAGGAGAAACCTCCTGCAAACATTGTTGTAGGGGTAGAGAATGTAGGGATGACAATTGTTGTAAGGGGTAACACCTAAATGGAAGAGGATACTAAGGATTGGGAAGTAAGAAAAGTAGATGTGAACATTACCTATTGACTGGATGATGGTGGTGGTTCGTTCATTGCTCACTCCTTACTTACTTCGATCTCTTTGATAGTTGTCAGTATTTGGCTTATGACAGTCTCTTGTGATCCTTCTCCCATGATAGCTTATGTGCACTGTCATTTAGCAGTCAGGGTGTCACTCACTTCTATAGTCTTTGGTTGTTGTTTTTGGGATACTCTTGTTGTTTTTGAGGCCCATTGGATACCCACATGCTATGTTTGATTGAGAAGACAATCTATGACTATAATAGCTTTGTTAATTCTTGTGCCATTAGTGCTTCAATCTTGGGGTTGACTGGCCTCTATTTTTGGCAAACCGGCTTTACGCTTTTTGCCAGTTCTATTATATGTTGGATGATATCAGGATCATATCTTTTGAGGTCATCATATGACCATGCCACCACTCCATACTTTTCACATAAGTTGATAAGCCTTACTTTGTCATGATGTGAGACATATTTCCAGACCTTAAGTTTTCTTCCATCTCTGACCCAAAGATCGGCACAGTCATTTTTATTTGCTACAAACTTCCTCGTCATTTCTTGCTTGATGATAGTTATTTCACTAACAATAGTCTACAACATTTCCTTGAACTCACTCATCTCCTCATTTGAAGAGTCAAATTTAGAAGTGACATTTTGTGGCACACTCGAATATATGTACATAGATTCAAGAGGAGCTTGCGCATTGGTAGAAATTATCTCGTAAGAAGGAACCAATATTTTTGGAAATATGGGAATAATGGGTTGAGGTGGCAACTTCCCAGAATCTATCAAATTTTTCTCCTTGACAATGGTGCTATAGGCGTCCGATAGTGTGGTCCCGCCTAAAGACTGGATCATCATTGAAATGTCAAGGTTGATAGACTTTAGGTAGAACATGAACACAAAATTAGGTGGCAGGTGGATATCAACTTAAATTCTCTGCCATATTGTATGGAACCGGGCATTGAAGTCAGCCACGGCTTCGTGTGGAGCGCTCTTTATGACCAACAGCTAATAGTATACTGAGGATTGGTCTCCATTGTTAAAAAATCTCTAATAGAAAGGATCTCTGAGATCATCCTAGGTACTGATAGTGTTCAGTTGCAACATCCAGAACCAATCTAATGCTTTGCCTCTAAAAGAGGTGGTAAGCAAGCTTAGTACTATATTTTGGTCTGTAACACTATGTACCAGGCATACGTCTACAATATCTTGTAGATGTTTGGCTGGTGTTCTGGAGTTGTCTCTGGTGAATGTAGGCATAGCTTTCAAAGTGGAGACCAAGATAGCAGACCAAACAATAATTGCTACCGGCACTACAAGAGGACTCTTAACATCCCATGCCACATATTTTTTGTTAGCAGTAGGCAACATGGCTAGTGGAAAGGGCGGAAGAAATGAGACGTTCACTAATTGGGTCATGGGTTGTACTATCCTAATGGCGGTACTAATAAACTAGGATTATTTGCTATTTGGGACCTAGTAACAAGTCGATGGCTCATGTGCTCTTTTAAAATTTAGGTTCATTGAAGCTTAGTCCCATCGAGCATGCTAGGAAAGAAAAAATTGTTGATGCCTAAAACTGGCAAGGTAACAACCCTCTATGGGAAACTCAATTTATGGGGGACTTATTGCGCTAAATTGATTGACCTCCATATTTTTAAAGAAGTCAGCTTTTTCTATAATTGGTTTTTGGAATAGGAAAAGGAAGTAAATATAAAAAATAAAGGATATAACTAAGGTGATGCGCCATAATTTAGATGAAAGGCACGATAAATATATCTTTTGGATATGATTTAAGGGTTTATTCAACAATCTTCTATGTCCTAAAATAACAAAAATTAAAGATTAAAGCATGAAAAAATCATTTAAGGACATATAATAATTTTCACACCTATTTACTGAAAAGAAGAGTCAAAAGACATGATCTAAACCAGAAAACATGCATTCAAATTATAGAAGTTTGGAAAATAAACAATTCAAACAATAATGGAACAATATAAAGTTTATCAATAGCATGAGAAAAAAAAGAGGATGAAAAATGGCACAATCTATGAGTTCTTGCAATAATATAAACAATAAAAGGCCTGGTGTCTTTCTAAAATCCTATAATTCTTGGACTCATGGAACTTAGAACATGTAACATGTAATCCTCAAAATCAAAACCCCTTGGACTCATGGAACTTAGAACATGTAACATATAATCCTCAAACATTGATGTTGTAGCAATGATTACCCTCAGTCATTGTAACAAAAAAGGTTTAGGCCATATAATTTGGTCACCTCCCATCCAGGTGCATCCCCTACGAATGATGGCAGTGGTCCCGACAAAGTCTCGTGCAAACAAGTGTCACCTACTCATATAGGCAGTTACAAAATGTGGCAGCATATTGCAACCCATAGTTCACCTTATCCCTTGCGTTAAAGAAGCATGTGCTGAAGAGATGTGTGGCATAATTTCACTAACCACGACCAATTTTCTCCTTCCTACATCAAAAACTTGTGTTGAAATTACACATAGCAACAATGTTTACCATAGACACTGCCTGTGGGGCCTACCAAATCTTTATATGATTGGGAGCAATGTGGCATGTAGGCATGGCCCAATGAGGGAGCAAAGGGAATCCATTAAAATAGCCTGTGGTGAAGACACGTGGGAACATAGTGGGGGCTAGTAAAAGAAAAAAGGAGAGAATTCCTTTAGAGAGTGCAAAGCAGACACGTGGCTGAGGTCGGTGGCCATTTATCAAAAAGGGCCATCAATATTCATTGAAGGAATAGATCAAGGCCTATTAAAAAACAAACCCGAAGGGAGCATGGTGAATTTTGTATTCACAACTTCTGGAAACTATTAAAGGAATTTTGCTTGAGGAACGAAGAACCCAAAAATTTCTTTGGTTCATAGACTATAGCACCATACATTGGGCGATGGAGTTAGAGCTTAGAAAGGGCTACCAATCGTCTTCAAATGGTCTAGATAAGTTGCACAGATTCTCTTGTGCTCCTTTTAGGTCAAGCATTTTTTTATAAGGAAGCACCTCAGGTAATCCAACCCCTGCCTCACAATGGAAAAGTAGCTATGCAAGAGGATGAATGACACCTTCAATGTCTGTTGCAGTAGGAGGTTGGCTGAAATCCTGGAAAGTGGCTAGGTCCTAATATTTTTCCTTAATTTTTTCTATAATCTACTCGGCTATGCTGTTCAACCCATCTTCAAGAAACAAGGATGGCATGAACAATTTAGCTAGTAAGGAGAAATTTTCTTGCATGCCATCCATGGTCTTGTTCATTGTAGTTGCACAAGCATTAGTTCAGGAAGGCCGAGTGGAAATGGATGATTTTTTTTGCAACCTGGGTGACAACATCCCGATCTTTGATTCCTGCCTCTACCAAGTCTTCATCAGAGACTGTGTATAGCTTTCTTAGCAAACTCTTTTCCTCAGGAACCCTTTATGTGATGAACCTTGAGAATTTATTGATTGTTCTGTGAACCTCCTGGCTCAATTTTATCGCCTTCAAGATGAACCAGAGCATTAGCTGTAGTGTTAGGAATAAGGCCTTAACCTTTTACCAATATGAAATGTATACCTATTGAGCTACAGGGATAAAGTTTAGTCACTCAATAGGGGCCTAGGGATCCCTCTTTAGAAGGGTAATCTCCTCGTCCTTCAAGCCAATATCCTCTGTTAATTTTGCATTCCTCTTTTTTGTGAATGCAAGTTGTTCTCTAAAGCTACTTAGCTCTTTAAACAAGTTCTCTTTGGCCCGGGCATGATTTTCCAACTTTGTGTCAAGAGATGACTTTGTCTCTCGAAGCTCATTTCCCAATCAGGCCTTTTGGGCTTCAAATTCTTCTATCATTCTAATTTTTGCTCATGTTGAGCACACTAAGTTGCTAACTCTTCATCCTTTTGTTGTAGCTTCTACTCCGTTAGGGCCAATTGGCTATGATATTCCAGGTTCTTCACCTACAACTCATTGCTCAGTGTGGGGCCAATGGATTGGGATTTCTTGAGTTCTTCTTGGAGTTTTCTCCACTTCAACTCTTCTACCTGTACTTTCTCTAATAAGTGTGCAACTTTTGCTTCTAGTAATTTCTCCTCATCTCTAGGAAATTGACCCTTTTCTTCAAAATATTTAGTTGTTCCTCCTTTCTCTTTAATTAATGGCTAGGCTTTAAGAAGTTGGTTGTCACCACCCACTATGTTTTCTCCATGAGTTCTACCTTGTCCTGCAGTCGGGCTGCATTCAGATCGATCCCCATAGAATACATGTTGTAATCATCCACCAACATCTCCCCCTATAATTTGGTAGTATTTGGGTACATGGTGGAAAAATTGAGTGTTCCATGTGCCTCATTGTACACAATATGCACTTTCAACTTTGCATTTCTTTTGTCATCCTTAGCCTTTTTCTTTTGCATTCTAAGAGCTCATGTTTGATTTGTTGCTTCTCCCTGAGATATGAATTCAGATGGCGACTAAACTAGCCCACCAACAAAGGGTGCACCGAGAGGTAGAGAAAAAGGGAATGTAAGTGTGGTAGGTCCCTGCATTTTCTTCTTCTAGAAAGTAACCGTTTGTGAGGATAAATAAGGGACTTTCCAGAGTTCATTTTGTGAACTGGTAGAAGGGCTCACTGGTTGCCGCAGAGATGGGGTAGTTGTTATAGAGTTTTTCTACTAGGAAAATTGGGCTAGACTCGAGGTAGCTAAAATAATAGGAGTTCCAATGGTGGATGAGCCTTCAAAAAGAGAGGTGAGGAGAGATTGAGCAGTGGTGGTTGGTATTAAGGTCTACAAAGGAATTAAGATAGATGGCCTAGTCTAGATGAATTGGGAGAAACCTCCTGCAAGCATTGTTATAGCGGTAGAGAAGGTAGGGCCAACACTTGTTGTAAGAGGTGTTGTGTAAATGGAAGAGGATACTAAGTATTGGGAAGTAGGAAAAGTAGAAGCAAATATTACCTATTGACTGGATGATGGCGGCAGTTCACTCGTTTCTCGCTCCTTAATTACTTTGAGCTCCTGGCTAGCTTTGAGTATTTGGCTTGTGGAATCCTCTTGTGATCCTTCTCCTATGATAGCATCTGTGTGCTATCATTTATAGGGTGGGGTGTCCCTCACTTCTACAGTCTCTAGCTACTGTTGTTGGGATACTCTTGTTGTTTTTGAGGCCCAGGTGAGTGTCCACAAGGCTCTTGATAAATTTAGTTGTACATTTGAAGTGACATAGGACAGAAATCCTATAGAATTCTTCTTGTGCTAGGAAAATGATGCTAATGTCTTATCTTCCTCTTACACCTTCTCTTCTCCTTCATCAGGGTCATTTCTTCCACTTGCACTTGATTCAGAAACAGGGTGCTCATCATCCCACAACATTTCAAACTATTCATCATCTGGCACACCTTCATAAGATGCATCAAGCTACTTTGTTTCTTGGAGATACACCTAGAAGGCTCTCATCTTTTCTATACTCCATTCTTCTTCATTTGTCAACTTATTATACAGGGCCTTCCCCATTTTACAGTTCTCATTATAATTCATTTCAACAAAATAGAACCTATTCCATGGCGGCATGTTGTCTTCTGTGGGGATATGAATTAGGTCAACCAATAATTTATCTTCATCCTCCAATGGGTTGTGCCTCTTTCCCTAGTAAGGTCGAGGGCTATGAGTTACCTTGATATGCTCATATGGTAGACCATTGAAAGGGTTCTAATCCCATTTGTCACAGATCATTTCCAACCCTAAATGAGCAAGCTTATCCTGCAACAGTGGGTGTTTCTACTTCTTTTTCATGGCCACTATTTTGAAGCTTTGTGGATAGATGAAGAATCCCTTCCTCTTGGCCTATTTTCTGCTGCAGAAGGTAATATCAATAATGCACACTTGTTGCAACAATTCAAGGGCTAGCACTTGATTTGTAACACATGTCAGAAGGAAGAATGGTTCCTTGTGAAGCTTCACATTTGGATGAATGTAAAATCCACTCTAAAAAACCAGTCACATCTGGGAATGAATTTTTGCATATACTTTGTCTTCATCAAGGTGAGCCAATTAATACCCTCCTCTCCTTGCAAATCTTCCAAAATTGGAGTCAAGAAATAATCTGAAAATGCATAATAGTCAAAAGTAGAAGAGGGGAGAGGGGTCTAGACAACCTCTCTCGCCTATCAAAGAAATTAGGGTTCTGATGCAAAAACATATGGGAAAGGTAGTATAGAATTTTGAACTTCCGTTCAACTTGATATTTGTTAATTTTCTCTATCATTTTCTTTGAGAGGTATCCTACGAAATCATACCAGAAGTTAGATTATTTCCTACATAATTGGAAAGTTGGGCCTAATTGAAACACATACACCTATTGGTCGGTGTCTTGACCAGAAAAAAATTCCATCATTGAAAAGGAATCTTGTAGGTCTTCATTGAAAGCATCGTGTTGTGTCAGAATTCTTGATGGCTTCCCCCGCTCCACTTCAACCCTTTGGCTTTCTTCAATATAAAAATCTAGATCCTTATTCCTAGTGTTCCATATATGATCCCCTTGTTTGGGAGTAAATTTCTCCACTATCATCCCTCTTTTCCTAGGATCTGGAATGCACAACATATTCCAGATGGCACTCAAAGTAATGTTAACTAACAAAGTTCGACCCTCAATACTATTGGTATTTGGGTAGAAATGCTTAATGGCTACATTGACTAATTTTGGGCAGTAGTGCATAGATGGGACCATTTATTAAGGAAGCCCATTGGACCATATATTCTCTGCCATCAAAATTATCATTTTGGAGACCTTCATCTTTTTTTGGCTACTTCTCTCAATCCTTTAGGGTTCTTTGCAAGAAAGGGATCATGGATATTATCCCAATCCTCTTGATTTAACTTCTAGTCTTTGTAGTTTTTGGGCTTGTCTAGCTCCTTTTTGTTTTCCCACTTTGGCTTGTCAAGAATACTCGGTGTAGCATAGGAAATATTCTAAAAGACATTGGTTGTTGGTGCATCTCGCATAGACTTAGATAGGCTTCACATCGCCTCCTACCTAGTAAGGTCGAGGGATATGAGTTACCTTGATATGCTCATATGGTAGACCATTGAAAGGGTTGTAATACCATTTGTCACAGATAATTTCCAACCCTAAATGAGAAAGCTTATCTTGCAACAGTGGGTGTGTCTAATTCTTTTTCATGGCCACTATTTTTGAAACTTTGCGGACAGATGAAGAATCCCTTCCTCTTGGCCTTTTCTCTGCTGCAAAAGGTAATATCAATAATGCACACTTACTGGAACAATTCAAGGGCTAGCACTTGATTTGTAACACATGTCAGAAGGCAGAATGGTTCCTTGTGAAGCCTTGCATTTGGATGAATGTAAAATCCACTCTAAAAAACCAGTCACATCTTGGAATGAAGTTTTGCATATCCTTTTTCTTCGTCAAGGTGAGCCAATTAATACCCTCCTCTCCTTGCAAATCTTGCAAAATATGATTCAAGAAATAATCTAAAAAATGCATAATAGTTGAAAGTAGAAGAGAGGAGAGGGGTCTAGACAGAAACTAGCTTTCTTCTATTCTTTTTCATCAAAAATAGACAACCTCTCTCACCTATCAAAGAAATTAGGGTTCTGATGCAAAAACATATGGGCAAGATAGTATAGAATTTTGAACTTCCATTCAACTTGATATTTGTTAATTTTTTCTATTATTTTCTTCGAGAGGTATTCTACGAAATCATACCAAAATTTAGATTGTTGCCTACAGAATTGGAAATTTGGGCCCAAATTAGATGGATACACCTCTTGGTCGGTGTCTAGACCGGAAAAAAATTCCATCATTGAAAAGGCATCTTGCAAGTCTTCAATGAAAGAGTCATGTTGTGTCAGAATTCTTAGTGGCTTCCCTCGCTCTACTTCAACCCTTTGGCTTTCTTCATTATAAAACTCCAGATCCTTATTCCTAGTGTTCCATATATGATCCCCTTGTTTGGGAGTAAATTCCTTCACTATCATACCTCTTTTCCTAGGATCTAGAATGCACAAAAAATTCCATATGGCACTCGGGGTGATGTTAACTGACAGATTCCAACCCTCAATACTCTTGGTATTTGGGTTGAAATGCATAATGGCTACATTGACTAATTATGGGCAGTAGTGCATATATGGGACCATATATTGAGGAAGCCCACTAGACCATATCTTCTTTTACATCGAAATTATCCTTTTGGACACCTTCATATTTTTGTTGGCTACTTCTCTCAATCCTTTAGGGTTCTTTGCAAGAAAGGGATCATGGATATTATCCCAATCCTCTTGATTTAACTTCTAGTCTTTTTAGTTTTTGGGCTTTTCCAGTTCCTTTTTGTTTTCCCACTTTGGCTTGTCAAGAATACTCGGTGTAGCATAGGAAATATTCTAAAAATACATTGGTGGTAGGTGCACCTCGCATAGCCTTAGATAGGCTTTGCGTCACCTCCTACCTAGTAAATTTGAGGGCTATGAGTTACCTTGATATGCTCATATGGTAGACTATTGAAAGGGTTGTAATCCCATTTTTTGCAGATCATTTCTAACCCTAAATGAGCAAGCTTATACTGCAATAGCGGGTGTGTTTTCTTCTTTTTCATGGCCACTATTTTGAAGCTTTGTGGATAGATGAAGAATCTGTTCCTCTTGGCCTTTTTCTACTACAGAAGGTAATATCAATAATGCACACTTGCTGGAACAATTCAAGGTCTAGCACTTGATTTGTAACACATGTTGGAAGACAAAATGGTTCCTCATGAAGCCTCGTATTTGGATGAATGTAAAATCCACTCTGAAAAACCAGTCACGTTTGGGAATGAAGTTTTGTATATACTTTGTCTTCGTCAAGGTGAGTCGATTAATACCCTCCTCTCCTTGCAAATCTTGCAAAATTGGAGTCAAGAAATAATCTGAAAATGCATAATAGTCGAAAGTAGAAGAGAGGAGAGGGGTCTAGATAGAAACTAGCTTTCTTCTATTCTTATTCATCAAAAATAGACAACCTCTCCCACCTATCAAAGAAATTAGGGTTCTAATGCAAAAACATATGGGCAAGATAGTATAGAATTTTGAACTTCTGTTCAACTTGATATTTGTTAATTTTCTCTATCATTTTCTTTGAGAAGTATTCTATGAAATCATACCAGAAGTTAGATTTTTTCCTACAGAATTGGAAAGTTGGGCCCAATTGAAACACATACACCTCTTGGTCGATGTCCAGACTAGAAAAAAATTCCATCATTGAAAAGGTATCTTGCAGGTCTTCATTGAAAGTGTCGTGTTGTGCCAAAATTCTTGGTGGCTTCCCCCGCTCTACTTCAACCCTTTGGATTTCTTCATCATAAAGTTACTCCAGATCCTTATTCCTAGTGTTCCATATATGATCCCCTTGTTTGGGAGTAAATTCCTCGAATATCATCCCTCTTTTCCTAGGATCTGGAATGCACAACATATTCCAAATGGCACTCAGGGTGATGTTAACTGACAGAGTCTAGCCCTCAATATTGTTGGTATTTGGTTTGAAATGCTTAATGGATACATTGACTAATTTTGGGAAGTAGTGCATAGATGGGACCATATATTGAGGAAGCCCACTCCAGACCATATCTTCTTTGCCATCAACATTATACTTTTGGACACCTTCATATTTTTTTTGGCTACTTCTCTCAATCATTTAGGGTTCTTTACAAGAAAGGGATCATGGATATTATCCCAATCCTATTGATTTAACTTCTAGTCTTTGTAGCTTTTGGGCTTGTCCAGCTCCTTTTTGTTTGCCCACTTTGGCTTGTCAGGAATACCCGGTGTAGCATAGGAAATATTCTAAAAATACATTGGTGGTTGGTGCACCTCACATAGCCTTAGATATGCTTCACATCACCTCCTACCTAGTAAAGTCGAGGGCTATGAGTTACCTTGATATGCTCATATGGTAGACTATTGAAAGGGTTGTAATCCCATTTTTTGCAGATCATTTCTAACCCTAAATGAGCAAGCTTATCCTACAACAATGGGTGTGTCTGCTTCTTTTTCATGGCCACTATTTTGAAGCTTTATGGATAGATGAAGAATCCTTTCCTCTTGGCCTTTTTCTGCTACAGAATGTAATATAAATAATGCACACTTGCTGGAACAATTCAAGGACTAGCACTTGATTTGTAACACATGTTGGAAGATAGAATTGTTCCTCGTGAAGCCTCGCATTTGGATGAATGTAAAATCCACTCTGAAAAACCAATCACATTTGGGAATGAAGTTCTACATATACTTTTTCTTCGTCAAGGTGAGTCGATTTATACCCTCCTCTCCTTGCAAATCTTGCAAAATTGGAGTCAAGAAATAATCTGAAAAAGCATAATAGTTGAAAGTAGAAGAGAGGAGAGGGGTCTAGATAGAAACTGGCTTTCTTCTATTCTTATTCATCAAAAATAGACAACCTCTCCCGCCTATTAAAGAAATTAGGGTTTTGATGTAACATCATATGGGCAAGATAGTATAGAATTTTGAACTTTCATTTAGCTTGATATTTGTTAATTTTCTCTATCATTTTCTTCGAGAAGTATTCTATGAAATCATACTAGAAGTTAGATTGTTGCCTACAGAATTGGAAAGTTGGGCCCAATTGAAACACATACACCTCTTGGTCGGTGTCCAGACCAGAAAAAAAATCCATCATGTTGAAAAGGCATCTTCCAGGTCTTCATTGAAAGCATTGTGTTGCGCCGAAATTCTCTAGTGGCTTCCCCCACTCTACTTCAACCCTTTGTCTTTCTTCATTATAAAACTCCAGATCCTTATTCCTAGTGTTCCATATATGATCCCATTGTTTGGGAGTAAATTCCTCCACTATCATCCCTCTTTTCCTAGGATTTGGAATTCATAGCATATTCCAAATGGGACTCGGGGTGATGTTAACTGACAGAGTCCAACCCTCAATATTGTTGGTATTTGGGTTGAAATGCTTAATGGATACATTGAATAATTATGGGTAGTAGTGCATAGATGGGACCATATATTGAGGAATCCCACTCCATACCATATCTTCTCTACCATCAACATTATCCTTTTGGACACCATCTTTTTGTTGGCTACTTCTCTCAATCCTTTAGGGTTCTTTGCAAGAAAGGGATTATGGATATTATCCCAATCCTCTTGAATTAACTTCTAGTCTTTTTAGTTTTTGGGCTTGTCCAACTCCTTTTTGTTTTCCCACTTTGGCTTGTAAGGAATACCCAATGTAGCATAGGAAATATTCTAAAAGACATTGGTGGTTGGTGCACCTCGTATAACCTTAGATAGGCTTTGTGTCGCCTCCTGCCTAGCTTCTTGGCTTGAACTTTCTACCATTCTTAAGTTGTGTGAAGTTTCTACTTAGCCTGAACCTCTCCATGATTTCTACCTCAATTCTAGTTGTCTACTAGAATTTTTTTCCTTTTCGCTTTGAGTAGTTTTTTTGGAAAAAAAACTTTTTAAGTGCTTTAAAACTTTTACATGTAATACCTTGTGATCTTTTCTCAAGGTGGTAGATGGGAGTTACCTTTTTGCATTTAATTTGGCATCTACCGCCAACCATTTGGCTTGTGCAAGATGAATTACTTTCCATTTTGAAATGATAAGACTTCATAATTACAATTAGTAACCATATTGTACAATGTGATTTTCTTGGAACTTAAGCCAACACTTTGCTAGTAGCTTAACCATTCGTATGTGTTGGCAATTAATATCTCAAAAGGAATGATTAAGCCAAAGATGTGACTAGCATTCGAAAAGATATGAGCTCTACCTTGGAATACACAAAACACTTGAAGAATGACACCTTAGTCTTTCGTCGTGCATAACACTATCGAACACTGCCACCAACTTAGGCTAATTAATTAGCCCTTATTAGATTTGTACGATGCATCAAGCTGTACTCAGCAAATATAATTGGGTGGGAAATTCAAGAAAGGTTGGGCACAACTTATAGGTTGGTACTTGACTAACATCATGTTTATGGTAAGAATATTACCACACATTTCCTATAAATAGGCACCTTAGCAGTGGAAAAATCATGCTTAGTGATTTGAGAAAATCTGGTATTAGGCAATTGGCTTAGTAGTTTAGCATTATCAGTTGTGTAGCATTATCATAGGCTATACTCAGGCACTTTGCAGATGTTGTTTTAGGGTATTTGTAGAGTCTGAAAATATGAACACCCCAATTAGGCTAGTGTCACATAAGTCCCAGACTACTTTCTTAGGTGAGATTTCTATCAAGCATTTAAAAAGGATGATGAAGAATAAGCACTTGCTAGCTATCATAGCCATAAAATGGGCCTTGGGATGGAAATTCCTTGAGTATGAGGACAAATATAGGGTTAACACTAATGGGTGCTCATATTTTGTTGCCTTCATGCTAGATATAGGAGTTCCTAAGCCCTTGATTTTCCATTTGGTAAAGAAAGTTTTTCCCAAGAAGTACATGAATGGCCTCAGGGAGGTAATGGAAAATGTTGCACATGGTGGGAGAATTTTGACCGCGAGTGACCTTTGGAGGTTCATAGAAGACGATACGATTGTGTCATGGTTGTCATTTTTTAGTTCCTTTCACCTCCAGTCACAAGATGAGCACCGCCTAAGGGTCACTCGAGCCTACCACTTCTTGTTCCATATCTACAACATGGTACTATTCTACGACATCAACTGGTAAATGAGCTTCAAGAACCCAGTGTTCCCTCCACCTACTTTTTCTCCTTTGGATGATGTTGCCACTCTTGATGATGCCCTTGTGGATGAAGATATTGTGGACATTGTTGTTGATGGGTCCGTTGCTGCTACCCATGTCATGGATTGAAGACTTCCATGTTTTTCTTTTTACTTTCTAAAAATCTCATAGTAATTAGTCTATTTTTTGTATACATGCCTGAAAAAGGATTTTTGTAGTATATATGAAAGAAGTAGAATAGACTTATATAATTTTAGAAGAGTGGCCTTTGAGCCATTTTGGAAATGTAAATATCAAAGTATATATATAATGAAAATATATCTTTATATAATCATCTTGTCATCTTCTTTTGCATTCTGCAACTGGGTCATCTTTTCTTTTTCAGCATGTAGGTATCAATTTTGCTTGTGGGTGTTTAACTTTTCTGTTCTTTTCAGCTATGAGTTTATTTTCTTTACTCTCTGCCATAATGGGTCACCTGTTCTTTTCCACCTTGAACCATAGAATAAAATAAAAAGACCAGCCAACAAAACAAAAAGGGAAAGAAGGGAAAAGCACTATAAACATATTTACATGGGTATGGTAAGCAAGCTTAATTGAATATTTTTAGATGAATTTCATTGACCAAAATTCCCAACACTTCTTTTTCCATAGTTTCTAACTCATATGCATTATTCTCTTTGCAATGAATTATCCTGAATAGGCCTTTCCAAGTCAAACTTCCTATGCTAACCCAACTTCGCATCCCTTTAATTAAATTTTAGCACTAAGTCTCCATAGTTTAGACCTTGGTCAGACACTTTCTTGTCAAACCACCTTTTAACCACCTATTGGTAGTTAGTCATGGTTGTTAGGGACTTTTACCTTTTCTCTTGTACTTATAGCAATTCGACTAACCACACCTGCATTGTACCATTTTTTTCCACCTCGAGAGATTTTAGTAATTGCAGCACTAGGATCTCCATATAGATAGGAAATAACACCTCTTTTCCATTTACTAGCTCATATGGTAAAGTCTTGAGGACTTTCTTTGGAGTTATGCGGTCTGCCTAGAGTGTTGCTCAGAGGTTTTTATGACATTCCCTTTGGTATGTCGACCCAATATTTTTGAGAAGTGAAACCAGATTTTTGTTTGTTGACTCAGCTAATTCATTCCCCTATGGGTAGTAGTTTAATATTTTTTTAAGGAAAATGCCATGCGTAAGTGCAAATTGACTTACCTTAGAGCCCAGGAAAGCTTTAGAATTGTTGGAGATGATAGTTTTGGGTGGGTTGAATCTCACCACCAATTCCTTTACGAAATCCACTATCTTTTCCTTTGTCTCATTCTTTAGTGGCATAGCTTCAGTAAATCTTGTGAAATAGTCTGTGGCCATTAAGATCCATTTATATCCTATGTTGGAGGCTGGGTTCAACATTCTGATGAAGTCCAAACCCCATTGCATGAATGGCTCATCAACCACTATTAGATTGAGAGGCATTGTGGAATTTTTCCTTCTTCCTGCAAAGAATTGGCATTCCTTGCAAGCCTTTACCAAGAAGTAGGAATCATGAAATAGCATCATCCAAAAGTACCCCGTGCACATGATTTTGATGGAAATGGTCTTTGCTAAGAAATGCCCACCCGTGGAACTGCTGTGGTAAGTGTCAAGGACCATTTTTTCTTGCTCTATGGTAACATATCACAATAGAATGCAATTAAAATTTCTTTTGAATAGGATCCCTTCAATGATTGTGAATATGCTATTTTGTAGCCGGTAGAATCTCCTCTTCTGAGAAGGAAGGCCTAGTGGATATTTTCCTATGTGCATAAACAT
Source organism: Sequoia sempervirens (assembly GCA_007258455.2). NCBI lineage: Eukaryota > Viridiplantae > Streptophyta > Pinopsida > Cupressales > Cupressaceae > Sequoia > Sequoia sempervirens. Next base: position 1,278,401,955 of record VDFB02271358.1, on the reverse strand, counting down.
TACTCTATCCACCATCCAATTACCTTCAAATGTCGACTCGTTCATTAGGACTAGCTCCAACTGCTCTTCTTTGATGGTCATTTCTCTATCGTGCGCAAGATACTCGCATAGTCCTCTTCCCTGAATAGTCTTTGTAGGCTTGAACTCAATGTTGTATTCGACAATCTTGATGATCCAAGTGGCTCTTTTCTAGATGTTTTCTCCTTCCATGATGTATTCACGCACACTAGAATGCATGACATAGACAATCACCTTATTGCAAAAAATTAGGTGTCAAAACTTCTTAAGTCCCTTAACTATTGCAAACACTTGCCTCTCTACAAATTTTTAGTTTGTTTCATATTCTTTCAAGGTTCAGGAGTGAAATGCTATCATATTTTCTCCCTTTCCCTCATCATCTTTTTGAGTTAAGATAGTAGCAATGCTTGACTTTCTACTAAATACATACATTATAAAGTCCTTTGATAAATTTGGGTTGACCAGAATAGGAGTGGACGACATAGCATCCTTGACTTTCTCAAAGGCTTCTCTGGCTTCTTTCATCCATTTAAATGTTTGGTCCTCTTTCAACATTAGGGTGATTGGTCTGATTATTCCTGCAAAATTAGAAATAAATTTTCTAACAAAATTTACCTTTTCCAAGAAGGACTAGATGCCTTTCTTGTCGACCGGAAGGGGAAGCTCTTTGATTGCTTTCACCTGCTTCGGATCAATTGAAATTCCTTCTTTGGAAACTACATGCCCCAGTAGCTTGCCTTGCAATACTCTGAAGACACATTTTTTTGGGTTCAGGGATATTCCAAACTCTTGGCATTTCTTGAACACCATCTCAAGATGATGAAAGTGATCATCCTTGGACTTAGAGAACACTGTCAAATCATCTAAATATATTAGGATAATCTTGTTCATTAGTTCACTGAAAGCGATATCAATTACCTGTTGGAAGGTGGCTCCTGCATTTGAGAGGCCAAATGGAATCTTAGCATATGAAAACATTCCCCACTTGGTAGTGAACGTCATCTTATGTTGATCCTCCTCCTTGACCCAGATCTGATTGTAACCAGAGAAGCTATCTAATAGGAAAAACATCTTTGATCCTGCCACTGTTTGGAGGATTCACTCCATTGAAGGTAGTGGGTAATGATCCTTTAGGGATGCTTTGTTTAGGTCCCAAAAGTCTACACATAGGTAGATATCTCTATTCTTCTTTTAGACCAGAACCAAATTGGATACCCAGGTGTTATTTTTGATTGAGAATACAATCCATGACTAGATTAGATTTGTTAATTCTTGCACCATTAGTGCTTCAATCTTGGGGTTGACTAGCCTCTATTTTTGGAAAATTGGCTTTGTGCCTTCCACCAGCTATATTGTATGTTGGATGATATCGAGATCATATCCCCTGAGGTCATCATATGACTAGGCCACCACTCCATAATTTTCACAAAATTTGATGAGCCCTTCTTTGTCATGATGCAGACTTCTTTCCTGGCCTTAAGTTTTCTTCCATCTCTGACCCGAAGATTGGCATAGTCACTTTTATCTACTACAAATTTCATCTTGTATTTTCTTGCATCGTCACAATCAAAAAATATTTTTGAGAGTGACCAATCCCTTTGGAAGCTTGTTGGATTTAAACTAAATGATTTGTCCTTCATAAGCTTCGATGGTCTTTCATTGGAGCTGGTCGACAAATTCTCCTAATTGTTGGATGAATGAGGCAATGTTCTCATCACTATCGAATACTTGCCAACTTTGGTCATTATTTGGAATTGCTGGTCAGACTATTACTCACACCGAGTGTTTTTTGTGAATGAGTTCGGAGGAAAGATCAAACTAGGATCCGATTATTGCCATGTGGTCTACATTTGTATTTTGTAATCAAGGCATCATCTGAATGTTGAAAGATTCAAATCCCTCAATCAAGTCTCAAACTCGGTGTCTATAGGATCGGATGCAGACATTCTTGGCCGCAGAATTTTTGTGGACTTGATTGACCACTAGTTCAGAGTCTACAAACACCATTAATTCCTTTTTGCCCATCTATTCTGCAAGGCTTAAACCTTGCACCAGTCCTTCATTTTAGCTTCATTGTTTGAGAAAGTGAACTGGAAGCAGAAAGACTTCAGTGTCTTTTCATTGTGTGGGGATATTAAACATATCTTGGCCCTTGCGCCAACCTTACATCTTGCCTCGTCAAAGTGAAACATCCACAGTTCTAAGGCTTGACCACTCTCAGATTCTTTGACAACCTTCAAGAGAACTTGATCTTCATCATAAATGACATAGGTACCCAACTCGGTGGCATGGTAGTTGTTGAAAGGGTTAGTATCTATATATTCACTCAAGAGAACATCTTCTTGATCATCTTAATCTTCAGTCACTTTTTCATCTTCTAGTAGCTTCAAAGTTGATCATGGCTTCATCGGCCACATGTTCTGAATGCAACACTTCGGATAACATCTTCATTTTTGCACCATCCTTGGTCTTGATAAACATGTGGAACCAATCTAAGGATAGGTATCTTCCTACCTTTGAAGTAAATTCTTGGGATAGACAAAGGTCAAACATGGGGGGAACATCTATGATCATAGTGTCTTGTGACACTGTGATGCTAGGGCAGGTGAAAAGAGTCAAGGGAAGTTATTTTTTTATGCCTACAGTTCTGAATCTATTTCTATCCAGCTACATAACTCCTCTTTTTAAAGTTTCATAACTGAGCCCTAAAGCTTTAGCTATCTATTTCAACATGATTATGGTGTTGGCACCGGAATCAATCATGGCAATGTGTAATAACTTCTCTCCCACAATGAGAGTTAGGAAAAAGGTTTTTGGCTTTGTCTTGTCCTTTACCTCAGTAAGAGCCTCCATTGTGTTATTCATGAGAACTTTGGCAGGAGGTGATTGATCAACATCCTTTCCTTTTAGTGATTGATCCAGTGGTTCAATGATTAGATCCTCCTAAAGAGCCTTCTATAGCAATTTTTTTTCTCCAAAATAGCTAATATATCCCAAAGAGACACATTGGAAAATTATTTTTTCAATTATTCCACCACATTGAAGGGTGGCGAATTTAGAGATTTCTTCTCCTTAGCTCTTGTTATAAAAATTTCCTTATGCAGTGGGAATTGTTGTCATTGCAGAGGTACTGGATATCTTGTCAGAACCACCTTTAGGTTGTGGACTGATTAGTTGTGGGATGACTATTTCACCCACGAATCTTCTATTTGAGCAGTTGTTGTAATCGAACTACACCTGTAGTGTTTTAGATGTGGAAGCATCATTGCAAAACACTGCTTCTTCCTTCTCCATCCATGAGAAGAGTGTGTGGTCGAGAGCGATTTCCACTTCTTACTCCAGTGATATCCCCTTTATTTGTGTGGTGAGCACCATGTTGTCCATCTATGAAGAGGTTTACACATAGCTTTTGAGATTTGATGGTGTACCTTAGTTGTGTTGCTCTACCACCTTTTGTTGTAGGTTTCCACATGGGCAATTTCGGGGCATGTGTGAATCATTGTAAGGGAAGCACCAGGGGTTGGTGTCATCAATTAAATTATTTTTCCACACTATTAGCTCTTAGCATGAGCTTATATTAGCGCTCTACAATGGAGTGGGTACTGGTACTATTTGATTAGTTGTTTGCAATTATAGATTTGTGCAAGCTTTCCCTTAGAACTGGTTCTTTTGGTAAGAAGGCCTTCCACCTTGTAATTTTGATAAATCGGCTATGGAGGCATGGCCTTGTTGTGCTTGATGATAGTTATTTCTTTAACAATAGTCCACAACATTTCCTTGAACTTTCTCATCACCTCCTTTGAAGAGTCAAATGTAGAGGCAACGCTCTGTGGCACATTCGAATATGTGTACATAGATTGAGGAGGAGTCTGCACACTGGTAGAAGGAATCTCCTTAGCAGGAATTGATATTTCTAGAAATATGGGAATAATGGGCCGAGGTGGCAACCTCCCGGCATCTATCAAATTTTTCTTCACCTTGATAGTGGTGGTGTAGGTATATGGTAGTCTATTCCAACTTAAAGACTGGATCATCATTGAAATGTCAAGGTTGATAGACTTTAGGTAGAACATGAACACCAAATTAGGTAGCAGGCAGATATCAACTTAGATTCTCAACTAGCTTGTATGGAACCAAGCATTGAAGTCAGCCATGGCTTCATGTGGAGCCCACTTTATGATCAAAAATTGATAGTATAGTGAGGATCGTTCTGCATCATTCAAAAATCTCTAATAGAAAGGATCTATGAAATCATCCCAGGTACTGATAATGTTTGGTTGTAGCATCTAATACAAATCTAGTGCTTTTCCTCTGATACCAATCTAGTGCTTTTCCTCTGAAAGAGGTGCGAGCAACATTAGTGCTATATTATGGTCTGTAACACCATGTACTAGGCATATGTCTACAACATTTTACAGATATTTGGCTAGTGTTTTGGAGCAGTCTCCAGTGAATTTAAGTATAGCTTTCAGGGTGGAGACCAGGATAGTGGCCCAAATAGTTGGTGCTACAAGAGGACTTCCAGCGTCTCATGCCACATAATTTCTATTAATAGTGGGAAACATGGTTAGCAGAAAGGGTGGAGGAAGTGGGATGCTCACTAATTGGGTCATGGGTTGTAGTGTCCTTAATGGTGATACTAATAAACAAGGATTATTGGTTTTTTGGGACCTAGTAACAGGCTGATGGCTCATATGCCCTTCTAAAAATTAGGTTCATTGAAGTTCAATCCCACCGGGCATGCTAGGAAAGAAAAAAATATTGATGCCTAAAATTGGCAAGGTAGCAACTCTCTATGGGAAACTCAATTTATGGGGGACTTATTGCGCTAAAATAAGTGACCTCTAGATTTTTAAAGAGGTTGACTTCTTCTATAATTGGTTTTTTGAATGGCAAAAGGAAGAAGATATAAAAATAAAGGATCTAACTAAGGCGATGTGCCAGAATTTAGATGAAAGGTGTGATAAATTTATCTTTTGGATATAATTTAAGGGCCCATTTAGCAATCTTCTATATCCTAGAATAACAGAAATTAAAGATTGAAGTATGAAAAGCTCATTTAATGAAATAAAATAATTTTCACACCCATTTACTAAAAAGATGAGTCAAAAGACATGATCTAAACCAACAAACTTTCATTCAAATTATAGAAGTTCAACAAATAAACCATTCAAATAATAATGGAAAAGTATAAAGTTTATCAATAGCATGAGAAAACAAAGAGGTTGAACAATGGCACAGTCTATGAGTTCTTGCAATAATCTAAACAATAAAAGGCCTGGTGTCTTTCTGAAATCCTGTAATTCTTGGACCTATGGAACTTAGAACATGTAACATGTAATCTTCGAACTCAGATCCCCTTTACAAAAGAAAAGAGCAGTATATATAGTGAGCCTTCCACTGCCTGGCGAGCAACAACCGAAAAGATTCTGAATCCTGAGCGATGATTTTGCAGCAATGATTACCCTCAACCATTGTAACAGAAAAGCTTCGGGCCATAGCATTTGGTCACCTCCCATCCAAGTGCATCCCCTACAAATGATGGTAGTGGTCCCGAAAAAGTCTCGTGAAAACAAGTGTCACCTCCTCGTATAGGTACTTAGAACACATGGCAACATATCGCATCCCATAGTTTGCCTCATCCCTTCTATTGAAGAAGCATGCACTGAAGAGATGCGTGGCAACATTTCTCTACCCATGGCCATTTTTCCCCTTCCTACATTGAAAACTTGCGCTAAGATGACACGTAGCAACATTTTTTACAATAGACACCACTTGCAGGGCCTGTCAAACTTTTATGTGATTGGGAGCAACGTGGCACGCAGGTGGGGCCTAATGAGGGAGTGAAGGGAAGCAGTTAAAGTATCCTACGGTGAAGACATGTGGGAGCATAGTGGGGGTCGGTATAAGAACAAAAGATAGAATTCCTTCAAAGAGTGCACAACGGACACATGGCTGAGGCCAACAGTCAATTATCAAAAAGGGCCATCGATATTCATTGAAGGCACAGATTGGGGCCTATAAAAAAACAAAACCCAAAGGGAGCATGGTAAATTTTGGATAAATCATATCCAAAAGATATATTTATCGTGTCTTTCATCTAAATTATGATGCATTTCCTTAATTAGATCCTTTATTTTTATATCTTCTTCCTTTTTCCATTCCAAAAAACAAATTATAGGAGAAGTTGACTTCTTTAAAAATCTGGAGGTCACTTAGTTTAGAGCAATAAGTCCCCCATAAACTGAGTTTCCCATAGAGGGCTATTACCTTGCCAATTTTAGGCATCAACAGTAACCCAAGGAGGAAATTCATCTCCCAAACATTGACATTTCAAACTTTTTCTACATCTCTTCAGCAAACTTCTTACACATGGCTTCATTGCCTCCAAAGATAATATCATCCACATACACTTGACTACTATCAAGATTTTGTCTTCCTCAATTTTGAATTAAATATTACTATTTGCGGTGCCTTTACTAAATCCTTGTTGTATCAAATATTTGTCAAATCTTGCAATGTTCCAAGCTCTAGGAACTTGCTTCAATCCATACAATGCCTTCTTCAATTTGCAAGCCATATCCGGTTGATCTAACAATTGAAATCCTTCTAGTTGTTCCATGTAAACCTCTTCTTCCAATTCACCATTTAGAAAACCATCCTTCACATCCATATGATAAACTTTAAAGTTCTTATTTTCTGAAAAATGTCAAGAACATCTTGATAGCTTCCACATCCTAGCCATTGGAGCAATTTTTTCTTCAAAGTCTATACCTTCCACTTGTGAGTAACCCTTACACACAAGCCTTGCCTTATTTCTTACTACTTCTCCATTCTCATTCATTTTTTTTTATGAATACCCATTTAGTTTTAATTATGTTCTTGTTTGTTGATCTAGGAACCAATCCCCAAATCTAATCTTTCTCAATCTGCATAAGTTCTTCTTCCATTTCCTTCATCCAATGTTCATCTTTACATGTCTCACTCATTGTTATAGGTTCCTCTTTAGAAATTAAATACAAATTTACCTCAACTTCAGTAGCTTTGCTTCTTGTCAATATTCCTTTCCTCTTATCTCCAATGATATGTTCTTCAGAATGATTCTTTTGCACATACTTAGTGGTCTTAGGGGTCTTCTCTAGAGCTTCTTCCTCTTCATTTTGTACTTATTTTTCTTCAATTTTCTCTTCTTCTTCTTCTTCTTCTTCTCTACAATTAGGTTCATCTAACACATAACCATTTGCTACAATTGAATTCTACAAGTTTCCATCAAGCTTAACATTTGCACTTTCAACTATCTTTCTTAGCCTTTTGTTGTAACATATATAAGCTTTTCTTCTAGTAGAATATCCAAGGAAGATACCTTCATCAAACCTTTCATAAAAAATTTCAAAGTTTTCTTCATCTCTAAGTTTGATATAACATTTTCTTCCAAATACTCTAAAGTACTTGATCGTAGGAATCCTTCCATACCATAACTCATAGGGAGTCTTGGTGTTATTAGCTTTAGCTTGAACCTTGTTAAGTATGTAAACAACAATATGTAGGACCCATGATGGATTGGTCAAGATTGAACACGTTATTTTAAATCTTCTCTCTCGTGACTAGATCTTTGAGAATTGATTATCTAAATGAACACACACATAAAGTCACCCCATTTTTTTGAGATAGGGTGGATAGGAACCACATGCTAAGGAAAGAAATGGAGAAAAGAAAGAGGTTCTAAAAGCTTAAATCTTAAATAAATGAACTCTTAAAGTTGTTTGATAGATAAAAACCTTAAAATTTATTTATTTATTATCTTAGTTATAAATATTAAATCCATTGATTTAGTTATATTTAATAAGTAAAATAAATATACATAATATTTGATCAGCTTAAATGCGAAATTTCGTAGGGGTGGTGAGCATGAGGGAGGTTCTAGGAGAAGTGTGAGATGATTAAAAGGAGTGTGAGGCAACTACGAAGGGAAAGGAATCCTACTCGACTCCCTTTCATAAGAACTTTACAACTATTGATTTGACCAATGAGGTGGATGAGAAGGTGTCTATGTTTGAGGATCTAGAAATCATCACTAGGGTTATTGGTCCCAAGATGGAGTGAAGCAGTATTAGGGCCTAGATCATATTAGAAAAATGGTGCTCGATGAAGATTGCAAAGTTTCTGCCAAAAGGTTTTTTCATCGTTGTTTTCCAAACGGAGGAGGCTAGAGAGGAGATTCTTTTGAGCGAGATCTGGAAGATCAGTGACTCACCTTTGTATATGTAGAAGTGGAGCCAAAATTTTAATGCTACAAAACATGAACCATATGATAGTCCAGTCTGGATTCAGATATACAACTTTCTGATGGAATACTGGGCAAAGGATTTCTTGGTGAGGATAGGAAGATCACTAGGGAATTTGGTTGATGCAGATCTGAGAATAATTGAAGGAGATTCCTATATATATGTTTGAATTAAGATAGTTGTTGTCAAGAAAATCCCAAAGGAAATTTTTCTTTGTGTAGGCAGTGAGAATTAGATGCAGCAGGTGGAAGTCGAAGAATAAAAAATATTTTTCTCACGATGTAGAGGGAGGGATCATTGGGTGGTGAATTGCAAGGAGGCTAGGTTTAGGAAGATGATGGCACCTTTAAAATTTTCAAATTTTGAGTTCCCATGTTGAAAAAAGTTGATTTGCACACTCAGAAGTGCACCTAAAAAATTTTCCCCAGTGACCTACTTTGGAGGCTCATGATTCAAATCCAGTTGACTTCCATGCCAAATACCTTAGTGAGCATATTCATTTGACATATGGTAGCACGCCTTCTCAATTTCAGCTTCTTGTGATGAGTTTTGATAGGGTTTAGAAATGACAATTTAGAGCATTCTAGGACTGTTTTGTTGTTTGAAAACTCTCAGTCCTACGAAGTGGCCTCCTATTCTGACCAATATTTCATTACTGGATAATCATCATGGAAATTGGATTGATTCCTTGTATTCCCCTCATATTCATTGCTCTCCAGTCCATTTTTAAAGTCTCATGATCAGATTTGATATTTTTACCAGGTTGAAAGCAAATGTGGTTTGTTCTACTTTTACATTGCATTTTTGGAATGTTTCAAGGTGGTCAACTTTGACCCCTAATATATCGTGAAGAATGATGATTGAAGGAAAGTCCTCTTGTACTTGTGCTCAATTGACCTAAATGATCCAATGTTTCCAATGGTAGCTTCCCAGAAGGTGATTTGATATTTTTTCGAGATGGTGACTTGGTGTGCTCGAGTTGGTTTATGATAAGTGCAGTTGTAGAAAAGTCTAAGTGAGCCATTTTGGATGTTAATATCTTGCACCTCAAAATCTTTTTTTCCAAGGTTTTTGTTACACTACATTTTTGGGTCAAATCTCTACATGCCTATGCATTTTCATAGCTCTAGGAGGTTGTTTGACTGATTTTCCAGTGTGATTCCAGAGGCTACTGGGCTAGTTTTGATCACTACGCAAATATGCTAAAAATCAAATTTTAATAACCCACTTCAATTTTTCATGTTAGCAGCTTTTAGATGTAGTTTCAAGTCAATTGGGCATGAAATTTGTTTCAAAACGATTTTCTTTTAGTCGGCCCATATGGGGACCCGACATGTTTTGCACAGTTGTGAAATTGTAATTGTTGCATTGTAGTAATCACTTCAAGTAAATTGCTTTCAATAGGTCAACATATGGAGGAGTGCATGATCATAATTTCCCTTGAGGGTTTTAAGGAAAAGCAATATCCATTTTTAAAATATAGTGTTTGAAAGTCATGCCATCAAGTGGATAAAGATATTGAACAAGGGATTTTTTTTAATACTGCACATCAAGTGGAAATTGCTTTTGCAGAATCTTGGGAGCAGAATTGCATCCTTTTCCAAATCTTGTCATTTGTCAAGTTGTGAACATTTGAAACCATTGTTAATGGATTCCATAAGATATTGCATTTTGGAGGACACATGTGAAGTTGAAAGTGTTGTTACATTTTGCACAAAGATAAAAGGATGATGACTTGTTCAAGTGAAGACATTTGGCAACCATTAGTAAAAAAAATTGTGCATTTATCATCTCTTTTTTCAACATCTCAAGAGTAGAAGCATAAGACAGAGATGAAAGTTGTTTCATTTGAGTTACAATTGGATAAAGCCACAACACTATTTAATCTTGATATGTTGTTTAAGGGTTGCCTGATACTAAAAAAGAAAATATTTTACATGGGTTGATGTCCTGGGGTTTCTTGTAATTTAGAGGCATATTTACAAGAAGTGGCCATAGCTTGGGCTTTGAACGTTGTCCATCTAATTTCATAATTAATGCGGGTGCTTTTAAAGTAAATGCAAACTCAACAAAGTGTTATATGTGATTAGAAAAATGAAAAGAAATGAAAATGGTGGAAATATGTGCATTGCAAAATTTAGTTATGCACAGTAGAAAAAATAGGCGTGTTGTAATAGAGGAATGCAGGGAATTTCAAAGTTGGTTTTCATTTCAAATATTATATTGGAAATTCTCTAGCAAGCATTTATGTAGTGTATAGAGTGCATGGAAGCACTTCATGAAATTGTCAGTGAGGATTATGGAAGCTAGTCCATCTGTGAGTTTGGTTCACGTATACTTGATTTGAGTACTGAATGGTGCTACATTTAAGAAGGAAAGAAATTTTAGGAAATAGATACATGTATCTGAAACATCACTACAGTGAGCAGATTTGTCTTATTTCATGAACCAATAATTGATTTTATTTTGACATTATTTGGGGGGATGATGTATGCATTGTAACCTTTGTTGAAGATAGAAAAAGTAATTACTCTGAAGCTCTGGTTTTGGATAATCCGGAGAAATAATAGACGACTGATTAATCAAACAAGAACTGTGAGGAACCAAGTCCACCTATTGTCTTGCACTGCAATGTGCGCCTTCATGGAGATAAAGTACCAAGGATTCCTATCATTGTTCAAAGAACATGGATAGTGGGACATGAGTAGGGTGAAGAATTTTTCCCTTTTCCCATGCCTAATGAAAGAGACAAAATGGGTAATGAGGAGGGACCCAAGGAACATAGCCACACATTTTTTGAAAGTTCAAGGACTATTTTGTAGGATGGCAGATCATTTTCTATTCCTAACCACATGTATCGCTTGAGGCATGTAAGTTTAGCTTATGGTATGCATTAAGGGACTGTGAAGAAGAATTATGTGAAAGTAATGAAGCAAGGAATGATCCAAAGATCATGGTTGGGCTGCAAATCTTGAGGAGGCTCAAGCCACTATAAGATAAAGTCACAACACTATTTAATATTGCTTGCTACATTGTTTGAACAACTACACAACATTGAAAGAGAAAATTTTATTGGCTAATATTCTTATGGTTTCCTAAAGACATGGTTGTATATTCTTGAGAATATTTGGGACGCATTTCAAATATGGATAAAACTTGTCAAACGTTTTATATGGCTTGACATGGATTGAATGCAGATGACTGGCTCGATGGAAAAGAAGAAACTAGAGCTACACCAAAATGCAAAGCACAACACACCTTGTGAGGGCTCAAAGGATGGTAATGAGGAATGTTGGTGTCGAACCTAGGAGAAGTTCATACTGCATGGGCAGCCATTGCGCTAGACCAAAAGTGGTTAGTTTGACATTTCAAAATGATTTCTATGCAGGAATAAGAGGCCGTTGCAAGTAAAATTCTAATTATGCTTGATGTGAGGGTAAAAATGCCATGCGTTTACTTTGTACAAGGGCGATTGAGCATGCTATGAGAATGTATCAAAGTTGTTTGAAAAAATTCTATTATGTAGTTTTTGATAATGAGAATATGAATCCAAAGAATGAGGGCGCCATCATACAAACTAGGGAAGTAAATTGATGTTGGAAAGGAATTTTCTACACAGTGAAAACATATTTGAATTATTGTAGGATTTTCTTTCCAGCATTGTTGCCTTAATTATTCTAGCTTGAGTTCATTGTGAGGCAGAACAATAGCAAGATTGTAATACTTTAGGCGCCCTCAAAATATATGTTTCCAGATTATAACGTGGAGTTCTTAACTTCACCTCTTTGAGTGCAAGATGTACTACTAATAGGGTTAGATCATGGTAGTAGAATTAATGAATACACTATATGCTTAGCCAAATGTTGTTGGGCAAGCTTTAATTCACATGGCCTCGATAAAAAGGAGATAGTATGGAGTGGTGACTATTGTACACATTAGCTTGATGGCCACCATGATCAAGGAGAAACAAGAATGAAGGAGCTAGGGAAAATAGAGAATTGGATCGATGACCAACAAGAAATAAGCAACGTGGGTGAATCTCCATCATCACCTATTAGCTTGGATGAATGAAGGTTGACATCAACATAGAGGCACAACGAAGCAGGGAGGTGAAGGCTTGTCCACCAGCCCTCACATTTTTTTGTTGTCATCCTCAAAAGGAACAAGAGAGAGAGGACTGGCAGGAAGTTTTGTAGCGTGAGGAAAATTTTAAGTGCCAAATATTTTAAATGAAATATTTCAAATACTGTGGGCACAAGACAAATCCTAGTAAAGTGAATTAATTATTCACTTTATAAGCAAAGGGTCTTCTTTTCAAGGAGAAGGTTTTTTTCACTAATAAACTTATTTTCAGCTACAAAGGAACAAAAGAGAGTAAAAAATTCTTTCACGAGAGAGAAGATAATTTTTCACTATAGGGTAAAACAAAAGAGGTGAAATCTTTTAATGCAAGGAAAGATATTTTTCAATTATAGAATGAAGAAGAATGATGAATCTTCACAGTAGAGGATATTTTCAAATAGCAGGGCATATGTGAGTGATGGCTCATCATGAGTGGAATATTTTCTATTAGAGGGAAAGTGAATGCAAGATGCATGAACCAAAGTGCAGGTTGAAGATTCTTCAAGAGTAGAGGTAGTTACAAATCAACGGGAGCTAAAGGATCCAAGTGTCACATGCAAATGTAGTTTTAGGGCTTCTTCTACTTTTATATCTTTTCTCTTCTTCTCATTTGTATAGGTTCTGAACTTCTAGTTTAGGGCAAGGAAATAGAGAATGCATAGCTAGGAGTTGGAGTTTTATTTACAGTGAATGAATGTTCAAATTTCTTTAACAATTTCAATTAGTTTGAGAAAATCAATGAAAATATTGCAGAAGTTGTCTCCATTTTGTGTTATCAAATAGCATATGGATTAAACATATCAATGATTTGTCATTGCAGTCTTTTTGTAGTTGTGTGATTTGTGTATAGATCTCTTCAAGTAAAGAATTAAATTTTGTATGTAAAATACTATGGGTTTGAGGGAATGAAATGGATCTTTAAGTATGATCATGCAGTAATATGAGAGGTCACATTAATGTAAAGCATTAATTGTTAAAGGGCCACTAATTTGAAATAAGTTGTTTAAATTTGCATTCATGATCTTAGATTTGACTCCATGCTTTAAAATTAGGCATTGATCTATGATATTGCCCAAATTATTTTTCAAAAACAAATTCAAATCATATTAAATCTTTGTTACACTTGCTTGGTTATTTAAGTTATCTCAGTCCCTTGTATCTTCATGATATTTGAAAGAGTATAGAGGCTAAAATTTGAGATAATTCCATCTATTAACCCTATATGTGTTTGAGATGAAGATATTTAAGTTATGTATTCTCAACAATGTTCAATGCAAATGGGATTATGCTTGAACATCGTAGAATTTACAATACCCATCACTCATATATTTGAGAACTATCCACTTGCATAGGTCTGTAATTTGTTGTTTGGCATAATTTTATCATACATTCAGGCCTAAAATTAGGAACACCCTCCTGAGTCCTGTGGAGCTCAAAGTGCAGAAGGTTTTCATACCCTTGTTCATTAGCTTTTCTTGTCTTCAACCTATTTATAGTGCAGATTCCTTTTCCTAAATATTGAATCCCCTAGTTTAAGGCATTGTTTTTCTCCTTAGGGTTGAAGGTCGCAAGAAAAAGAACCAATAGAAGATTAGGAGACCTAAAATTCCAAGGGCCTCTTCTTCCCTTTAGTTGGTAATTTGAAATGCGGTTGGAGTTGCGGTGGGTGCCAATTTTCCAAGGGGTGTTTTTGTTGCTTCTCCTTTCGATCTAGGAATGATGGAAGTAGGGTTGCTTGGATCTCAAGTCAGATCAAACACTAGGATTGTTGATTATCTAGAATTGGACGTGGCCAAAAGAATTCAATTGTTGGTGGAATCCTCACCAAATGTGAGTTACAGGAAAGGTGTGGATGCGATGTTGCCCAAGGGGGTGGGGTCAAGGATTTTGCTAGATAATTCTATGACATAGAAAGCCAATGTGGACATGCCCCTTCCAAGAGGTGGTGAGGTTATCCCGTGCGAGGATGGGGAATTGATGGTTCCAACTCTCAATGATCTAATGGGATCAAACTCAGAGGATGATTTTCTAAGATAAATTAGACATAATTGATCCAAGGAGTATCAGTCAACCAGCCATGTTGATCCTTGGCAAGTCCAAAAAGGGGAAGGGAAGGAAGTCAATGAAGCAAAAGAGGGAAGAAGTTGTGGTCGAGTTGGGCCTGTCCAATATGAAAGACTTTTTGAAAACCAAGGGAGCCACTACCTCCCTTGGGAAGCCATGAAAATAATAAGCTAGAATCTCAGGGGCCCAATGGCCCCTAACAAAATACACTTAGTTAAGCATCATCTAGATAGGCTAGCAATAGATATTGTGCTCTTGCAATAAACCAAAATTAGTGTGGAGGGTGAGAAGTTTTTGAAATATTGTAAGTGGTCGGGCTTATTCCAAAATGCAACCAAGTCCGCAGGTAGCCTAGGTATTCTATGGGTGGATAACTTAGTAGATATGAGGAGGGTGATTCCACAACACTAGTTTACAATTTTTGGCCAAACTAGACACTAAAATAATTTTTTTAACTAAATCTTCACTTTTGAGAACCTATAGAGCTAAACCGTGAGGAATTTGAAGATTATGCAAACTAGTGATTTGTGACATTTTGTCTGTAGATTATAAATATATATTTTTCAAAAAATTTGGAATCAAATTGCACTTATTTTTCCATCTCCTTCAAAAACTATTTTTTTTAGTAAACACCATTTTTAAGAAGTGACACTCACTATATACAACATAACTTTTTTTCCATGAAGAATGAAATTGTATTTTTTTCGAATTTAGATTTGTAACTATGATATCTAGTTCTTCCAATTGGTCTCGTCGTGTTTTATTGATTTTTTTTTCCTTAATCAAGTTTCAAAGTCAAACCAATTACAATTCAAACATAGGTAGACTGTATACAACGTAACTTTTTTTGTATGTATCAAAATTCAATTTTTTTTGTTGGATCAAGGACTTAAATATCTAACCTACACTCATATTTTTTTAATTTTTTTTTGATAATCTACTATTTCCACATGTGCAAAACAAAGAGCTTGATTTTTAGTGAAAACCCTATGTTTAATAAAACTAAAAGAACAAATACATAATAAAACCAAAACATATTAAAATTATATTCATTGGATAGCTTGTTCTGAGGACTACCATCATCCAGTTGGGTCTATGAAGTCTCCTCCATTTTCATCCTCAACCCGAGCTTCCAAGGGAAAAATTTTGGAGTTTTTTCGTGCCAAAGTGTGAGAAGGTTGGAAAAGGGAGGTTTGAGCGAACCAGGGGGGTTCACTCGAACGCCTAGGGGATCGCTTGAACCAAGGTTTTCTCAAACCCTAGTTTGAGTGAACCCCTTTCCACAAAGTTTTTCTTTTTGTTTTTTCCCAGGAATGATGTGACCCTGCATTTAATGGGTTTGGTCAAACTAGGGTTCTAGTGAACCCTCTTTGGGTTTCCTCAAACAAAACTTTCGTTTGAACCCCCAAAACCAATTTTTTTTGCATGGGGTTGTTTTTTGAAACTTTTTGTTCCTCACTCAAATTGTAAACCACTTTTGTGGGTTTACCCAAGATGTAGGTCTCTTGATCCCATTGGTTGTAATGTGTTTTTTTGTGCAAACAAGTAAATTGAGTCTTTCCAATTTTCAACATATATGGGCCTATTCGTACTAGGGACAAGGAGATAGTTTGGCAACAAATAAAAGCAATATTTGTATCTATGGAAGGGAACAAGGCTATACTGCGTGGTGATTTCAATGATCTCCTAGGCTTGAAAGAAAAAAGTAGTGGCCTTCTGAAAGAAAACAAGACAATGATTGAATTTCAAAAAATTATAGTTAACTTGGGGGTGGTGGATTGTCTACCAAACAATGGAATGTATATGTGGACCAACAGGAGGTCTAGGTTCACTGGTATAGCAGATCGACTTGATAGGTTCCTTGTTGGTGATGGTTGGCAGTGCGAAGATTTGAGACTTTGCTCTGGAATTTTAACTATGGTGATGTATGACCATTTCCCTATTTTTCTTAAGATTGGTTTGAGTGTAAACCTAGTTAAGGGATACTTTAAGTTCGAAGCAATGTGGTGGCGTGACCTGAATTTGTTATCTCTTATTGAGGAATGGTGGATTGAGGAGAATTCATTCGAAGGAATGGTGAGTTTTTGCCTCATGTGTAGACTAGCATACATCAAGGAGAAGTTAAAAGAGTGGAACAAGATCTCTTTCAAAAATATCTTCAATGGGAAGGAATCGGTGGAAGCTAAATTGGAAGGTCTTAGTGAGAAAGTTATTCATTATGGTATGACTGCTACCGAGTTTCAAAAGGAGAAGAAGCTAAGAGAAAAGAACATGAAATTGATTCATAGGGAGGATTCATTCTGGAGTGATAAGGCATGAGAGATATGGCGGCAAGATGGTGATGCCAATACAAAAAAAATTCATAACTCTTCAAAAGCCCATAGCAAATAGAATAGAATTGACTCCATAGAGCTTCTAGATGGGTCAATTGCAAGTGATTGGTCTGAAATCAAGGCTGAGGCAATGAGGCACTTTGAAGCATTGTTTTCTACTAGGGTGGCACCTCTAGGTGGGTGCAAACGGTCAATCTTGGATTATATCCCACAATGTGTTGTGGAGGTGGAAAATAAGTTTATGTGCAAACCTTTCACCTTGGAGGAAGTTCAAAAGGTCACCTTTGGGCTCCACCCAAACAAATCCCTCAAGCCCGATGGCCTGAAAAAAAAAATTCAATAATGTTGGCAATTTTTGGGATCAGATATTTGGCGTTTGGTGGAGGATGTCCATAAAAAGAGAAGATTTTTTAAGGATTTGAATAATATGGTAATCACTCTGATTCCAAAGAAGATGGTATGCAAATCATTTACATACTTTCAGCCAATAGCCTTATGTAATACTGGATACAAAATTCTTTGTAAAGCACTAGCAAACAAACTTAAAGCGGTCTTGGGCTGGGTAATTTTGGAAGAACAAAACAGGTTTACTCCTAGTAGAGAAATTATTGACAGCATCATCACCATGGATGAAACTATCCACTCAATCAACTCTGCACAAATGAAAGGTATGTTAATTAAACTAGATATTAGTAAAGCTTATGATCGTGTCAATTGGATTTTTCTTTTGGAGGTTATGTGCAAGAACAAGATTTTTCACAACATTTGTGTGAAATGGTGGAGATGTGTATTTCATCCCCACAATACTCTATTCTAGTTAATGGTTCTCTATGTGTTTTTTTTGGGGCAAAAAATGGCCTTAGACAAGGGGACCCCCTGTCGCCTTTTCTTTTCATTATAATGGATGAGGAAATGGGAAGTCATATTAAAAGGACTCGAATGGAAGGGATTTGGAAGGGTATTGTAATCTCAGAGGATTTGAAACCAATAACACATTCTCAATTTGTGGATGATACGATGTTATTCGGTGAGGCTACTTTAAGTGAAGCGAGAGTAATAAAAAGTGCTTTCAATACATATGTGGAGGCTTTGGGGTAGATCATAAATAAGGAAAAATCAAAGATATACATTTTCAACACCAAGGCTCCAATGCATAGGAGGATTTCTAGGGTTCTAGACTTCTCGATGGTGGATCTTCCCTCTAAATATCTGGGTGCACCACTATTTTAGAGGGTCTATCATTTTTTGTATTGGTAGGATATTTTGGATGGATACAGAAGGAAGGAAGAGGCCTATAAAAATAGATGCTAAAACTGGTGGGAAGGATCCTAATGATAAAATTTGTTTTGTCTGTGATCCCCATTTTTGTGATGTCATGCTTCAGGGTTACATACAAGGTAGCCAAAGGATTGGAATATTTTCTAAAAAAATTCCTTTGGGAGGGTGCCAAAGAAGACAAGTGTATCCCATTGGTTGGTTGGGATACTACGTTTCTAGATAAACAATTGGGGGTGCTAGGCTTCGCAAAATGGATGATAAAAATAAAGCTTTTGAAGAAAAGCTGTGGTGGAAACTATATCTAGGGAACCAATTAACAAAAATGGTGCAAAATTGTGCAAAAGAAATATTTGGATAACATGGACTTGAAAAGAATTTTGACTATGCCAAACAAGTCTAGTAGCTCTCTAATTTGGAAGTTTATGTGGGAATGTTGACCTTTAATATTGGATCATCTTACATGGCACTTAGGTAATGGGAGGAGAGTGGATTTCTGGTGAGACTCTTGGGATGGATTCCCACCCATAGTGACGACTTGGAATGATACAAGATGGCTAGAAAACACAATATAGAGACATGGTAGTGTAGTTGCAAACTATACAAGAGTGATATTTGGTGTGAGTGGTGCCAATACAGTTTGGCTAGAGGTAGAGTCACTTGATGTCTCGTATTTTTCCATGAAGCCACTGAGGAAATTTTTGGTGAAGTGTAGGGTAACCTTGTCAAGGTTGGAGGATGAAATAATATGGTGTGGTTCTCAGTCAGGGGAGTATTATTTCAAATTGGTGTATGACACACAGCTCGAGAAAGACTAAATGGTGTGGACTGGTCAGTTACTCTATGTTGGAGAAAATGGATTCTGCTAAAGGTTGGTTCTTCTCTTTGTATGACCTTACACAATAATATTTTAATAGGAAATAGGTTGGTTGTGTATGGTATTTAAGGCACAACTATGTGCATCATGTGTTGAAAAAAGGTGAATCAACCAACCACCTTTTGTTAAGTTGCACGTTCACTTCAAAATGTTGTGATTGGCTTATGTGGGCATTAGGGTGGTCGGTACCAAGGAAAAATGACATATTGTAATTCTTATGACGATGGAAAGTTTGGAAATGGAGGAATGTCTAGGCAGTGGCTTCATCAATGGTTCCTTCTCTCCTCATTTGGAATTTTTGGAAGGAGCACAACAAAAGGATATTTAATGATACATGCTTGGTAGTGAATCATTGGGAAAAAATGAATGGGGAAAAGGGACTCATAATACAAGAAAGGAATCCCTAATCCTCGATTCTTCCTTTAGGGGGATGGTTCATTCAAGGAAACCTAGGATCCCAAATTGGATTGACTATCAACACAAAGGTGACTCAATTCTCAACAAGGCAGACCTAGGAAGATTCCTTAGGCTTTGTAGGGTTCACCACCAAGCAAGAGCTTGGAAAAGACAACTTAACATTCAAATCACATAACCTAGTAATGCAAGCCAAATAATGAGTACAAATGACAAAATTAAGCAACAACAAGTTAGGATGTATGTAACTGGGAAGTCTAGAACTATGATAAGGATTCTGGAAATACAAAAATGTTGTCAAAATATGCTAGGGAGGACTAAGACTCCCTTACTTTCTTCTTATTCTCACCATTTTTTTAGGTAAAATACGTAATCTTCAGATGTCGAAAGAGAATCCAAAAGAATCTCTACGAAATACCACCAGGAGGACTAAGATGCCCTTACTATCTTCTTAGTCCTAATATGAATTTCTACAATTTTTAAATGTTATCCTAAGGTCCAAGGTTTTCACTTCCTTCTTCTTAGATCTCAAGTCCTGAAACTTCCAGATATGGCCTATAGGTGACTTTTCATGAAGATGACAACTTTGAAATGCAACTTTACAACTTTGCACTTTAAATTATCTTCAACTTAAATCTACAAACACACAAGAGAAGAAAAACTTGTTGGTTGTTAGTAAATGGGTGTTTGCCTTGGTCAAACCTCATGTTGGTAATTAAGCCTTGGAATGAAATGAAATAATGAAGAGAAATGATGAATGAACAAAGTGATACATATGTTGCAAATCACCAAACCCTTGTTATGAAATCTTCAAACTTTTGTGAAGTGGCTAGCTTGAATGTAGATCTTGAATTGAATGAATTCTTGATAAATCTTTACTTGAATTGCTTGCTTGAATAAAAACCCTACATCACAAATGTTAGCTCAAAAACACACATGATGCAAGAATATCTTTGACACGATGCTTGAATTTTGATGATGGCTCCAAATTCTTGATGAATTTCTCTTGAATTCTCTTGTGAACTCAATTATGCTATTAGGAATGCTCTCACAAAATTATTATATTAAATTGAGTGAAAAAACCTTGTATTTATACTTATTCATGCTTAATATCCTGAAATTGTGTCACACCAAGCTAGCATATGAATTCATTAATTAAAGGAGGCTAAATCCCTCCAAGATTTGAAATTGAATCCTAAAAATAACTTGAGGGGGACTAAGACGCCCTAGGTGGTGTCTTAGTCCCAAGGCTTGAAACTTGGGGCATAGACTCCAAAAAGGGGCCTTTTAAGGTGCCTTTAAAATCAGTGTCCCAAGACCTTTGGAGGAAAAAGATTCCCTAGGTGGCATTTTAGTCCCTTTTCAAAAATCAAGGACACATCCAAAATCAATAAATTATCATTTATCATTTTATGTTTGTCGGGATTAGCCATAGAAAGATACAATTTATTAAGCTTGTGGATGCAAAATAGGACCAATTAAGACATAAATAGGGATAAATAAAGCAAGGTAGACCAAGAAAGTGTGAAAATGTAAAGGTATGCATTTTCCTACACTACATTTAGCCCCCACTTTAATGAGAGGATGAACTTTCTTCAAACTCACACTAAAGTAGCCAACCATACAATTAAGAGGGGTTCAAATGTACAAATACTAGTAATATAGGATGAAAATAATCAAGAGGGTGTCCAAGCCCCCAAGATCAAAATCCTATGAAAAAACTACATAGGCACAAAGGAACACACTTGCGGATGATATATGAATCCATAACCAGATTGCAAGCATACACCATCAAAGATAGAAAAAGGAAAAAAGAAAAATAAAAAATACAATGGATCAAGCTTCGAATGGTTGTCCAATGCACTGTGGACTAGGTCTAGGTTTTTTTTCCAAAAAAGGTTTACAAGTGGAACTCGCTATCCACTATGAAAATAAAATGCATGCTCACAAGGGCTAGTGAATCTAGTTGTCCACTAAGTGAGCCCCAAGAAATCCATATCAAAGTCATACCCCCATGACTATGATAAGGACAAAAAGAAAAGTGCACACTCACAAGGGTTTAGTGAAGCTAGTTGTCCACTAGGTGAGCCCCAAGGAACGATATCAAATCCATACCTCCACAACTTTAATAAGGTACAAAAAAAGCATGCTCACAAGGGCTAGTGAAGCTAGTTTTCCACTAGGTGAGCCCCAAGGAACCATATCAAATTCATACCTCCATGACTTTAATAAGGTATAAAAATGCAATGCAACAAGAAAGAGGGATGTTCGAAGGAGTATTCCTTAGTTCATGTAAGGTCTTAATATTAAAGGACATTGTTCCTAATGTCTCCAAGAAAGGACCAATCAAAGGATAAAATATTCAAAACTTAGGGAATGTAGTGTGTCACATCACCACTAAGAAGAATGTAATATGCTAAGATAGACCAAGCTCTTGAAGGACATTACTCACAATGTCACCACAAAGAGAAAACATGTCACATGAAGTAAGATAACCACATCAAGGAACATGGAAAAATGCCAAAATAATGCCAAAATAATGTCAATGTATGCCCCCACTTTAAAGAAATCACTAAACACCATGTTGTGAGCAATTACTTTAAAGTAGCCAAACATGAATTTAAGGAAAAAGAGGGTCTCCCCCCCACAAACACATAAGGGATCTATGGATTCAGGTTCAGTATCTATCTTTGTTGCAATGATATTAGAGAACTAGGAACTTTCATCATTCCCAAAATACACATAGAACTGGAAGAATGACACAAAGAGACTGAAAACAAATGAAAAAAAAATTGGGTCATGAACATGGAAGAAACATGAATATCTCGACACCTTACATCATCCCCAAAAAGGAAGACATAAGACAAAAATGAAAGGAAAAGAAAAGATGAGGAAAAATATTCTGGGTCAACATGGAAGAGACACAGGGTGTCTCGATGCCTTGCGTCATCCCCAAAAGTAAAACACAATACAAAAATAAAAATAAAGATAAAAACCAATGGAAAGGAAAAAGGCTTATGACATATAGAAGAATGTAGGTACAAATATAGGAATGCATATAGAGAGGAAACATCAAACAATACAGGAGATCACATTACACACATGCAATCAACCAAAAAAAAAACAAAAGAAAAAGAAAAAAGACTAGTAAATTGCATGCCAGTCAACCATCCAATAGGTCATCCACATCCCAGTCTTGTTTAGTATATTTGGTATGCAAATCAATAGCGAGAGGGATCATGTCAAGTGTTGTACTAAGAGAATCACTAGGTTTAACACATGGAGAATCACTCAATTTAACACATGGTGAATCACTTAGTTTAGGAGGATCATCACTGTTTTTATGGTATAAGCTCATAGAAGAGGAAAATAAAAAATTCAACTCATTATGTACTTCCTCATCAATTTTAGTAATCTCTTCATTGTTATGTAAGTTAATTACTGTAGAAGGATGAATTATAATATCCATAGGATCTATTGGTTCTGGTAATGGAGGAGATTCATCATTTATTGCTTCCATCAAGTTCGAATTTTGATTTTCTATATTTTTCTCTTTGTTCATCTTTCAAGCAATAGTGTGATGTCTATGCATATGCTCTCTAGCATTTTTTTTTCCTTTATTACGGTTTTCAAGTTGTGTTTGTGTAGGAGCAGGTTTTTCAACCATAGGTTCCTTTTCTTCTTGTGAGGGAAGAATAGAAGAAACCATGGAAGGTTGTTCAACCACTCTTTCTTTGGCTTAATAAATTTTCTTAGGAGGCAGATTAGGACTTGTTTAGTTTTCTCTTGGCCTTTTGTAGGAAATAGGAAAGGAATTTTGAATGGATGGGTCTTTGTTAGTTGGAAGGGCTTTAAGCTCAATATTGCTTTCTTCAAGGAGTGGAGGAGGAAAATTTTCAAGGGATAATTTGGCCATGCATTTTTCTTTAAATTTTTGGTAAGATAGGAAAAGGAATTCCTCACGAGCTCTTATAGGTTCCATGGGCTCAGGCCAAAAATAGTCTAAGGAAAAATTTCCACGAGAATCTGAGGTCTAAACCCACTATGGTTCATAGTGACTATTTCATTGTCGACTGGAAAATTTAAGCACTTATGGACAATGGATGGGACCGAATTCATGGAGCAAAGCCATTTGTAGCCTAACTTCACATGAAATTGATCTGAGTTAGAGATGATAGAGAATGATATATTCAATTTCTTTAGTACTACTTGTAAAGTGAGTTTGATCAAGCCAATCATAGCATGAGCAAAACCATCATGCATTTTAATCCATGCTTTTGGTTTATCATATCTATCTTGAGTGAGTTCATTCACATATAAGAGTTCCTCTATGATCACATTCTCTCCACATATGGGATCAATTAAAATCCTATGGGTGTGTCTATCATTGATTCTATTGGCTATGTAGAGAGGACCATCAAGTGCATTTTTGGTTGTTTCTTTTGAAGAAAAAGTAATGTCAATGGGAATTATGGTTTTTTGTTTATGAGGCTCGATTTCAATCACTCCTATCATTGTACTAATAGGACTTTGGTCATTAGTATCCATAGGATTTTTTTCATCATCATCCATAGGATTTTGTTCATGTTATCATCATCCATTTCAACTCTCATCACATCAGGCTCAGTTTCACTAGCCTTAAAAAATGAAATATTGTGGTTAGGCATGGGATTGGTAAAGATTTGCAAGTTTTGGTTAGGAGGAGCTAGAAATTTATTACCTTTTCCATTCACACCTCCAATTTGAATATGATTAGAATCAATGAGGTCTTGTACAAGATGTTTAAGATGCTTCCAATATTTTGTATCATGTTCTTTTTGTTGGTGAAAAGAATAATAGGAATTGTGTCTAAAGCTCATAGGTAATGGCTTGCTAGGTTCAAGAGGTCGAACAAAAGTTAGGGTAAGGATATTTTTGTTTATTAGTTGAGTCATGATATTTTGAAGTGTGTCGGGTAAGGGAGTAAATTTTTTGAATGGATCCCAAAATATAAAAGGGTTCACCAAAATTAATAATGGAAAAAAATGGACAGGGAAAAGGGACTCACAATACAAGAAAGGAATCCCTAATCGTGGATTTTTCCTATAGGGGGGTGGTTCATTCAAGGAAACCTAGGATCCCAAATTGGATTGACTATCAACACAAAGGTGATTCAATTCTCAACAAGGGAAACCTAGAAATATTCCTTAGGATTTGAAGGGTTCACCACCAAGCAAGAGCTTGGAAAAGACAACTTAACATTCAACTCACAAAACCTAGTAATGCAAGCCAAATAATGAGTAAAAATGACAAAATTAAGCAACAGTAAGTTAGGATGTATGTACCTGGAAATTCTAGAAATGTGATAAGGATTATGGAAATGCAAAAATGTTGTCAAAATTATATGCTAGGGAGGACTAAGACACCCTTACTATCTTCTTAGTCCCATTGTTGTTTTTCAAGGAAAACATAGAATCTTTAGATGTCAAAATAGAATCTGAAAGAATCTCTGTGAAATACCACTAAGAGGACTAAGACATTCCCTTACTATCTCCTTAGTCTTGATCTAAATTTATGCAATTTTAGAATGTGGTCCTAAGGTCCAAGTTCTACAATTCCTTCTTCTTAGATCTTAGGTCCTAAAATTTCCAGACCTAGCCTATAGGTGATTTTTTGTGAAGATGACAACTTTGTAATGCAACTTTGCAACTTTGCACTTCAAATGATCTTCAACTTAAATTTGCAAACACACAAGAGAAGAAAAACTTGTTGATTTAGTAAATGGTGGTTTTCCTTGGTCAAACCCCTTGTTGGTAATTAAGCCTTGGAATGAAATGAAATAATGAAGGGAAATGATGAATGAACAAAGTGATACATATGTTGCAATTCACAAAACCCTTGTTATGAAATCTACAAACTTGTGTTAATTGGTTGGCTTGAATGTAGATCTTGAATTGAATGAATGCTTGATATATCTTGACTTGAATTGCTTGCTTGAATCAAAACCCTACATCACAAATGTTAGCTCAAAAACACACATGATGCAAGAATGTCTTTGACATGATGCTTGAATCTTGATGATGGCTCCAAATGCTTGATGAATTTCTCTTCAATGCTCTTGTGAACTCAATTATGCTATTAGGGATGCTCTCACAAAACTATTATATTAAAATGAGTGAAAGAACCTTGTATTTATACCTATCCATGCTTAATATCCCAAAATTCTGCCACACCAAGCCGACATCTGAATTCATTTCAGAGGGACTAAGACACCCTAGGCAGTGTCTTAGTCCTGAGGCTTGAAACTCAGTGCACAAACTCCAAAAGGGGTCCTTTTAAGGTGCCTTTAAAATTAGGATCCCAAGAACTTTGGAGGAAAAACATGCTCTAGGTGGCGTTTTAGTCCTAGACCAAGACTCAAGGACACATAGCCAAATTCAGTAAATTATCATTTATCCTTTGATGTTTGTCAGGATTATCCATAAAAAATATATAATTTATTAGGCTTTTGGATGCAAAATAGGACCAAGTAAGACATAAATAGGCATAAATAAAGCAAGTCGGGCCCAAACAAGTGTGAAAATGAAAAGGTATGCATTTTCATAAACTACGGGTAGAAAATGTGGTTATTAAAAAAGTGGAGTCTGGTATGGTGGAGGTGTTGAACTCTAATAAATCTTTGTTCAAAGCCACTATATTCTTGGAATGGGATAATAACCTACAAAGAGAATGGCCATCCTTGAAACCAACAAGGGTGTTGTTAGTAAGTAATAGAGTCAATAGAATGAAGGAAAAGTGGTCCCCACTGGCTGTTAGCTCCTATAATCTTAATTTTGACGAGTCCTCTAAAGTTAACCTAGGATTATTAGGTGCAGGTTGCATAATAAGAAATTCAAAAGGGAAATACATCTGGGTGCTAGCTAGGAAAGTTCTTAACACAACCAATAATGAAGTGGAGTGTGAAGAATTTGCACGAGGACTGCAACTGTGTCTAGCCAAGGACATTAAAATAGTGGAGATAGAAGGTGATTCGTAGATATGTATAAGTGTGGTGACAAACAAGTGTACCCCGAGTTGGAAGCTTCAAAAATGGGTTTCGATTATTTGGGAAGGATTGGAGGAATTGTATGGTTTCACACTAATGCATTTCTATCGGGAGGCAAACGGTGTTGTAGATTGGTTGGCCTAGCTAGGCATCCATTTGGAGTGTGAGGAGACAATATTTGATGACTCATCACTCCCCCAAGAGTTGGTGGAATTATCAAAAAAGGATGCATCGTGGACCGAGGACCTACACCAAAATCTAACTTAGGTTTCTTTTGTCCTTGCAATATGACATACATGTGAAACTATGGAGTTCAATGGTACTCTCTATTGTGACCTCTCTAGTTTGTGTCAAATTGTTGGGTGCTATCAGTTCTGTGGTTATGACTATAAGTTTCTTCCCAATACTCTTGAGATTTTTAGTCTTGTGTCGTCTACTCCAAAAAATATGTGGAGGGAAATGGCTCTATGTGTACTTGTACATGATGGATTTTACTTGATTTGATTCTCAGTATTATGGGGCCGGTGGAACCCTCATAAAATTTTCATGTTCCACTGATCTGTGAGAAGGAAATTTCCTTGATGTCTATTGAATTGACTCAGATTAGGGTTTAGGGTTCTATGCAAGCATTTTTTTAAATTGGAGGTTTTTAGCTTTCATCTTTAAACCTAGTTCCTTGGTCTATTTATCGGTTGACCCAATACCGGTTGTTTCCCAGTTATGAAAAACAACTTGATTCATTGAATTTCATTGAGTAACCAGCTCCATATGGTTAGGTTTTCTTACACCGATCCCTGCATACTTACACATGCATTGGTCCTTGATTTTTCCTTTATTTTATAAGGTTGATTTATCAGCCTTTTTTCCTTTACATCCTTTGAAATAAGCATCATTTATCCCTTTTATGACCTTATCATATTTTGTCGTAGTAGGCCTTCTTTCTTAAAATATCTTATTTGCACGTGCAAATTCTCAATCACTTAAATGATCATCCATTGTTGAAGTTTCTTTTGTTGTTGGGCTCATTACAACAATGAGTGATGGGTCATTTTTTCCCTTTGTATTGCATGTATCTAAAAATTGTAACTCTCCATGAATGATTATAGCAACGAGTGATATGGCTACAGGCCTGGTGCATCACTTATCACTGAAAATTTTCAAGCTTCTTGCCTCTTTTCAGTGATGAGCGATGGGTGTCATAATGTTCTTGTATTGCACCATCATTGAAGTGTTTCAATACTTTTACCAATTTCTACGATGAGTGATGGAAGTGGATTAAAGAGAGCAATGTGATCACCATGTATCTAAATTTCATGCTATCACTAGGGTTTCTCATCATTGAAAGAATTTTAAACTTCAAGTCTATTATGGTGATATGCGATGGCTTGGGAATGTGTTGTGGTATCGTTGGAACATCCTCGTCACCAAAATACAAATGTAACCTTGTCAAATTTCTATGAGAAATGATGTGGAATATTCTTTCCAACAAGGGTGTGTCACTCATCGCCAAAGTTTGGACATGACTTCGAGGTAATATTATGATGAGCAATGAGGTCCATGATGTACTGTGGGTTAGTGGATGGCTACGTGGCAAGCGCTCGAGATTCCACCATTGTTTTAAAGAATTGTTGTAAAAAGAATGGGAGATGGTAAAGGAGGATCATTGATCATGTTTTAAATCCAAAAGATCGATGGCTGGGGTTCAAACTAGAATGGTTACTTGTCAATTCGCTCGTGCAAACAATCCATCAACCATTAATGGTGAATACACTTCAATTCTGGAGTATTAAGGTGGTTGTTGAGTACTTTCTTTTACAATTGTAGTCAACACAAGTAGAGGAACCAACTCAATGAAGAAGTGAAGAAATCAAAGCTCCTGATAAGGTGAATCCTGAGGAACAACCATCTTTTCTCCCAAGTTAATCTCTTGGCCCCTATGGTGGTTTGTGTATTGAGTAGTTTGGGAATTGGGTAATTGGCTAGGGTTTGTGTTCAAAATCATCATTTTCATCTACTCAAAAGGAATTGAAGTTGCCACACATAGGGTTTGGGGTAGAGAAGAAGGAATTGTTTTTATTTCAAACCATGTGACTTTAAGGAGCTTAGGGTGTAATTTTTTATTATTTGGAAAACCCTAGTTTTACTATGAAGTAATAATGAGTGAACCTAGTGGTTCTAGAGCTAGAACTAAAAGAAAACCTACTCAAAAATGGGTCAATAGACCCAAACCCCAGGATGACCAGCCCAAGCCTGAAGTTATAAGAGCACCTAAAAAGCAAAGAACTGTAAAGAAGGATTATCCTAGGTTTATGGAGAAACCCCCTAAGGACTCAACTCAAGAGGTAAAGAAGAAGGTGGGGAAGAGAAAGACTAGTGAGGGTATCCTGACTACCCATTTTGAGGATTTTGCCTCTCGGATTTGTGATATTGCAGTGCCACAAAGTGGTTGGGATTTGTTTTACTATGCTTTCAAAAGAAGAAATTTTTACCACCCTTCCTGCAACATATGGCCTTGTGACATAGGCAAGTTGGTGTGCCCAAATGTGTTTGTGGAAGTAGACTTGATGTTGGAATTGTTCAAGTGCTATGATCCATTGGATAGAACAATTAAGAGATTCCCTAACTTTTTTCCCGTGTTGGAAGTCTCAACAAGCTAGATAATGGAAGAATTTCAATTGAATCCATATTCCTTTGAATCCATTAGTTTTCATAAGTTGTACAATGAGTATGAGAAGCATAAATTTTGGCACAGGAAGGGTGTTTTTCCTATACATAGGAGACATGAGTTGAAGAAAAATGGTGTGAATTTTAGCTCCCTTAAGGTGGAACCATTTGCTTGTGTTGACTTTGAAGACTACTTGAAGAATACCTATTATGCAATATGTCAAGTATTGCATAAGGATTATGACATTAAGATGGATATTACCCTGATGAACTTAGTGATTGATATTCAACAAAAGTATCATAACAGGGTTTGGAATTATGCTTCCTACATTGTTGAGCATTTGCATGAGGACCTGGTGAAGTTGAAAGATGTCACTCATCCATTATCTTGCAAACACTATTCTCTATTGATGCACTTACTACTGTGGAAGAGTAAAAAGGTGATGAGAAATTATATAAGGTTAAGAGAAAGAGATGACATCAACAACGAATTGTTGGTGCAGATGTGGACACATATTTGGGATGTGAATTAACCACATTCTAATCACAATATGTTTTACAATGTTTTCAAATTCTTGGTACTTAAGCAGCTAGGTTTGAAGCCCGCACAAAGAAATTCACAAGGTTTCAAGGAGATGCTAAGGTCATTGGAGTATGAGGACACTAAACACAAATTCAATTGGGGATACTAGTACCTTCATACCAATTACACAACAATCATGGTTTATGGTACCCAAGTGCCACCTCACAAATTTCCAATTTATGTGTCAGATAGACAAGAATTTATGGAAACAATGTGGCAGATGGATGCCTTAGACAAGGAACACTTTAGAAAGACAAGAAAAGAATCCCTTATGAACCCTGATGTGGAGTTCATGTACTTCAGTTACACTTCAAAGGAGGGTATTGAGAGGTTTGGCTCTCTTCTAAACAATTACAGGTTGAGTCAAGAGGTCAGTAGGTTCAATGACCCTGAGGGGGTTATCTCTACTAAAAGAAGAGTCAAGGGGTTATTAGGAAAGCCCCATCAGTTCCTCTTTCAAGAGGATGTGATGAAGAATTTAAGGCAAGGAAGAATGCATGGAGAAGGATATGTGCAATTGAAGAGAAGATGCTAAAGGAGAACCCTTTCTATGTTAGTCCTTATTCAGAAATAGAAGATAAGTTTGTGAAGAAAAAATTAATGCTTGGTGACTTTAGTGATAGAAGCTTCTTTGAGACAATGAAGCAGGTTGAGATTAAAGCCAAGATGGCCAAGGAAAACCATGATGCTTAGTTAAGGAGCCAACCAACTCAATCTTCTACTCCAAGCATCCATGTGTAAGCAAGAGATACAAGTGGAAAACCTGCAGTCACTCCATTAGTGACTTACTCAGAGAGTGAGCAAATTAGTGAGGCTCAAGTCCTAGAGGAATATGGAGAGCACACCAGAGAAAAATTTAGTGGCGAATCTTCACCAATTGGCGAATAATTAAAATGAGACCTCCAAAAATGGTGCATAGTACAAGCTAAAAATGATGTAGAATTGCCAAGTTTTTACAAAAAAATAATTGTCTCCATTAATTCGCCTATGTAAATGATGTGTTATTGGAACTGATTCGCCAGTAGTTTATACTATAATTACAAATATTAATTAAATTCGCCAGTAATATTATATTACCACCATTAATTTTGGGGCAATATCACCACAATAATAAATTACCATTTAATAGGGATATTTTAGCCTTGAATAGGGCTTTAATTTATTGCCATCAAATCATCGATTATTGTATTAATCAAATGGATGCAATTTGATTATGTGCCCTAATACGCACATGCCTTTTAAAAGGCTTGTTGAGGCCCAAAAATTATTTTGGTCCACATAATTAAACCTAATCGTGTGGACCAAAACAATTTTTGGGACTCAACAAGCCTTTTAAAAGGCACGTGTGTAGTAGGGCGTAGAATCAGACCAAAAAAAATTCTAGGAGTCAGTAAGCCTTTTAAAAGGAACGTGCCTATTAGGGTGCAAAATCAACCTACAACTGTTTGATTAAAAAGCTAATCAATGGTAAAAAATTCACTTTTCATTTAGTCTTAATTTTAGAGTGATGTTTTTAAAAAATACTTAATCCATGTGTGCTCCAATGTGATTTTGATAGTGAATTTAAATGCATTGCCCCCTCGACCCCCACAAGAAGGATCTTCCCCCTTGACCCCCACAAGGGGCACTGCCCCTTGACCTTGCCAGTGGCTGCTGCCCCCGGGCCCCTACTTCAATATTACAAAAAATAAAAAATATATGGGGCAACTGTGCCGACCAATTTTAAAGGGGAGATTCGCCATTGTATTAATATTTTTAATGATTATTCACTAGGATTCACCACTACAATTATTATTTTTACCAATTATTTATTTAAAGATTCACCAAGATTTTATATATTTTTTTAATATTGTGCATAGATTCACTAAGAAATTTTTTTATTTTTTTTAAATAAAAGGAAAGATTCACCAAGATTTTACACCTTCTTCGAGGGGGGGGTTTCTTAAAGTTATCCTTGGAGCACACCCCCATGGAGTAGGAAGTGGATCAAGATTTCCCTGAAGGTAGGGATGATGCATTGAATACAATAATTCCCCCTAGCAGGGTTGTAAAGTGGGTATAAAATGAGGTTGAGGATGATGATGCCAGAATAAGCCTATGTTTATTTTATGTGTGATGATGTTTTTGTCAAGACCAAAAAATTCAAGTAGTTTGTCATCCATGTCAAAAGCTCTGACATTAAAATAAGAATTGAAGAAGTGAAGGATAAGTTGACCCCTCCTTACAAGAAGAAGTTGAAAAGGAGGAGCAAAATAAAATAATACAAGAAATTGCTAGCATGTCACTAGAAGAAGCAAAAGTGTTGGTGAAAGGAAGTGGAGAACTCTTGTTGCCCAGATGTGGCATATCATCTGCTATTGTACTAGATGAAATTAGGAAGGATCTTGATGCCTCTGTCTGAGGAGGTTTTTGACAGTAAGATCTTTGGCTCAGGCTTTAGTCCCAAGTTGTATACACTTGCCATTTGTTCTATGGCTCCCAATACAAGAAATCCTAATGTCATAAAATCTTTGGATAAGGAGATTGAAGCAGTAATTGTTAGGAGGGAAACAAAAATGACTACTACTATAGTTGCACAACTAACAATGCATGTTACAATGTTGATTGTAGATACTGCTCAAATTACAAAGGCTAACTACAAGAGGTTGTTAAATAGATACAAAAATTGATAGATGAGCATAATAAGGTGTCAACTACAACACAAAGGGGTTTTCCATCTCCAACTAGTTCTACCTCTAACTTCCCTACACAAGATAGAGAGAATTTCTCCCTTAGAATTCAAAGTTTGAATTGGGATTTGAAATAAGAAAAGGAGAATACAAAGAAGTCCAAACTAGAGATAGTTAAAGTGGCAAGTAAAATTTTTGAAGATGTATCAAGGCATAGAGTGACCAAATTGGTCAATAGAGTTGATGTTGTATGGGAAGCTTACAAGAGCATCCATGAGGCCAACATTAAATCTTTGTAGGTCCATAGGGCTTTTCAAACTGAGTGGATTCAATGGAGCACTAGAGTGGGAACCTTGAAAGAGATGATGTCCAAAATGAAGCAATATCCTAAGGCCCCTACTCATATTCCTAAGATATTGC
Source organism: Sequoia sempervirens (assembly GCA_007258455.2). Lineage (NCBI taxonomy): Eukaryota > Viridiplantae > Streptophyta > Pinopsida > Cupressales > Cupressaceae > Sequoia > Sequoia sempervirens. Next base: position 1,278,369,207 of record VDFB02271358.1, on the reverse strand, counting down.
AGGCCAGTGATCTAATTAATGAGATAACAACCTTCCGTGGGAAATTAGGAATGCAACTTGACAACAAACTGAAAATGTTCAAGGACATGGAAGGGCATGGTATGCCTAAAATATTTGATGATAAGGGTGAGTTGATAGAGTTTTCCAAGTGGAAGCATGAATTAGAAGAATGGTTACCTTGGGCTAAGGATATGTTGACTAAAATTGATTACTCCATGCTAAACCTCCACATTAACAACATGGTTGGAGTTCAAATGAGAATGGATGTATTTGTTAGGGAAGCTAGAGCATTAATTGATGCTAGGTAAACTCAGCATAGTGCAAAAGTTTTATTGGATACAAAGTGGCCCACTGATGATGAATACAACATCTGGTTAGAAAATTTTACTGAGTAAGCTTATATGTGTATAGATGATAAGGAACATGGTAAATAATGGATAGGAGAGAAACAATGCATAGCCTAGAAATAGGACAGATTAGGCTTTTGTAGAAGTATTGCAGAATATTGTTCTCTCCCTATTAGAAAGGTTGATTACACAAATGATGACTTGGATGAGTTAATATTCTTTCTTTCTATTGCTTTTCATGCTTTTTGAATATTTGTTGACTAAGCATGAACGTGGTTAACTTTTTGGCTCATGAAGATGTTGTAAAGCTGTTACAACATGTGAAAGTGTCTTTTGGAAGGCAGATGTAACTTCTTTAGCAAATTGGAATAAATTTTATCTCATATATGTTTCCCTCCATCTAAGAATGCAAATGTAACTGCAAAGGGAATATATGTTATAGTGATCCAGTAGAATGGTGACATGTGTACTTTCTAGCCTGAAGCTTGTTTTTCTCCTTCGTTTCTATAAGAAGGAATTCAAAGCCAAAAGTACGAGGTTCATTGTATTACAATTGACACGATGAATTGTAGAAAGAATACTGAGCATATTTTGAGTTTTGACTTTAGTTCTGAGTCTGTAGTTACATATGTAATTTTGATATCAAGATAACAAATACAATGCATAATGGTGCTAATTTCATGGCCATTTTCTCTCCTTTATACTTATTCTATGAGTTATGAATAATATAATCAAGGATTATTTTGTTCGTCTCCATTTCTCTCCAGTGGATGTATGGTTTCATTCTTGCTTATTAATTCAAGGAATTAGTGTAAATGCTTAAGTTTTTAACTCATATGAATTGTGTGCCAGGATATCTATAAGAAGTGGTGGTTGAGAATGTAATGTGGAAGTGTTGTAATGCAGTGTTTTTGAAGCTTATATGTTGCTATGTGTAGAATTGTTATTAGGTGCAAGCATAGGTTAAGATTGACTCCATGTTTAGGATAAGGCACTAGTTTGAGTAAAATATTCTTAATACAATTTCTAGGTCAATTCATCAACAAATCACTCTTTATTTACAAACTTTTCAAATGAGTAACCATTGTAGTTATGTTATGCTTAATTCCATTATTCTCATGAACCAAGTGTAGGGTATTGCTAAAAGAATTGCCAATTTTTTTGATGCACTGTGTTTTTGAGTGGTTATATGAGAGTTATTTGTTATTTACAATGTATTTAAATATTAATTGCATAAGTTCTTGAACATACATTGTAGGATTACCCTCCCAAGTTTCATAGAGCCTAAAGTATAGGAGGAAAGCTTTGCAACTTTCACTCATTTGTTGACTAATCCCTTTAGATATGCTAAGTATTGAAAATGGAAAAGTCCATAGGTAATTCTAAAGGTCGGCTTGGTTCTTAAAAAAACCACCAACAAGGGTGGTGAGTTGTGTCTGACTTATATCCATTGGACTCCCCTTGTCCTAGGGAGGAAGTCTATCTTTATATATTAGGAAGGTAGTGCTTGCTTTTCCTATGATCAATGATGGGTCGATAGTTCGATGTTGTTTGTAGATGTTTGGGTGCAAGGGAGGTGGGAGAGAGGGAGATGATTGGGGACCAGCTGTAGTTCTTGTTTCCAAAAGCACAAGTGAAGCAGATTGATGTGATTCAGAAAGTGGTGGGAAAGGACTTCTAGAGCGGGCCACACACACATGATGGACTAGTTTTGAAACACTTTTATAGTAATTATATTCAGGTTCTTAGCACCAGGCTCTATGGTTTTCATGTAGCTATGAGGTACCCGAGCAGGATGAGACTTGTTTCCTAGTTTGTGATGTCATTGATAATGTATCGTTCAAGCCTAAGTATGAGTTAGTTGTTGGGGTGCTAAGTCTCAACCAAGAAAACAAGAAAGGGAAGTTGAATAGGGCCTGGAGATTATTCAAAATGGGTGTGGAGAAGAAGAATAATATCAGTTACTTTATGTAGTTCATAGAGGCCAACCTCGGCCTAATCGAAAAGAATGTAGTACCTAGATTAGTGGACATTGCAGATGGTATTGGCTATCTATATCATTGATGTCGTATGGTTGATGTATTTTTTTTTCAATTTAAATAGAGTATTACAAAATTGAGTGAAACTAGTCAATAAGGACTTGATATTTTCTAGCCATTAGAAAATATGTTAAACATAACACATAACATATTGTTAAGCCCAAAATAAAAATACAAATATAGGCAATATTATGAGTAATAAAAAAATATCCCACTAGTTGTCTTACCAATTTATAAGTATTTAGACCATAAAATTTAAAATAAAAATATTTGATTTTGTCTTCTTTCCATATGACTCATCTTACAACTAGAGAATTACAACCCATGAAACATAAAGTGATTTCATCCTCTAAATGTGATGCTTTTGTATGCACACTATGTGATATTTTCAATTCCTTTTCATGGTCTAAATAAATGTTTGGGAAGTAGAATGAAACACCATTCAACCTATTATTAGTCATAATTTAATATAATATGAAGTTCCCACTATTGACCATATAAATTCTACTATAAAGACTTTACTTTTAGTAACATGATGGGATGACCTAGTATGGCCAATTGATGAGGAAGTATAAGAAATATTTTTTTTCTAGAAATTAGTAAGTTTTGCAATCTAACAAAATAATTCCTATAGGCTATGATTCAAATTCTAAATAATCAATAAAAATTTATAAAAAAAAAATTAAAATTTTTTGGATGGTCTTGAAAATACTAGTAAAGTTACTTTTTTTTATGAGTAAGCATGATTATGCATTGCAAAAAATGAATATACATATTGATAAAATAGCTCATTCCAAATCAATCTTTTAAGAAAATGGAATTTTAGAAAGAATTTCACTTTGCCTAAGCCATAATGGTCTATAACCTTAATGATTTTAACAAAATATTTATAAGAGAATTTTGCTTTACCTAAGTCATAATGGTCTACAACCTTAGCTTTTACAATATGTTCATACTTAATATGATAAACTTATATATACCCCTCTTGTTATGTTTAACATTTATTTAGCACTTTGAGTTTAGTATTTTATGTACCCTATGTTTATAATCCTATAGTTTTTGTAATATACTTTTAAAATTATGTTTCTTTTTTTATTCTTAACCATTTTCTAGCAAGTTATTTTATATACTAGACATGACTATACATATTGGCTTCATATTAGAGCTACATATTTACGTAAGCATCTATAAAAAATACTTATTCTCTATTATGAAAGTTATAAAATAGAGTGAAATAAAGGAACAATAAGTACTTGTTAAATAGATTGTTTAGATACAATATCTAAAATAGAATAAAGCTTCAACCATTTGAAATGACCACATCCAACATATAAGATTCTTATACTTTCTAAGAAAAGCATCACAATTGCTTGATAAATTCTTACATGGATAGCGATAAGTAATATGTTAGAGGAAAATATTGTTAATAATTTAAAGTAAAAATTATTTATATAGATATTATTTGTTGAGTTTGTAAAATTTAATCAATTTTTGTGTATATTTTATTTAATTGATAGAAAATCCTAGTTCTTAAATTATGTGTTTCTAATCTAAGCCCTATTATACATACATTCAATATTCTAAGACAAATATCTACAAGAATTATAAGAGATAAAATTAATAATAGTTACAAAATCATTAAAATGGATGTTGTGGTACTGTTATAATTACAAAATCATTAAAGTAGATGTCCAAGGTACTATTAGAAGAGGGAAGAACCTAACTATAAAGAAAAATAAAGCATAACAATGAGTTAGGATAATCTATAATGTAGATTAATAAGATAAATGCAAAACACAATTTTGAGACTCTCAAAACGATAAAATGTCCTCTAAATTATCTAGAATCCAATTCCTTATTTAACTTAAATCTAAAAACCAACCTTTAAAACTTAAAATCAATATATATTTATGATATGTTACATATCATTCATAGTTTGATCAGTCTTACCGTATTATCTGATATGTTGCATATTCTTCATAGTCTGAGCTTTCTGCAATTATCCTCTTCAAGCTATGATTATTTTGAAATTGATGAAATAAGGGTATTAAATAGATCTTAAGGCAAGCTCTTGACTGGCCATTGTTATAAGCAGGTCTCTGTAGCCTTATCTGTCTTACCATGGCAAGGGCGCAATCCTTCAATTTTTCTTTTTCAAGATGTCACCACTCGCAATTGGTTCAAATTGGTACTCAAGCCTAGATGCACATAACAAAACCAGAAAGACAAATCCAAGATATTAATGGCCAAAGATGGTTGGAAGAGGAGGAAAAACTTGAAGACCTGGAAAACACCCAACCATATCATCTCTGCCCACAGACAAGAAAACCTGCTTGGGAAGCCTGTCAGCGAAACAACTAGCTCGAACCTAAAAGGAGAAATAAATACAGTATTTCAGTGATGAACAAAACCACCATGGCAGGGAAAATTGACAGAAAAACAAACCTTTAAAAACCAATCCAAGTCGTCTCTCGCAATGCTTTCCATTTACATTCGAGACAGAAGTTTCTGATTTAAATTGTGTATGTTTTCTATTCAACATTTCAGATCACATTCAATAATCCATTATCAAAACGATCTGCACATCGAAAAGAGAGCATACACAATTTAAACAGAAGCCTGCATGGACTACTTCATAAAAGCAAAATCATGTTATGCACAGAACAGAGGCAAACCACAATTCAGGATTCCGTTGACAAATACAGAAACCGTGTCACAGAGCTCTTTGAGGAATGGCTTTAAATAGCATGCATCAATATGTTTGAATAGTCTATGGCTGGCTCATCCAGAGAGTCTAACGTTAGGTATGCGCATGTTTAAATTGCTCAGATTTTTGTCACCGGGCGGACCCACAAAAACTCTTCCATGCCAATAAGAAAATTCTAAAGCCCCCTAATTTGACAAACATTAGCCATCACGTTTGAGTGTTACACCTACACAGTCAATATGGCACGCCATAAAGAATAAAACCTCTGCCAAAGCAGAGAACAACAAAATCTTTTCTGTTACCATAATAATCTCTACTCAGGGACTTTTGTCCCTTAAAAGAAAACCATTACTCATAGCAAAAAGAGTAATTTTTTCAAAGATTCTATATCATTCACAAAGAATTTCTAGAATCTTTAGACTAAAAATTTTTCGAACGCGGGGAGAATAATTCAAATTTATTCTATCCTATCCAAGCCCTGCTATAAGATAATATAAAAAATATTCCAACGTTGAAAATCTAGCTCATGTGTAACACGGGGCATTTTATTTACAGTAAATTGCATAGTGGGGCGAGCTGTGACGAGGGTTGGCGTTGTTGAACAACTGCTCTGTCGCACTCAGTTGCTTTCTAGAATGCGAGGTTGACAAATAATAATAATTCCTACTTATGTTAATCTAAGTACATTACAGTGATTAGGAATGCACGTTATTGACTGGTTGTTTTAAAACTCTTTTTGAGGCAGCGCAAGTCATGGATTATCTTTTCCAGTACAATGATGAAGCGTCAATTTAAAAATCGAAAAGCTTGAAAATTGGAACTCCCTATCATGGAAATGGGCCACGCCGTCCATAAAACAGGTCATGAATACGTATTTTCATTTAACTCTGTTTAGAAAATAGATCTCACACGGAATCTCGGATAAGAAAACAATAAAAAAACTGAAAGTGGGGACATTTGTAGCAGGATTGATTGAAAGCACTACCTTTTCATATCATTTTACATTACAGATCTATTTCAATTGTGAATGTTTGTAATCCGATTTGATTTAGAAGCGAGTTCCTTTTTGGTTGTTCGGCCTCAACTTCTCTAATGAAACATTTTACCAATTCACCCAAAACGCTTACGTGTGAACAATTTCAAAGAGGGTTTTGTTTTGAAAACAAAAAATACGGCTCACCTTGTTTAAATTCTTCTTCAGGGGCCCAAAGCAGAGAAGAAACCCAGTAAACGCCATGAAATTGCAGAGAGTTTCAAAGTTTGTCCAGAAAAACCCTAAAAAATCTCTTCTTTTAATTCTCTGTCTACTCGCCGCCGCCATTGCTGCGCTTCTGGTGGGTGCTGTTCTTTTAAACCACGCGTCAAACTTCTTCGTCTTTTATTCCCTGTGCGTGGGAATGATAATCATGACGTTACTGCTCATGGTGTGCCTGTGGAGGAGAGAATATCTCCATATGAAAAGGAGCCTCGCCATGGCCAGAGTAAGCAGCGGAGGAGATTTCCCCATAAGCGACGATTTTCTCAAGAAAGTAAGCGGCGTTCCAAATGTATTCCGTTACACAGATCTAAAGCTAGCTACGAATAATTTCACGGCCGAGATCGGACGAGGGGGATTCGGATCCGTTTTTCAGGGAACGCTCGCGGACGGGAAAAAAGTCGCCGTGAAACGCCTGCACAGAGCCGACGAGGGCGTGGAGGAATTCGTGGCGGAAGTCACGGCGCTCGCTTCGCTCAACCACTCAAATCTTGTTCGCTTGCATGGCCTCTGTGTCGAGGATTCTCATTACTTGCTCGTCTACGAGTTCATGGAAAATGGGTCTCTCTACGACTGGCTGTTCCAGAAAAAGAACACCACCATTGAATGGAATACCAGGTATGCTATTGCATTACAGACCGCTCGTGCACTTGCTTATTTGCATGAGGAGTCCACGTCCAGCATTTTGCATTTGGATGTGAAGCCACAGAACATACTTCTGGACGAGAATTTCAGAGCCAAGGTTTCCGATTTCGGGATGGCGAAATTGCTAGACGAGGGCGAAAGCCGCCTTATGACAGTCCATGTGAAAGGCACGCCTGGTTATATTGCGCCCGAATGGTTTTTGCAGTACGGGATTAGTGCTAAAACTGATGTTTACAGCTACGGAATGGTTCTTCTGGAAATGGTGAGCGGGCGCAGAGTGGTGGACAGATCTGCAGACGAGGAGAGCTGGTATTTTCCCACCGTTGCTCTGCTCAAGGCCAGAGAAGGAAATTTTGAGGAACTGTTTGACAGTCGGCTTAAGGTTTCCGATGAAGCGGTTGTGGAGATGGAGAGAGTAATAAAGCTGGCGCTTTGGTGTATTCAGAGCAGCTGTGGATTGAGACCCAGCATGCCCACTGTCGTACAAATTCTGGAGGGGAGTTTGGAAATGTTGGAGCCTCCTCTTAATCATAGCCTGGCATTCGGGCCATTCGTCGGCGGCCATGTTGATGGCAGTTCGGGAATCAATGAACAGGAGATTTTTAAGATGGACAGTAGATCTTCAAAATTAATGGCAAGATAGGTATTTTTTTGAGTTTTGACGAGCCGGCCATTCCGATTCACTTTTATTTTTTGTTGTAAATCGATACAGTCTAATGAAAATGAAATTGCTAACCAAATATTTTTCTTTGGAATCCAGCTTTTAGTTTAGATATGTGTCGATTTCAAGTGGTCAATTCGTTCAAGCGGCGTGCATATACAAAGAAAGTATACGTGTAGGTCCACACGTGTAATGTGGAGATTTGTATATTATTTTATTTCAGCTGAGATAATAATTTATATACAAAGAATGAATTTTGTGTAAAGTCGAGTTACTTTTCTTATTTTATTTCTTTATTTTTCATCTTATTTTTTATTCGCATACTTATTTACATTTATTCACATTGATGTTAGTAAAAAAATGGTTGTCAAAATATGCTTATGTATATTGAAATATTTTGTTTGTCAAAAGATTGAGAACTTTTTTAGAGAACTTTTTTAAAACACAAAAAATCATTAAAAACTCACAAACATCAAAAATTGCTTATCAATTATGAAAATGGTTGTTCAAACTAGAAACCACTTATTTAAGCAATGGAAACTACTATTTCGATGGAGGGAAGTGGTTTGGAGAGCGAGTTTGTTTGAGAGGAGGTTGTCAAACAATCAAGAGGTCGTCATCACTAGAAAACTTTACTGTTAAGGGTTTGTGTGTCACTAGTATCCGAGAAAACCACTAGCTAGGTGGAAATGGCCAAAAACTCGATGCAAAAGACTTTTAAGATGCTAAAATATAAAAGCATCACCACTAAAGAAAAACACCAACAACCACAAAATCCAAAAGACAATGATAAATTAGAAGAAACATTAGGAAAAACCAAAAAGTCATCATTGTTTAAAAAAACACAACACCAAATTCATGCAATTTCAAAGATTGATCCAAAGGGGTTTACTTTCTATGTAGGAATGAGACAATGACTACACACAAGGTATGAGTCATATGATGTTGTATGATAATATGGATTTAGCGGCTTAGATTCCAAGACCCAAATATTTTGAACTCTGATTTTAGTATTTTGATAAGCGATCTTAGAGTTTTTGGACATTCTAGACACAATAGTGATGTTTGTTTTGCTCCAATATGTACCATTTGATCATTCAAGGCTAGATCTCTCAAAAACAAGATAAGAAACCATATATCTAGAGCTTTGATAATATGTTAGAGTTGATTCCTCAACCTTAGAGCTCCCAAGGATCACCTACAATCAAGCAACCTTCATATAAATAGAAAAAAAACAATATAACTTTTATGGAGGTTAAAGAAACTATTGGTCTAAAAAAAATCATAATGAATGTGCATTTTGTTCGCAGTACAATAATGAATCCTTATATTAAAGAAAAAGAAAAAAGCAATCTTAAATGAAATCCTAGGTGAGGATAAAATTAGATCATGGCATGTGTCATCATCCTATGACTTGAGACAAATGACTAAGTAATATTAAGTAGCTAGTGTGAAAAGGGGTTTATTTAATTAAATAGTTAATTAGGAAAATACCATTTACTCTAATAATTTCCACTAATAATAGGGTGATCTTGAGATAGGATTGTTCCTAACTTTTTTTGAAAATATTTCTTAAAGAAAGGTTGACCTTTGGGGTCTACCTTGTCCACTTATCAAATTAATTTGATGGTATTTCTTGTTATTTATATTAGATGTTATTTTTTTCTTATAATGTTTTCCTTGCAAGGAAATAATTAGTCTATTGGTAGACTAGGTTTGATATAGTAAGTCTACCTACTATTCAATCTCCTAGTTTGAAATCCCTCATAGTTTAGATGTTATTTATACAATGTATTGTATGTGTGGGAATAAAATGATGCTAGGTTTCCTTAGAATAGAAATTGAAGGTGTGTTAAGTACCCTTGTTTAATTTTCATTTATTTTATGTACTATTCTTGATTAGGGATGTTTAATATTTCAATTTGATTTTTCTCCATGAGATATCAATGATTAGATCTTATTTTAAATAAATTATATCCTAACAAATAATAAGATTAACAAAGTATGTAAATATGAATTGTAAATGAAGAACTATTTATTCCTCTTCTTACAATAGAAGATCAGGCATATATTTAATTCATTTTGTTAGAATAATAGAATTGAAATTACTATTGGGAGTATAAAAAAATCATAACAAATCAGTGCTACAAAATTCACCTTAGAATTAAAATCCATGGGTGTTGAGAGAAAGTTTCCTAACTTAGAAAAACAAGCATTGACAAGGGTTGCCTAGCACAAAAAGTCAATGAAGCTCATATGAGATCCTTGAGTGGAAATTTACTAAATGTTGGTAGGGGTTTTCATCCATTGGTTGGTTATGAGGATCAAGGGTTTTTTCCCTCCAATCTCTGATGATAAACAAATAGGATGTGTGAACTGCTAGGATTTAGGTAGTCCATCAACCTTGAAAATCCTTTAATTAATTTTTTTCCAAATTTCTTTTGTAAATTACCCATAAGAGGTGAAACCATTTAACCAACGGTGGTGAAAGAGCTCATGTAAAATGAGAGTTACAGTCACCATTTATCTTATGGGAAAAGGACAAAATAGTTAGGCATCCCATTTAGAGTCTCCTATTTTTTTAGGGTTATGACATCTTTCATAAGTTTGAAGAGTATCTATGACACTATAACAGTTGTCATAAGATACTACGACATCTATGACACCATTTATGATTGCAATAATGACATATTTCTTCCCTAGGTGCCCATGCATGAGAGATGCCTTGTGATAGTTGTAAGAGCATATGTAAGTTTCTATTTTGGGAGGATTTGGTGGTTGGAGAGGAGGTAGGTGTGGGTTTTTCCATGTGGTTTTGTTGCGTGTTGTTTGGTGATACCATGGCGATATTCATCCCCACAAGTTTATATAAATTGGGGCCTTGAGTTAGAGTTATTCATTCAGTTTTCCAAGTAACAGGGTGTCATCAAATTCTCTAGAGTTTTACAAAGAAGTGTATTATTGTTGTAATCTCTCTTAGATTAGTAATATACTTTCCTCTCTCTTTCTGTGGTGGGTTTTTCTCCCTTAGGGGTTTCTTCATGTAAATTTGGCCTCATGTGTTATAGTTTTCTTTTTCCTTCTTTGATTTTGAAATCACATTCATATTAAGGGTTAATCTTTAGATTCGTATTTGCAATTATTGTTGATTAAAGTTCATATTGCAAGATTTATTCACCTTGTTTTACAACATTTGGTATCAAAGTTAATGATTCTATTGAGAAAGGGACACTTTTCTCTTAAGTGGTGAAGGTTTTTTGTTGCAATGTGAGTTTTCACTCTATGGGTTTTTTGTAAATGTGAAAGATTGTAAACCATGGGTTCTACCTCTCATTTGGATATTGAGAAGTTCAATGGCACTAATTACGAGATGTGGAATTTGAAGATAGAGGATCTCCTTGAAGAGGGAGATCAATGGTTAGCAGTTTTGAATGAAAAGAAACTAGAAAAGGTGTCTGATGAAGATTGGAGAAAAATGGACAAGAAGGCATGAGGATCCATTCAATTGTGTCTTCCAAATTATGTCCTCTTGAATGTCTCAAGAGAATCTACCACATACAATTTGAGGAAGAGGATAGGTGATATCTATCAAACTAAAAGTTTAACTAATAAGTTATATCTCAAAAGAAGTTTGTATTTTTGAAAATGAAGAATGGTGATTCTATTGTAGATCATTTAAATGCTTTAATATGATTATAATTTATCTTGCATCTGTATATGTTAAATTAGAAGAGGAAGATAAATGTATTTTGATGTTTTTTTCTTTACCTAAATTTTGGGGAAATCTAATTATTACCATAAGTGGTGGTGGTACAAAATAGAAGATGGATAGTCTCATTGATAGATACTTCTTTCAAAAGAGATGAGGAGAAATTACATGAATGTGGGGTCCCAAGATTCCTTACATTTGTGAGGAAGGCCCAAATCTAAAAAGGAGGGCCTAAAGGGGACAAGTCTAAAGGATGTTCTAAAACCCCTAGGAAGAGCAAAGTAAAGTTTTGAAATTATGGTAAGAGAGGGCATGTGAAGGAGTGTAGAAACAAGAAAAAGAGTTCAAATACTTCCATGAAAAATTCCTCAAAAGATGGTGATTATGATGCTTTGTTTATTTCTACTAACACTATTAGTAATGATGCTTGGCTTATTGATTCAAGTTGCTCCTACCATATGACTCCTCACAAGGAGAGTTTACTCCATATTTAACTTATGATGGGGGAGAAGTTTTCCTTGGTGATAATAGCACGAAGAATATTGCTAGTAAGGGAAAGGTAAAATTGTGTTTCAGTGATGGAATGGTTAAAACCCTTGATCATGTTTTACATATTCCAGGACTTGCAAAAATTTACTTTCAGTATCCAATTTGAATGATTATGGGATGCATGTGAAATTTGACAATTCTAGTTACAAGTTGGTAAGAGGGATTTTGGTGATAGCTAAAGGTTCTCGGATTGGGACTTTGCTTAGGCTTAATGCTTCTAATTTTTGTAGTTCTACCAATGTAACTAGCACTTAAAATGCATACATGTTGTGCCACCATAATTTGGATCACATAGGTGAAAAAGGTCTTAAGACCATTTTGAATAAAAAGTCGGTTGATGGTATTTCTGATTATTCTATTGGTAAAAATTATTTTTGTGAGCATTGTGTGTTTGGTAAACAAAATAGATCATCATTTCCTAATGTGACTAATAAAGCTAAGAGATTATTAGAGATGATTCATTCAAATGTGTTTGGTCCAATGGATGTTGACTCTATTGAAAAATCTTGATATTATGTTACTTTCATTAATGATGTGCCAAGATACACCTAGATTTATTGTATGCATCAAAAATATGAAGTTTTTACTAAGTTTAAGGAATTTAAAGCCTTAGTTGAGAAGTAAATTGATTTTAAGATAAGGGTGTTGAGATCTGACAATGGGGAGAAATATTATTCTAGGGAATTTGATGAGTTTTGTAAGCATGCAATTATTTTTAAGTAAAATACTACACCTTATACTCCTCAAAAAATAGGGTAGCATAAAGAATGAACTTAACCTTAATGGAAAGAGCTAGGAGCATGTTGAGTGGTGCTAAGCTTGATAGATGCTTTTGGTAATGCATGTTATTTGGTTAATAGATCTCCTTGTTCAACTCTTGTTGATAAAATTACTCCTTATGAAGTGTGGATAGGTAGAAAGCCTTCTATTTCACATTTAAGGGTCTTTGGTTGTGAGGATTTTGTTCATGTGCCTCAAGAGAAGCATTCTAAGTTGGATCCAAAATCACATAAATGCATTTTTATTGGTTATAATGAGAATTAAAAAGGTGATAAGCTTTGGAATTCACTAACCCGTAAAATGGTTTTCTCTAGAGATGTGGTTTTAAGGGAGTTTAGAGCTTACGCGGGTGAAGAACAACCAAAGGCTCAAAAGATAAGACAAAAATAGTACACTTTAAACAAAGATAGAAAAGAAAGAAGATGCACATGTGGAAGAACAACCAGATAGATTAGAGGATGGAGAGGAAGAAGAGGGTTCAAAGAGTTCAAATGATGTGTAGGATGAGCATAAAGAAGAACAAGAACCCCTTACTCCTACCTTGAGAAGATCCACAAGATAACAAAATCCAGTTGATAGGTATAGCCCATCCAATTTTTGTTGTGTATTTTCTTTGTTGAGTACTGACAATGAACATAGATCCTACAGGGAGGCTCTTTCTTCAAAAGAAAGTGAGTCTTGGATGTAGTGCATGCAGGAGGAGATGATGTATTTGGATAGTTGTGATACTTGGGATCTTGTGAGTTTTCCCAAAGGAAGGAATCCTGTTGGATGCAACTGGGTATTTAAAAAGAAATTTGGTGTAAATGGTCAGTTAGAGCAGTAGAAGACCAAATTGGTGGCCAAGGGCTTCTCTCAGAGAGAGGGAGTTGATTTCAGTGAAATATTCTCTCTTGTTGCTAAATTAACTTCTATTAGATTCCTATTATCTATTGTTGTTGCTTATGATTTTTAAATAGAGAAAATGGATGTTAAAACTGATTTCTTGTATTGGGATCTTGAGGAAGGAATTTATATGTGACAACTTGACAGTTTTGTTGTGAAAGGAAAAGAACACTTGGTTTGCAAGTTAAAGAGATCTTTATATGGTTTGAAACAGTCACCCAAGATGTGGTACCAGAAGTTTGATGCATTTGCATTAAATTTGGGTTTTGTTAGAAATGAAGAGGATCATTATGTTTACATTAAGGTTATTGATGATCAAATGCTAATCATTGTCTTGTATATTGATGACATGTTTTTTATGGGTAACAACAAGGTAATGATTAGGGAGCTTAAAACTCGTCTTTCTGGCACAATTGATATGAAGGATTTGGGTGTTACAAGATATATTCTTGGGATGGAGATCAGTAGAGATCGGGTACACAAAATTTTTTGGTTAAGTCAGAGTAAGTATGTTGATACTATTTTGAAAAGGTTTCATATGCATGATTGTAAACCAATAAATATTCCATTTTTTGTTGGTGCTAAGTTGAATTTAGACATATATCCTAATTTTGATGAACATAAGAGATGTCTAATTTTCCTTATGCTAGTGTCATTGGTAGTTTAATGTATGCAATGATTTGTACTAGACCAGATACAACCCAAGCATTGGGAGTTCTAAGTAGGTTTATGTAGATAACCCTAGTAAAGAGCATTAAAATTTTGTTAAAGGGTGTTTAGGTACTTGTGATTATTGTTTGGTTTATCATGGTACTGATAATGTGGATAAGTCATTAGACATATAAGGTTTTCTTGATGTAGATTGGGCAAGTGACTTGGATATTCGAAGGCCCACTAGTGGCTATTGTTCACTTTATTTGGAGGTATAGTGAGTTAGATGAGAAAAATATAACCTACAATTGCATTATCCACCACTGAAGCAGATTATATGGCTACTTCTCATGCTTCTAAGGAGATTTTTTTGTTACAGAGACTTGGTATTGGTATTGGTTTTGATTGCAGTACAGTGAGGATTGGATGTGATGGCCAAAGTGTCATATATTTGGCTAAGAATCTTATGTATCATTCTCATACTAAGCATGTTGATGTTCAGTATCACCTTGTGTGAGAAATGGTTGATAATGGATAGGTCTCATGTAAAAACAGAGTTATAGTTACCATTTGTCTTCTCAGAAAAGGACAAAATAGCTAGGAATCCAATTTGGAATCTCCTATTTTTGGAGGGTTATGACATCCATCATAAGTTGTTTAAGAGTATTTATGACACTATGAAACCTATCATAAGATGCTATGACATTTGAGACATCATTTACATGATTGCATTTATGAAAAATTCCTTCCCTAGGAGCCCATGCATGAGAGATACCTTATGACGGTTGTAAGAGAATATGTAAGTTGCTATTTTGGGTGGATTTGATGGTTGGAGAGGAGGTAGGCATGGGTATTTCCATGTGTTTTTTTTGCATGTTGTTCGGTGATACCATGGTGGTGTTCATCCCCTCAAGCTTTTATAAATTGGGGCTTTGAGCTAGAGTTATTCATTCATTTTTGCAGGTAACAAGGTGATGTCGAATTCTAGAGAGTTTTCAAAAGAAGTGTATTGTTGTTGTAATCTCTCTTGAATTAGTAATATACTTGCCTCTCTCTTTTTGTGGTGGATTTTTTTCCCTTAGGGCTTTCTCCACGTAAATTTGGTCTCATGTGTTATGGTTTTATTTTTCCTTCTTTGATTTTGCAATCACATTCATATAAAGGGTTAATCTTTGGATTCAAATTTTCAATTACTTTTGATTAAAGTTCATATTGAAAGCTTTCTTCACCTTGTTTTACAACATGAATTGTTTGAGGAATAATTTCATAAAAATTGAATGATGTCACTAACCTTATACTTAGGTTTAAATAGGAAATTGAGTGCTTACTTTCCCTCCAAAATAAAAATTGAAATATTATTTGTTTCCCTTCAAGGAGATCCACACACACACCCTTGGCTAACAAAACTTAAAGTAATAAATCTTGATTAAATAATACCCAAAGGTCATTATAATTTGGGCACACATAAAATCTTTCCCTCAAAAAATTCACATTTAGATGTCTCAAGATGTTGGATCCTTCTCATGTAGCATATTTAGTTGCTAAGTCTTTCCATTGCACCAAATACTTAGTAATGGTTTGAGTCCATACATATAAAAAAAATATATCAAGCCACCTGAGATGTGTCAAAATGTGATTTCGCCAAGACTCATAGTTATTCATTTCTAAGATGAGGTCATAGAAGGATGAAAAAAACCCATGATACATTCTCAAATGAAATAATTAGAGACTAATAACCTTAGTGCATGTAAATTAGATCAAATGAAGTCATCTCACACAAACAAACCCTTTCTAGGTGTCAAGACATCCAAGTAATTGACAGAAATGTGAAATCACAAAAAAATTGAATATAATGTATGTTGGGAGGATTATAGAAAAAGTGTATCAATGGATCTGAAGAGCTTTGAAATACCTTTCCAATACCACGAGAATTGTGAAAATTGGAGATACAAGGAAAAAGTTATGAGCTTGGAAGCAAAAAATAAAGATTTGACTTTAGTTGAGAAAAAATGAATTGGAAAAAAATTGATGATGAGACCTACACTATTGGAAAGTTCTCAAAACCAAATTTATGACGCTATCTCATTTTCCCAATTTTGACATAGTATGCTCAAGTTATGAATATTCGAAAAATGGGATAAATTTGGCTACTCGATAGTCAACAAACATGACCATTCTAATTTGATTTTTGAAAAATATACCATTGCATACAAAAAATGATAGATACCCATAAAAACTTATTTTTTCCAACAAAACCCAAAAAAAAAATTGATTCCAAAAAAACAAAACATACAATTTGGTAAAAATAAAAACTTCACCTAATAGAGAAAATGACCATGTTGTACTATTTTGATAGCATTTTTAGCAAGATCTTCTCACTATCTGCAAAATATAATAGATACCCAGTTTAATAGATACCCAATATAATAGGTTCCCAGATGGTGTTTTGTTGTTGTGAACAAAACCCAAAAATATTTTTTCTCAAAGTTACACCAAGAAAAAGATATACCCAACTAGAGCCACTAATAGTACCTTGGGGTCTTTTGGTCATAAATAGCCTTGAATTTTTTTGTGTAAGTGTGAAAGCCCTAAACCCCTAGTAGATTCCTTAAGCTTCGAGCCTCCTTTGTGTTATATTTTGTGGTGACTTGTTATACCCCATTTTAGGTTTTAAGTTATAACTTTAAGCCTTTTTACAATGTCCATTTACTGGCCACATTCCCTAGCTACCGACTTATTTTGTCTGAGTTTAATTTTTCCTAAGTATATGGTTTGTTGTGGGGCTAATACGAGGATGATAATTAGCAACATAGCATGTTCCCATGGGCTCCAAAGACTAGTGCTTTGTTGTTGTGAAATATTGGCATCTGTCTAGTAGGCCCTAGTTCTTTGTAAGGTTAGCTAAGTGGATGGTCCAACAGAGCAACTTCTGATTGGTTGTGCACTAGCATGAAGACTTGGTGTTCGAGGTTATTGAGCATTGTGCTACTATGGTTCGGTGCCATGTGTCCTAGGCCCATTGTATTCATTCAAGTAAGGTCATTGATCTTATCGCACCAAGTTGAAATAAATGGTTTGTATTCAAACTCTCATAATGGGTAGTTGTCATGACTTTACTCAAGCATGCAAGAAGTAATGGCGAAACTGACTATTCCTATCCAAATTCTAGGTCAATGAGGGAAAATAAATACTACATCTTTCAATAGCATTTTTTTTCCACAGTCCATAATAGTATAGTCTTTAAGATTTCTGGATAAATTGTGTGCATCTTTTTACATCAACGTTTCAGATCATACTCCATGATCCATCATCAGGATGAAAAGCAGAAAGAGAGAAGTCAATTTCTTCCTGGATCTCTCTTTCTGCTTTTCATCCTGATGATGGATCATGGAGTATGATCTGAAACGTTGATGTAAAAAGATGCACACAGTTTATCCAGAAATATTAAAGACTATACTACATCTTGATCATCTCAACCTCGACTTTCATTTGCATTCGATATTTTCAAGCAAATTTTTCTTTCCATTTTCAACATAACTAGATTTTTCTCAAAAAATCAAGTAAGTGGCTACAATGTGCTTGAACTTGTTTAAATTGTATGTGTTATTTATCTTTGAGCTTGTATATGCTTAAGTTGAAATTGTGCAAAGAAAAGGTGGAATGGAAGAGAATTTTAAAATTCTAGTTTTGAAGAAAACCCTAACCTCGATCTTAAAGTAAAAATTAGTCATTCAACTAGGAAACAATCTACCTCAAAGAAAAAATTTGATGAGGATTTTCCTATGCAATTCCCTAGGTCATCAAAGAGACTTTTAAATGTGTGTGGACTAAGTGGAATAATAGATAGGTTGCTTGACAATGTCGGAGGATGTAGAGATGTAGGTATACCAATCCATGGTTGGTCATTATTCAAACATTAGTACAAGAAGAGGCAAGCTTATTTTCCTCTTGCTAATGCCTGGTATTTGTATTTGGAAAATCTCATAGTACCAAATGTCTTCATTAATGTTTATTTCATAAGAGTTGTGGCCAAATAGTATGATGCATAGACTAGGAAGGTGTTGGAAAGAAATGGTTCTAAAATGATTATTTTTTCAATGGATTGCATTTCCAATGTGTTTGGTCTGAACCTATCTACTAGAAAAGTGGTCAACTTTGACACCTTTAAGGATAAGTATGAAATGCATAAGATTGAATTTAGAACAATGTTTATCCCCAAACATAAAGTGAAGGGATTAGACAAAAGGCCTATCATAATTGCACAAAATGAGAAGGAACCTTTCAATCTTGAGACCTTTGAGGATTATTTCATCAAGACTTGTCACACTTTGTGTCAGGTGATGGGTGAGGTTGCCAAGTTGAAGATGCCTTTTCACCTCATGTTTAGGGAAACAGATATCCAAGACCCTATGGTAAATAGTGAATTTGATTATGCCACATTTATTGTAGAGAAAATACATAAATGGATGGTGGTTATCAAGGCCAATGAGTGGAAGTTTAAATTCAATTGGTATTTTGTGTTGTACCACATGTTTTTTCATGTAGGAAGGGGATAATGACACAAGATTTTGTAAGTGAGAGAAGTAGATAATAATAATATCCCTCTCCCAATCCAATGGTGGACCTACATTTGGGACAAGCATTAAGAACTCAAACTATGTTGTCTTTGAGGAACAATTTGTGAGAAGACTACTAAATTTATTTGAATAAGACTAAGTTAGGGTACTAAAAGAGATATTGGATTTCTTGAGGTCTGTAGAGAGTACTCTTGATTTGGGAATTATGCATAATTGGGATGATTTTTCCAAGATTGCATACCAACACCATTTCTTTTAGAGTATATGGGTGTATAGTTATCCCTCACATTTTTCTAAAATTTGTTCTAAAAAGGTTGGCATATCTTGAAGTTATTTGGCAATTGAATAAGGATGGATTGGATTATATCTACTCAATCTTGTAGTCTTATAGAATGAGCCTTGAGGGCACAATGATCTTTGATCTTGAAGGTTTTATACATCGTGTTAGAATTAGCATAAAGACCCACATTTGTGCATAAGGTCTTGCATGAGGAAGATGGAATTTCCTTACAATTGAGGAGGCAATTGAGAAAAGAAGAAAGTGGGTAGGTGTCATGAGGGGAAAAGTGTAGAGAAAGAAGATGAACCCTAACTACCTTGGTTCCTTTTCATATGAACATGATGCAATCCTAGGGATTCAAAAGATGCTTTCTACTGCAAAGAAATTTATTGACAAATCCCCAATAGTTGAAGACATACCTGCATATGGGAGAAACCCTACTATTCCAATGAAGCCTTATGTCAAAAAAATGTGAATTTGAGGCTCATGAGAAATCTAAAGTTGTTATTCCTAAGGAGCAACTTGAAAAGAGACAAAAGGTCATTGACCTAGAGGGCAGAGGAAAGGAAATTGAACTTGAAGATATTGCAAAAAAAATTGTAGAGCAAGAGGTTATGCAACCAATTTCTTCACCTTCAAGAAATGTAATGCTTTTCATGCCTTGTAGTAGAATGGATGTAAATCTAAAGTATTCTAGTGATATCAACACAAGTTATATTAGACCCCTAGCCTATTAGTAATTCATGGAAGGTGACAATTTCATCAAGTTCTAGGAATTCAAAGACTTTTTCATGAGAATAAAAGGGATGAATATCAAATGAAGGCCAATAAAGTAAAAGATAAGGTTGATCCCCCTAAATGGGATGAAATTTATGATAAAATGTTGCTTGAAGTGGACATCAATATGGGAATAATGAATCCTAAGGAAGGAAGAAAGTTAGTGCAAGATAATGGTTTATTGCTACTTCTTGACTGGGATATCACCACTGCACTTGCTTTAGACATAATAAGGAGGCAAGACCAAGAAGTTCTTTCTATTGAAGATAAAGTAGAGTGAAAAGGGTAGAAAAGATTGAAGGAAAACAAAATAAGATAAAGACAATACAAAAGCACATTACCTTAACCTAGAATCTTTGCTCCTCTCCTTGATGAGTGGAAATGGAGTACACCCTTATTCCATTTGGTTTGCTCTTGGTGTTCATATATGGATCACTCAATTCTCTAGCATAACCTTGATATGATTGATAATGATTGCAAGATAAGAGATCAAAATGAAAGCATGTAAGTATGATAGCTCAAGATTGGATTCTTTTTTGGTGAAAATGAAGGATGCGACTCTCTAGATATAGAGCCTTGAAGAGGAAAATAAATGGATATAAATGATTGTTATGGATGGCTAATATTGAAGAAGGATTAAGGTTTGGATCACGGATGAAATCATATGACAAGTGTCAAATGATGGATAGGAGCTAGGATTAGATATGGAAAAGGAAAAAAACCTTTATGGCAATGGCTAGGATTAAGAGGTTAAATGAGATGAGTGGATAAGATTAAAAGATAGTGGAAATGACTAAGATTTGACAGTTTTACTTTTGGGTAAGTGTCTAGGTTCAATGAATCTAGGCAAGTGTGAAGGGTACATTTGTCATAAGAAGAAAAATTTATATTATGATCCATATGAACAAGATGAAGGGATAGGATTAGATGGAGAAGGATAATGGATAAAAGGAAATTTCTTAAATAAGTAAAGTATTTATTTAATTAATTCGATCATGATGGGAATATTTATTTAATTCAAGGATTATGAAAAGATGGAAATAATTAATGGCTTATGAAAGGATGGGATTAATTAAGTAAATAGTAGACATTTATTTAATTAATGGTTAAAAATAGGCTAATATTAGGTGTGGTTGGGTAAGGTCATATTTTAGGTTTCTATATTTTTCCCCTCTTTGATATGACATCGTGAAGTGGCATTGTATCAAATAATTTTAAAATATAGTGGATGAGAGGGGATATGGATCAAAGATGAGACAAGATAGAGATCTATGATGAAGCCCCAATTAATGGGAGAAAGGAAAAGGATGAAGATGGAAAGATTAGGATTAGGTGATGGGATGCCCCCTTGAGAGGACATGTGGGTTAGGAGAACATGGGTGTGCTCTTGAAATGGAAGGGATCAATGAGGGATTAGGATCAAGAATAAGATCAACTAGAAGATGAAAGAGGATGAAGGAGTTGAAAAGGAAGGGGAATTTAGATGGAAAGTGATGAAAATTGGGGGAAATGAGTGAACCAATCAAGGGCTTGTCAGCCCAAGATTCTAGGGAAGAGTCTCAAGAGGTAAGCATCAAGATAGGAAACCTCTTGGAATGAAATGTAGAATTATTTTAAGTGTTCCCTAGGATATCCCTTTCCCTTTCCCTTGTCCAATTTGGGAATTTCTAAGTTTTGGGGAAAAGGGATCATGGTGATGCACTAGTCGAAAGGATAAAGACATAGTTCTTGGGAGGTATAATGTTTATTGTGATGTCCTAGTTGAAGTACCTTAAGGGTATACTTTATTTTTTACAAATCTTGGGCCAAAGTACTTGTGAGATTGGAGGGATATGATTGATAGTTGGATATGGGAGGTTGAGAGGATGATATGTGTTGGTATTGGAAAGAAGAAGAAATGGGATTGGAAGATTGGAGATGTCGATGTGTAGATGAGAAGGGATTGGAATATTTGAGATATTGGTAAGAGGTTTAGATGGGGTTAGATGTTTGAATATGATATGATGTGTTAGGTGGGATGGATGTTTAGACATGAGGATAATGGATGGAATGTATGGTTGAGGGATAAGTGATGAAAATTTTTGGGCATGCAAGGGGATTTTGACATGTAAATGGGATGTGGAATTGATGGGTTGAGATGAAAAGGGGATGTTAGAACAAGATGGGAGAGATGAAAGATCATGCAAATTAGAAGAATATGGAAGGTATGTAGGATTATGAGGATTAGAGGAAGATGGAAGATATGTAGGATTATGATGAAAGGAAGGTGGAGGTGTAGAAGGAGGTTTTTGGATGATTCAATATGTGTCAAAATTGTGGGGTAATTTGGCACCTTTGTTTTCAAGCATAAGGATATATTGGTTGGGGTGCTTCATGATATTTTTATGCATCAAGTCCATAGCTTGGGTATCTTGGGAAAAGTCCTCGAATGTTTTTTGGGATTCTTGGTCACTTGAATCATAATCATGTATGATATAGGATGATAATGAACTCTCCAATGGGATTTTATGGAATGTCTCCTCAAAAGGTATATCATGATATGGTGAAGGGAAATCTTGAGAGGCCATAGTTTTCTTTCTTTCTTGGTTCCTTGTGATAGACATCCAAAAAGAGAGAGACCTAGGAATGATATGAGATGAAAGTGATTTGGAATGATTGGGATAGACCTTGGATTCTATTGGAGTGATAATAGATGAAAAAGGGGATGATGATGGAAAGGGTATAATGATAGAAATGGATGGAAGGGGGATAATGATGGAAAGGGAGATACAATACCAATGGTGTTTCAAGCTAACTAAATCCTTGATTGATAATGATGAGGTTTTTTTCTTACACTAGACTTTGATAATCACCTAGGGAAGGCTTGGATATGCTCACTTGAGCTTGGATAAACGCTTGAGTAAGGCTTGGATAAAGATTATTTTTCTCACCTAAGAATGGATAATCACTTAGGAAAGGCTTAGATATGCTTACTAATGCTTGGATAATCACCTAAGTAAGAATTTGATGTGTATTTTATATCAAGGATTAGGATCTAGATAAACTCTTGACAAGATTGATTTTGATAAGATATGATATGGATTATGATTGGATGATGAGATTGGATCAAAGATGATAATGATTTTATATGATTATGGCATTGGGATTCGATAGGAATATGAGGAGGATCAATGATGAAAGTAATGATGATGATAAGGATGATGGAAGCATAATGATCTAGATGCTAAGACCTAGGTCTAAGGATGATGGTTGAGATGATGATGGATAAGATGAGTGAAATATGATAGATTTTAGATAGATAATGGCTAATTTCTTAGGTGATATTATGGTTAAGGATGGATCTCCCAAGTTCTCTCTAGGGTTTCAAAGGTCAAGATTGCAAATGGAGGTCTCTAGATGATTTTTTGGCAAGAGACAATAAAAAAAGACTTGACACAATGGCTAACTTGACTAACAAGGTGATAAGGATAAGTTCCAACAATGCAAGTTGAATGGCTTCACTATTTTTACACATGTAAATGCACCACACAATATCACAACCTATATTTAGTCAAGTAGGAGTGTTAACATAGTGTAGGCCCACCCGTTGAAGCATAATACCTTTAAATGAATGGGTAGCTAGGGTATGCAAAGGTCATATACCACATCTACACCCCTTACCTTGGAAGGAAAATTCCGTACCAATGGATAACTATCACCTCAACAAGAAAAATTACATGGTGAGTAACTTTGGGCATGATATTATACCCTATACCACACTAAGCTAATGACTGAAAGGTCTTAAAGGCTTCCAAAAATAAGGTTATTATTGGATATGTGAATATTGAGCCCATCTATAATGCTTGAGATTAAGAGGGTATCTCCTTCTCTCCTCACCAAACACATCTTGGTGGACTAAGAGTCATGCATCTTGGCTCGAACTATGCTAGCTACACTTTGAATCAGTTGGGGTCTCTACAACTGGCATATACAAGTGTGTTAGTTCCAATAGTTTCTAATCCATCGTGCTCAACATAACCATTCCCATCAGATAGGGAAGCTTTGCTTATAAATATAAAGGAATTAAAGGAGTGGATGCAGGGAGCCAAAGAGGATAAGATACAAAATAATTAGTAAATTGGTGATAAATTTAATTGAGTATAGGCTACCAAGATAATGAGAAAATATGATGATACATGCAAGGCATATTCAAATCTGAAATTAGCTTCTACCAAGCATGAAGAAGATAAGGGTAACCTCAAAGCAATAATCGACAAATAGATTCCTAAGACTACAATAATTAGGATTTTTTTTAAATGTGTCAGATTTGATCTTGAGGCTCTTAAATAAATAAAAGGAAACTAATGATATGATGTTGATAATTGAGGGAATTTTTTCCTACATGTTGAAACTTGACAAGCAGATCAAAGATAAAATGGGATCATTTGAGTTAGTTGAGAGGAGGCTAATGCCAAATATCTAGGATGATTAGGGTCAAGTCAAAACCTTAGATCAATGGAAGGATAAATTGGGTGTAGTTGGCCCTAGTATTTCATCTTTTGTGTGTGCTAATGGAGAATCAAACATAAACCTATTGAACATGACATTGGATGAGTTGTTTTCCCTAGGGGTAATTTTTGACAATTTCAACAAGGAAACTAAGAAATTTTGGATGCAAAATATGGAAATCACAATAAAAAGGTATCAAAGGTGCACTCTTTCTAGTGGTCCTCAGAGAAAATATGTGTATCTTGGGAAGAGAAATATAATGGTTAGATATATTTTTGTTAGGCAATTGAGGCATCAACATTGGTTATCTCTATCAGCAACATGTGAACCATTACTTCCATTTTTAAATTTAAATCTTATATGTAATGGGCACAAGTCCCTAGGTGACTTCTATTTAATGAAAAGTCCAAAAAGTAATTAAAATTTGTTATTAGGTTTTTAGGCTGACATGTTTTTCTTTTTCTATATATGGGACTTGTAATATATTATAGAAAATATTCTAATTCTAATTTTTGGGTCTTAGAGATATACTATTGAGAAGTAAATATTTTTGAGCTACAAATCAAATTTTGCATGTAATTGAAAATCTATGTAAGACATGTTTTTAGTTCAGATTGAATAATATGGAAAACACTTCTAGTGTGTGTTCTCTATAATTGTCTCCTTGAATGTATGAGTTTTCATTTTAAGTAGAGAAGGGTTTCTAATTCTATCTATGCATATTTTTTGTGTTTTGTATCTTTTTTATTGCCTCTATTCAAGTAATATATTAAATATGCTCTAAATAAGACATGGAGGGTAATGTATTGCATTAGGGATTGCTAAGAAGAGTTGTGGAAAATATACCCTTTTTTGATGTGCCATTGTAAGGTAGTGATGTTTTAAAATCCTCTAAGTTTGAAGTTTGGATGTCAAAAAGAGGTACCTGCAGGTAGGGACAGTTTGACTTTGTACCCCAAGATTAGGCACCGATCAGGGATATATTTGGATGAAGTCTAGAATCACAAAACCTAAAATATAAATTATTTCAATACTTGTTTTATGTTTTATTTTTATGTTTTCAAGATGTTGTGATGAAGACCTACTAAGGACCTAGCTAATCTTGTAATAATAACATAGACCTTAGTGAAATTTGTGAGAAAATTTATGAAAGTAATTGATCAACATTGCAATAAGGGATACCCTCTGGGTCTAGCAAATCCTAAAGTACAAAGGAGAATAATATTTTGGTCTCCTATTTGTTAGCTACTAATCTAAGAGTCTTGAACATTAAATATAGCTTCTTTATAGAGATAATCAGGTAATCAATTGGAAACACCAATATAGAAAAAAAATCTTGCAAGGACATTTGGAAGCATACAACAGACTCAAAAATGGATACTGGATATTGGAAATTTTTAAAAAAGGTCCACCGGGATTTGAAACCTGATGGAACAATGATAGGAATCTCGATCGAGACTGAAAATCTTGAGAAGACTTCTAAAACCAAAGAACCTCTTTATCATCTATCAGAGGTCAGAATCAAGAATGGATTAGGGATTTTTGATTTTTCAATAGGTCCAAATAGGATCTGAAATATTAAATGGCCATTTAATTTTTCATAACCCTAAATCTATTCGCAAAACAAAATTCCAAGGTTTCAAAATTCTAAAACATTGGAATGACAAGGGTTAAAGGACAAAAGGAGGTTCAAGATCCAAAGAGTCATATGCATGACAAAACCCTACCACCTAGGGCACAATCCAAAATAAGGGAATGAACTAACACCTAGGAAGACCAATAAAATCTCAAAAACAACAACAAATAACAAATAAATTAACCAAAAAACAAAAATATGTAAACCAATTAGTAGTAAAGCAACAAAGGAGAAAAATAAGAGGAGCCAAACGACCAACCTAGAAAATGATGATGCAAGGTCACCAACCTCGGTCTGAGCACAAAGGGATTGATCCTCCTCATTCCAAATGCAAAATCCAAATGGTTTGAGATGTTGTATAGGAAATTTTCAAGCGGGGTTGAGTTTATGATTTACATAATAACTTAATTGACAACTCAAAATTGAATAAAAGCATTCTTGCATGTGGAAGAGAAAATTTTCCATTAATTTGATAGGTGGAGTGGGACTGAAGGATGGAAATAGACCCTAGGACCAAAAACATGAAAATTCCAAAGTCCATTTGGAACCTCAAACTCTAATTGAATCCGGGAAAGGGGAAGGGAAGATTTACTACTTGCTTGATGTGCTTGTATGTTCCTTACCTAGAATTTATGGTTATCCTTATCTTATTGTTTGCCTATATAGGGGGTAAAATTTAGCATATGTAGGTTGATGGTTATGTGTATCTTTTGTGACTACATGATTATCATATGATTTAATGTCTTTTGGTATATTCCATGCCTTAAGTACCATGCTTATTGATTTTCTCTTTCCTCCAACTCCATGTATCTTATGTATGCAACCAATTAAAGGAAGCATATATTATCACTAAAACATTTCATGAGTTTAATTTCATTAATATAACAATGATAGTTATGATTATTTTTTGGTAGCAAACAAAGCTCCATTTTATATTCAAATAGAGACTTTTTATCAAACTAAATCTACAAAAGTAAATCCATTCTATATTTAGATGAAGACCTTTGATACCTCATTTGTATCTAAATGGAGCTTTTTTAGATTTTTTCTTTATTCAATTAAGTTCTTTTCTATTATGTACCTAGGGATATTATATTATAATATATTTATATGGATGGTGATGCTGACATATGGCACACATCCCTTAAGTTAGTTATATGACTATTGTGAATAACTTATGTAATTAATTATATCAAAAGTTGACTAGGCCTTCATTAAGACTACCCCTCCATTGTATTATTAGGAGGTATATATAAAGGAGGTTATTATCATTGTAATATAGGTGTGAAGTATGATATTGTATTTGGGATCTCATGGAGATATAGCATGGAGTGGC
Organism: Sequoia sempervirens; assembly: GCA_007258455.2. NCBI lineage: Eukaryota > Viridiplantae > Streptophyta > Pinopsida > Cupressales > Cupressaceae > Sequoia > Sequoia sempervirens. The sequence continues at coordinate 1,278,341,885 of VDFB02271358.1, read as the reverse complement.
TTCTTTCATAAGGAGTATTGTATGTTGTTACCCTACTCAAGGGTTTACTCTATCTCGACATATATTGGATATTAGAGAATATTGACTCACAAACATCTCTTGTGTTGTGTGAGATCTATATTTTGTATTATGTCATTTATATTATTATAAGCGTGTTTTTTATTAAGTGGTATCAGAGCATTGATTTGGGTAAAAGTGGATGAAACCCCTTGTTTTTTAAGATTCACCTATAATTTTCTAATGGATGCTAATTTTTAAGCAATTTTTTTATTGAAGTTGAAGGATAATATAAGGAAGCTACAGTCCAAAAATTTGGTTTTTATCATTAATATTTTGTAATTTTATTCCAATTTTATGATATTTCATAAATTCACCTTCTAGGCTACAAATCAAGGTATTTTTATGAAAATTTTACATTTCTTAAAAGGGCATCAAAATTCATTCAGGGTCTATTAATTTCATTTTTTAATTTGAGGCTGAATTTACTGTATATTTTGTGTTTCAAAGTTGGGTCAATTGAATTTGATAGAAGGGTTATCTATTGAAATCATTTTTTCTTAATCACTAGTTTCAATGGAGTTTATTAATTTTAATGGAAGTGGAGATACATTAGAATGGTGGTACAAATATAAATATCTCATGGAAAATATTTTGTATGGAAAATATACTTTCATTATTGTTTAAGAGGTGAAGCTAGACAATGGTATGAACCACTAGATGAGGATATTTCTTCCTTGGATGAACTAGAACAAGATTTCTTATATAGATGGAATCCAAAAGAAGAAGAGGAAGAAGAGGATGAAGAAACTAAAGAAGAATAGGAAGACTTGATGAGGAAGAAAATAAAGAATATGAGGAAGAAAATAAAGAAGAGGGGGAAGAAAATGAAAAAGAAGAGGATGAAGCAAATAAAGAAAAGGAAGAAGA
>VDFB02271358.1:1278306324-1278340858 GCA_007258455.2 Sequoia sempervirens | reverse complement strand
TTATTTTATTGTTTTCATTCAAAACTTTCAATATTTAACTATAATTTTAAAATTATAAAAAATATTTAAAATATTAATAAAATTTTATTTTAAAGTAAAATATATATAAATATATAGTATAAAAAGTATTTAATTTTTTTTAAAAAAATTATTAAATTAATTTAAATATTAAATTTTGATATTTTTAATATAAACTAATACTATAAATTTTAATAAAAAATAAGTTTTAATTTTTAATTTTTAAATTTTATTATGAAATATTTAAGATAAAATAAGATAGAAATTAAAAATATTTAAATTTAATATTAAATATTATATTCTTGTTTATATTGTTTCTATTAATTTATTTTAAATATTAGATGTTAATGTGTTTACTATAATTTGATATTTTAAAAATCAACAAAGAATGTATTTAAGAATGTCATAATTAATTAACTCATTGCAACTCTAATTGAATCGTAAACTAATTAACACCAAACCCTAATTGAACTCTAACCCTAATTGGAACCCTTATTCTAACCCTAAGCTTTATCTAGATAACCCTAACCTTAATTTAATTCTAACCCAAAACTTTGTCCTAGAATTCTAACTCTAACTCTAACCCTAAACCTAAGTAAACCCTAACCCTAATCCTAATTAAAAGTTCAATCCTAACTATAATACTAATTTTAACACTAATCATAATTATAATCCTAACCTTAGTTGAACACCCTAACCCCAATCCTAATTGAAATCTAACCCTAACTGTAACACTATTTCAAACTCTAATCATAATTATAACCTTAACCCTATATTTGAACACCATAAGCCTAACCCTAACTATAGTTGTCCCTAATTGGACATAAAACTTAGTCACCCAAAAATCACTTTGACTTAGTCATTCTAATTTTTTTAACAATAGTAGAAGATAATTCCAATTGACAAGTAGCCTCAAATAAATTTTCTGCCCCTGCACTACCATCTCTAAGGCAAAGACGCTAACTCTGCCTGTGCTAGGAGTGGGAGTAAAGATGTTAACATAATACTCTTATCTTTATTTTTTTTATTAAATATTTTTATATTTATTTTATGTTTTTCATTCAAAATTTTCAATATTTAACTATAATTTTAAAATTATAAAAAATAATTAAAATATTAATAAAATTTTATTTTAAAGTAAAATATATATAAATACATAGCATAAAAAGTATTTAAATTTTCAAAAAAAATTATTAAATTAATTCAAATATTAAGCTCTTTGATATTTTAATATAAATTAATACTATAAATTTTAATAAAAAAATAAGTTTTAATTTTAATTTTTATATTTTATTATGAACATTTAAGATAAAATAAGATAGAAAGTAAAAAACATTTAAATTTAATATAAAATATTAAAATCTTGTATATACTATTTCTATTAATTTAATTTAAATATTTAGATGTTAATGTGTTTACTATAATTTGATATTTTAAATTTTGATTTAAAAAAATTAATTTCAAAATTTTTAATTTAAAAGACAATAAATCAACAAAGAATGTATTTAACAATGTCATAATTAATTAACTCATTGCAATAATATTAATATTGTAAACACTTGAATAAATATAATAGTTTAATATTGTCATCTCTTTAGATGGATGTGTTTAAGATAGCCATAATATTAAATTTTGAGATGTTGATGTATTTAAAATAACTATAATATATTATTAAGAGCTTGTGAAATAAACTAGCATACATATATTAATTAATAATATATATAAAATACACGGAGAGTTATCACAAATTATTTCTTTTTATTTTTTTATGTTAGAATGTTATTTAAATTAGTACATGTATAGATATATGTTATAAAATAATTCCTTATTTCAATTATTTTCAAATTTATAACCCAAAACCTAACTGAACCCTAAAGCTTCACCTTAATTCTAATCACAAGTTCTATCTTAGAATCCTAACTCTAACCCTTACCCTAGTTGAGTTGTAACCCTAACCTTAATTTAATTCTAACCCCAAGCTTTATCTAAGAACCCTAACCCTTTGGGGTTTTAGGACTTAGAGTTGTTAGATGAAATTATTATTTCATCTAAATAATAATAACTTATAAATTTATTAACTCCAAAATTTGTAAATAATAACATGTTAATTTTATTTTCAATAAATAAATTTAAATGAATTTGATTAATATATAAAATAAAGATGTTATTTTAATTTTACTAATACAAGAAGATTTCATCATGTTAATTTTATTTGTATTAGATATATGTTTCATTTAAATAAATTAAACAAACTTTTATTTATGTAAAATATGATGTGTGTGGCATGTTTACCTATGTGTAATTTATTGTTTATCTATGCGTAATTTAATATTTGTGCATCATAGTGACCATTTAGGAAGTAGGTGTTGGGAGTGACTAAGTCAAAGTGGTATTTTTTTATTGGTAATATTGATAGAACAAGAAGATATTCTAAAGATCTTTCTTGAGGCTACCTGTCAATTGGAATTATCTTCTACTATTGTTAAAAAAATCAGAGTGACTAAGTCAAAGTGATTTTTGGGTGACTAAGTTTTATGTCCAATTAGGGGCAACTATAGTTAGGGTTAGGCTTATGGTGTTCAAATATAGGGTTAAGGTTATAATTATGATTAGAGTTTGAAATAGTGTTACAGTTAGGGTTAGATTTCAATTAGGATAGGGGTTAGGGTGTTCAACTAAGGTTAGGATTATAATTATGATTAGTGTTAAAATTAGTATTATAGTTAGGATTGAACTTTTAATTAGGATTAGGGTTAGGGTTTACTTAGGTTTAGGGTTAGAGTTAGAGTTAGAATTCTAGGACAAAGTTTTGGGTTAGAATTAAATTAAGGTTAGGGTTATCTCAGATAAAGCTTGGGGTTAGAATAAGGGTTCCAATTAGGGTTTGGTGTTAATTAGTTTACGGTTCAATTAGAGTTGCAATGAGTTAATTAATTATGACATTCTTAAATACATTATTTGTTGATTTATTGTCTTTCAAATTAAAAATTTAGAAATTAGTATTTTTTAATCAAAATTTAAAATATCAAATTATAGTAAACACATTAACATCTAATATTTAAAATAAATTAATAGAAATAGTATATACAAGATTCTAATATTTAATATTTAATATTAAATTTAAATATTTTTACTTTCTATCTTATTTTATCTTAAATATTTCATAATAAAATTTAAAAATTAAAAATTAAAACTTATTTTTTATTGAAATTTGTAGTATTAATTTATATTAAAAATATCAAATTTAATAATATTTAAAATTGATTTAATAATTTAAAAAAAATTAAATACTTTTTATACTATATATTTATATATATATTATTTTAAAATAAAATTTTATTAATATTTTAAATATTTTTTATAATTTTAAAATTATAGTTAAATATTGAAAGTTTTGAATGAAAACAATAAAATAAATATAAAAATATTTAATAAAAAATTTAAAGATAAAGTATTATGTTATCTTTTACTCCACTCTGGAAAAGACAGAGTTGGCAGTGCTGCACGGACGGTGTTGGTACGCGGTGAGAGAAACGATGAAGGGTATCCATGCACCCATGCATGCCCATCGTTCCCATCAGTGCAAATTGTCGCCGCTATAGACAGTGCCAGTTCTTTGTAAGGTTGGCTAAGTGGATGTATCCGACAGAGCAGCTTCTAATTGGTCGGCTAGCATGAAGACTTGTGTTAGAGGATTATTGGGAATTGTGCTACTATGATTTGGTGCCATGTGTCCTAGGACCATTGTAGTTATTTAAGGTAAGGTTTAATGCAGCCTGATGTGTCAAAAAGTGGGACCCTATAGTGAGTGCAAGCTTGCAGGATGTTGACATGTGGATTCTTTCATTTGTTATGGTCTGCATTCAAACTCATAATGGGTAGCTGTCATGACTTTACTCAAGCATGCAAGACGTAATGGCGAAAAGTGACTATTACTATCCAAAATTATAGTCATTGAGGGAAAATAAATACTACATCTTGATCATCTCAACCTCGACTTTCATTTGCATTCGATATTTTCAAGCAAATTGTTCTTTCCATTTTCAACATAACTAGATTTTTCTCAAAAAATCAAGTGGCTACAATGTGCTTGAATTTGTTTAAATTGTATGTGTTATTTATCTTTGAGCTTGTATATGCTTAAGTTGAAATTGTGCAAAGAAAAGGTGGAATGGAAGAGAATTTTAAAATTCTAGTTGTGAAGAAAACCCTAACCTCGGTCTTAAAGTAAAAATGATTCATTCAACTGGGAAACAATCTACCTCAAAGAAAAAAATTGATGAGGATTTTCCTATGCAATTCCCTAGGTCATCAAAGAGACTTTTAAATGTGTGTGGACTAAGTGGAATAATAGATAGGTTGCTTGACAATGTCGAAGGATGTAGAGATGTAGGTATACCAATCCATGGTTGGTCATTATTCAAACATTAGTACAAGAAGAGGCAAGCTTATTTTCCTCTTGCTAATGCCTGGTATTTGTATTTGGAAAATCTCATAGTACCAAATGTCTTCATTAATGTTTATTTCATAAGAGTTGTGGCCAAATAGTATGATGCATAGACTAGGAAGGTGTTGGAAAGAAATGGTTCTGAAATGATTATGTTTTCAATGGATTGCATTTCCAATGTGTTTGGTCGGAACCTATCTACTAGAAAAGTGGTCAACTTTCACACCTTTAAGGATAAGTATGAAATGCATAAGATTGAATTCAAAACAATGTTTATCCCCAAACATAAAGTGAAGGGATTAGACAAAAGGCCTATCATAATTGCACAAAATGAGAAGGAACCTTTCAATCTTGAGACCTTTGAGGATTATTTCATCAAGACCTATCACACTTTGTGTCAGGTGATGGGTGAGGTTGCCAAGTTGAAGATGCCTTTTCACCTCATGTTTAGGGAAACAGATATCCAATACCCTATGGAAAATAGTGAATTTGATTATGCCACATTTATTGTAGAGAAAATACATAAATGGATGGTGGTTATCAAGGCCAATGAGTGGAAGTTTAAATTCAATTGGTATTTTGTGTTGTACCACATGTTTTTTCATGCAGGAAGGGCATAATGACACAAAATTTTGTAAGTGAGAGAAGTAGATAATAATAATATCCCTCTCCCAATGCAATGTTGGACCTACATTTGGGACAAGCATTGAGAACTCAAACTATGTTGTCTTTGAGGAACAATTTGTGAGAAGACTACTAAATTTATTTGAATAAGACTAAGTTAGGGTACTAAAAGAGATATTGGATTTCTTGAGGTTTGTAGAGAGTACTCTTGATTTGGAAATTATGCATAATTGGGATGATTTTTCCAAGATTGCATACCAACACCATTTCTTTTAGAGTATATGGGTGTATAGTTATCCCTCACATTTTTCTAAAATTTGTTCTAAAAAGGTTGGCATATCTTGAAGTTATTTGGCAATTGAATAAGGATGGATTGGATTATATCTACTCAATCTTGTAGTCTTATAGAATGAGCCTTGAGGGCACAATGATCTTTGATCTTGAAGGTTTTATACATCGTGTTAGAATTAGCATAAAGACCCACATTTGTGCATAAGGTCTTGCATGAGGAAGATGGAATTTCCTTACAATTGAGGAGGCAATTGAGAAAAGAAGAAAGTGGGTAGGTGTCATGAGGGGAAAAGTGTAGAGAAAGAAGATGAACCCTAACTACCTTGGTTCCTTTTCATATGAACATGATGCAATCCTAGGGATTCAAAAGATGCTTTCTACTGCAAAGAAATTTATTGACAAATCCCCAATAGTTGAAGACATACCTGCATATGGGAGAAACCCTACTATTCCAATGAAGCCTTATGTCAAAAAAATGTGAATTTGAGGCTCATGAGAAATCTAAAGTTGTTATTCCTAAGGAGCAACTTGAAAAGAGACAAAAGGTCATTGACCTAGAGGGCAGAGGAAAGGAAATTGAACTTGAAGATATTGCAAAAAAAATTGTAGAGCAAGAGGTTATGCAACCAATTTCTTCACCTTCAAGAAATGTAATGCTTTTCATGCCTTGTAGTAGAATGGATGTAAATCTAAAGTATTCTAGTGATATCAACACAAGTTATATTAGACCCCTAGCCTATTAGTAATTCATGGAAGGTGACAATTTCATCAAGTTCTAGGAATTCAAAGACTTTTTCATGAGAATAAAAGGGATGAATATCAAATGAAGGCCAATAAAGTAAAAGATAAGGTTGATCCCCCTAAATGGGATGAAATTTATGATAAAATGTTGCTTGAAGTGGACTTCAATATGGGAATAATGAATCCTAAGGAAGGAAGAAAGTTAGTGAAGGATAATGGTTTATTGCTACTTTTTGACTGGGATATCACCATTGCACTTGCTTTAGACATAATAAGGAGGCAAGACCAAGAAGTTCTTTCTATTGAAGATAAAGTAGAGTGAAAAGGGTAGAAAAGATTGAAGGAAAACAAAATAAGATAAAGACAATACAAAAGCACATTACCTTAACCTAGAATCTTTGCTCCTCTCCTTGATGAGTGGAAATGGAGTACACCCTTATTCCATTTGGTTTGCTCTTGGTGTTCATATATGGATCACTCAATTCTTTAGAATAACCCTGATATGATTGATAATGATTGCAAGATAAGAGATCAAAATGAAAGCATGTAAGTATGATAGCTCAAGATTGGATTCTTTTTTGGTGAAAATGAAGGATGTGACTCTCTAGATATAGAGCCTTGAAGAGGAAAATGAATGGATATAAATGATTGTTATGGATGGCTAATATTGAAGAAGGATTAAGGTTTGGATCAAGGATGAAATCATATGACAAGTGTCAAATGATGGATAGGAGCTAGGATTAGATATGGAAAAGGAAAAAAACCTTTATGGCAATGGCTAGGATTAAGAGGTTAAATGAGATGAGTGGATAAGATTAAAAGACAGTTTGACTTTTGGGTAAGTGTCTAGGTTCAATGAATTTAGGCAAGTGTGAAGGGTACATTTGTCACAAGAGGAAAATTTTATATTATGATCCATATGAACAAGATGAAGGGATAGGATTAGATGGAGAAGGATAATGGATAAAAGGAAATTGCTTAAATAAATAAAGTATTTATTTAATTAATGGGATCATGATGGGAATATTTATTTAATTCAAGGATTATGAAAAGATGGAAATAATTAATGGCTTATGAAAGGATGGGATTAATTAAGTAAATAGTAGACATTTATTTAATTAATGGTTAAAAATAGGCTAGTATTAGGTGTGGTTGGGTAAGGTCATATTTTAGGTTTCTATATTTTTCCCTCTTTGATATGACATCGTGAAGTGGCATTGTATCAAATAATTTTAAAATATAGTGGATGAGAGGGGATATGGATCAAAGATGAGACAAGATAGAGATCTATGATGAAGCCCCAATTAATGGGAGAAAGGAAAAGGATGAAGATGGAAAGATTAGGATTAGGTGATGGGATGCCCCCTTGAGAGGACATGTGGGTTAGGAGAACATGGGTGTGCTCTTGAAATGGAAGGGATCAATGAGGGATTAGGATCAAGAATAAGATCAACTAGAAGATGAAAGAGGATGAAGGAGTTGAAAAGGAAGGGGAATTTAGATGGAAAGTGATGAAAATTGGGGGAAATGAGTGAACCAATCAAGGGCTTGTCAGCCCAAGATTCTAGGGAAGAGTCTCAAGAGGTAAGCATCAAGATAGGAAACCTCTTGGAATGAAATGTAGAATTATTTTAAGTGTTCCCTAGGATATCCCTTTCCCTTTCCCTTGTCCAATTTGGGAATTTCTAAGTTTTGGGGAAAAGGGATCATGGTGATGCACTAGTCGAAAGGATAAAGACATAGTTCTTGGGAGGTATAATGTTTATTGTGATGTCCTAGTTGAAGTACCTTAAGGGTATACTTTATTTTTTACAAATCTTGGGCCAAAGTACTTGTGAGATTGGAGGGATATGATTGATAGTTGGATATGGGAGGTTGAGAGGATGATATGTGTTGGTATTGGAAAGAAGAAGAAATGGGATTGGAAGATTGGAGATGTCGATGTGTAGATGAGAAGGGATTGGAATATTTGAGATATTGGTAAGAGGTTTAGATGGGGTTAGATGTTTGAATATGATATGATGTGTTAGGTGGGATGGATGTTTAGACATGAGGATAATGGATGGAATGTATGGTTGAGGGATAAGTGATGAAAATTTTTGGGCATGCAAGGGGATTTTGACATGTAAATGAGATGTGGAATTGATGGGTTGAGATGAAAAGGGGATGTTAGAACAAGATGGGAGAGATGAAAGATCATGCAAATTAGAAGAATATGGAAGGTATGTAGGATTATGAGGATTAGAGGAAGATGGAAGATATGTAGGATTATGATAAAAGGAAGGTGGAGGTGTAGAAGGAGGTTTTTGGATGATTCAATATGTGTCAAAATTGTGGGGTAATTTGGAACCTTTGTTTGCAAGCATAAGGATATATTGGTTGGGGTGCTTCATGATATTTTTATGCATCAAGTCCATAGCTTGGGTATCTTGTGAAAAGTCCTCGAATGTTTTTTGGGATTCTTGGTCACTTGAATCATAAAAATGTATGATATAGGATGATAATGAACTCTCCAATGGGATTTGATGGAATGTCTCCTCAAAAGGTATATCATGATATGGTGAAGGGAAATCTTGAGAGGCCATAGTTTTCTTTCTTTCTTGGTTCCTTGTGATAGACATCCAAAAAGAGAGAGACCTAGGAATGATATGAGATGAAAGTGATTTGAAATGATTGGGATAGACCTTGGATTTTATTGGAATGATAATAGATGAAAAAGGGGATGATGATGGAAAGGGTATAATGATAGAAATGGATGGAAGGGGGATAATGATGGAAAGGGAGATACAATACCAATGGTGTTTCAAGCTAACTAAATCCTTGATTGATAATGATGGGGTTTTTTCCTTACACTAGACTTTGATAATCACCTAGGGAAGGCTTGGATATGCTCACTCGAGCTTGGATAAATGCTTGAGTAAGGCTTGGATAAAGATTATTTTTCTCACCTAAGAATGGATAATCACTTAGGAAAGGCTTAGATATGCTTACTAATGCTTGGATAATCACCTAAGTAAGAATTTGATGTGTATTTTATATCAAGGATTAGGATCTAGATAAACTCTTGACAAGATTGATTTTGATAAGATATGATATGGATTATGATTGGATGATGAGATTGGATCAAAGATGATAATGATGTTATATGATTATGGGATTGGGATTGGATAGGAATATGAGGAGGATCAATGATGAAAGTAATGATGATGATAAGGATGATGGAAGCATAATGATCTAGATGCTAAGACCCGGGTCTAAGGATGATGGTTGAGATAATGATGGATAAGATGAGTGAAATATGATAGATTTTAGATGGATAATGGTTAATTTCTAGGTGATATTATGGTTAAGGAGGTATCTCCCAAGTTCTCTCTAGGGTTTCAAAGGTCAAGATTGCAAATGGAGGTCTCTAGATGATTTTTTGGCAAGAGACAATAAGAAAAGACTTGACACAATGGCTAACTTTCCTAACAAGGTGATAAGGATAAGTTCCAACAATGCAAGTTGAATGGCTTCACTATATTTACACATGTAAATGCACCACACAATATCACAACCTATATTTAGTCAAGTAGGAGTGTTAACATAGTGTAGGCCCACCCGTTGAAGCATAATACCTTCAAATGAATAGGTAGCTAGGGTATGCAAAGATCATATTCCACATCTACACCCCTTACCTTGGAAGGAAAATTCCCTACCAAGGGATAACTATCACCTCAACAAGAAAAATCACATGGTGAGTAACTTTGGGCATGATATTATACCCTATACCACACTAAGCTAATGACTGAAAGGTCATAAAGGCTTCCAAAAACAAGGTTATTATTGGATATGTGAATATTGAGCCCATCTATAATGCTCGAGATTAAGAGGATATCTCCTTCTCTCCTCACCAAACACATCTTGGTGGACTAAGAGTCATGCATCTTGGCTCGAACTATGCTAGCTACACTTTGAGGTACAAATTTCACTCTCCCCCTTTATATACCTTGCAAAAAATTATGGTCAAGGTCATCATTGAGGTGATCAAATCCTCAAGTAGACCTCTTAATAGGAAAGACCATACTGGGTGCTTTTGGTCACCCAAGATCACACAAAGCGTAAGGGGAGAGTATACACACAAGCTAGCAAGCCTTGGGATAAAACTTGGAACATAAAAGAAATAAAGATATGTGAGATTTCTGATCTCCAAGATCACACTAAGTGCAAGGAGAGAGAATATTTCTACACACACTTCCAAACATGGTAAACAATGTTCATTAACCCCCTAAGCCACTTTAGGTGCCTAAATTAGTGGAAAATAAAAGACTTGGACCAATGAATCTACAAGAAAGATGTTAGTAGTTTGATGGCTTGAATTTTGTCCACAAAAGTCACAACTACACAGATTAGGTTAGTAACCAAGAAACCTTAACCAAATTACATAAAAAAATTATGCCACTATAAGAAAAAAAATGTGTCAAACTGTGAGACAAATGTGTCACAAAAAGAAATGTAAATGCACAAAATAATGTAAATTAGAGAAACTTGAGTTATACCTTCTATATAAATGAGTCATTCTGCAAAATAGATGTGCCAATATCCCAAATAGATATGCCAATATCTCAAATATATGTGCAAATCCATCAAAAAATTGTGCCAATTCCTCAAAAAATTATACCAATCTAGCCTGCAATTGTGCCAATCTACACAAAAATGATAAAATTTGCTAACATAGAAGTAAAACCCTAATTTGAGAAACAAGTTTCCTATTCTAAGGTTAAGATCCTACAAAACCACAGTAAAAAATGAAGTAGAAAAGAAAAAAATTGATGTCTAAACTCATTCAACTTCCTAGCCAACAACTACACCAAAATGTAGAAAAATTGTGCCTCTACCTAAAAACACAATTTTTGTAAAAAATGGTGATAAAAAACCTAATATAAAAATAAAATTTGTAGTTTTAGGGTTAGAGATCTACAAAATCAAGGTTAGTAACAAACTAGCAAGCACAAGGAGGTCAAAAAAACTAAAAAATTTCAAAGATCAAAGTGGAAACTTTATATTGGAACATGATAAACTCCTTCCTAGCAAATGTGTCAGTCTACAAAACAAATGCATCAATCCTTAGCACAATTACCCCAATCTAGAAAACATATGTGCCAATATTCAAGATAATTGCACCCATCTTCAATATAGATGCATCGATACTCAAACCAATGTGCTAGTAAGGAAATGGTTGTGCCAAACTAACCTAAAACTTCCAAAAATGCAAGAAACCCATGAAAAAAATTATATTCAAGGACTTAGGAGTCCCACCAAGCATGCCTAAATGAAGAGGTTAGAAAAGAATGAAGGAAAATAAAAGAGTATAAAAGCAATACAAAAGCACAATACATTCACCTAGAATCTTTGCTCCTCTCCTTGATGAGGGAAAATGGAGTGCACCCTTATTCCATTTGATTTTCTCTTGATGTTGATATGTGGATTTCTCAATGCTCTAGCATAACATTGATATGACTGCTAGTGATTTCCAGATAAGAGATAAGAATGACATTTATGATAGCTCAATATTGGATTTTTTTTTGGTGAAAATGAAGGATGAGAACCTCTAGATATAGAGTCTTGAAGAGGCAAATCAATGGGTAGAAATGATTAATGATGGATGGATAAGACTGAAGAATGATTAGGGTTTGGATCAAGGATCATATGACAAGTTTCAAATGATAGATAGGATCTAGGTTTAGGATAGGGATAAGGAAAAAAATCCTTATGGAAATGGCTAGGATTAAGAGGTTAAATGAGTTGAGTGGATAAGATTACAAGATAGTGGCAATGGCTAATTAACTCCTTTCCTAGATTCAATGAACTTAGACACTTACAAGAGAGTTTGACTTTTGGGAAAGTCTCTAAGTTCATTGAATCTAGGAAAGGAGTTAATTAGACACGTGAAGGGGGCATTTGTCACGTGGGAAAAAATTCAAATTATGATCCATGTGAACAAGATGAAGGGCTAGGATTAGATGGACAAGGATAATAGATAAAAGGAAATTAATTAATTAAATAAATTATTTAATTAATTAATGGGATCATAATGGGAATTAAATAAATAATAAATATTTATTTAATTAAAGGATTATGAAAAGATAGAAATAAATAAATAAATATTAAATATTTATTTAATTAATGGCTTATGAAAAGATGGGAATAATTAAATAAATATAAAAAAATCATTTAATTAATAACTAAAATAAGGCTAAAATTAGGTGGGGTTGGGTATGGTCATATTTTAGGTGCCAACACAGAGCAGGCCTTCTTAGGGTCAAGGTTTAGCCCTAGGTTTGAGACCTTGGAAATATGGGCTATGACTTCAAACACAAATAAAGCAAGAGTGGTTAATAGCATCCATGAATTGAAAAAGGGGATTTGATAATCAAGAGAGTTATAGATACTCCTACTCCCCAAGTTACATCATTGGAAGTTAAGACAACCTTATTCAGTGAAGCCATAACCAAGAAGTTATAGGCTAACTTTGATAAGTTGTAGGATCAATATATGAAGGTAGTTATGGAGTTGAATCAGTTGAGGTCTCTACAACTGGCATATACAAGTGTGTTAATTCCAATAGTTTCTAATCCATCGTGCTCAACATAAGCATTCCCATCAGATATGGAAGCTTTGCTTATAAAGATAAAGGAATTAAAGGAGTGGATGCAGGGAGTCAAAGAGGATAAGATACAAAATAATTGGTAAATTGGTGATAAATTTAATTGAGTATAGGCTACCAAGATAATTAGAAAATATGATGATACATGGAAGGCATATTCAAATTTGAAATTAGCTTCTACCAAGCATGAAGAAGATAAGGGTAACCTCAAAGCAATAATCAACAAATAGATTCCTAAGACTGCAATAATTAGGATTTTTTTTTAAATGTGTCAGATTTGATCTTGAGGCTCTTAAATAAATAAAAGGAAACTAATGATATGATGATAATTGAGGGAATTTTTTCCTACATGTTGAAACTTGACAAGCAGATCAAAGATAAAATGGGATCATTTGAGTTAGTTGAGAGGAGGCTAATCTAGGATGATCGGGGTCAAGTCAAAACCTTAGATCAATGGAAGGATAAATTGGGTGTAGTTGGCCCTAGTATTTCATCTTTTGTGTGTGCTAATGGAGAATCAAACATAAACCTATTGAACATGACATTGGATGAGTTGTTTTCCCTAGGGGTAATTTTTGACAATTTCAACAAGGAAACTAAGAAATTTTGGATGCAAAATATGGAAATCACAATAAAAAGGTATCAAAGGTGCACTCTTTCTAGTGGTCCTCAGAGAAAATATGTGTATCTTGGGAAGAGAAATATAATGGTTAGATATATTTTTGTTAGGCAATTGAGGCATCAACATTGGTTATCTCTATCAGCAACATGTGAACCATTACTTCCATTTTTAAATTTAAATCTTATATGTAATGGGCACAAGTCCCCAGGTGACTTCTATTTAATGAAAAGTCCAAAATGTAATTAAAATTTTTTATTAGGTTTTTAGGCTGACATGTTTTTCTTTTTCTATATATGGGACTTGTAATATATTATAGAAAATATTCTAATTCTAATTTTTGGATCTTAGAGATATACTATTGAGAAGTAAATATTTTTGAGCTACAAATCAAATTTTGCATGTAATTGAAAATCTATGTAAGACATGTTTTTAGTTCAGATTGAATAATATGGAAAACACTTCTAGTGTGTGTTCTCTATAATTGTCTCCTTGAATGTATGAGTTTTCATTTTAAGTAGAGAAGGGTTTCTAATTCTATCTATGCATATTTTTTGTGTTTTGTATCTTTTTTATTGCCTCTATTCAAGTAATATATTAAATATGCTCTAAATAAGACATGGAGGGTAATGTATTGCATTAGGGATTGCTAAGAAGAGTTGTGGAAAATATACCCTTTTTCGATGTGCCATTGTAAGGTAGTGATGTTTTAAAATCCTCTGAGTTTGAAGTTTGGATGTCAAAAAGAGGTACCTGCAGGTAGAGACAGTTTGACTTTGTACCCCAAGATTAGGCACCGATCAAGGATATATTTGGATGAAGTCTAGAATCACAAAACCTAAAATATAAATTATTTCAATACTTGTTTTATGTTTTATTTTTATGTTTTCAAGATGTTGTGATGAACACCTACTAAGGACCTAGCTAATCTTGTAATAATAACATAGACCTTAGTGAAATTTGTGAGAAAATTTATGAAAGTAATTGATCAACATTGCAATAAGGGATATCCTCTGGGTCTAGCAAATCCTAAAGTACAAAGGAGAATAATATTTTGGTCTCCTATTTGTTAGCTACTAATCTAAGAGTCTTGAACATTAAATATAGCTTCTTTATAGAGATAATTAGGTAATCAATTGGAAACACCAATACGGAAAAAAAATCCTGCAAAGACATTTGGAAGCATACAACAGACTCAAAAATGGATACTGGATATTGGAAATTTTTAAAAAAGGTCCACCGGGATTTTAAACCTGATGGAACAATGATAGGAATCTCGATCGGGACTGAAAATCTTGAGAAGACTTCTAAAACCAAAGAAGCTCTTTATCATCTATCAGAGGTCAGAATCAAGAATGGATTAAGGACTTTTGATTTTTCAATAGGTCCAAATAGGATCTGAAATATTGAATGGCCATTTAATTTTTCGTAACCCTAAATCTATTCGCAAAACAAAATTCCAAGGTTTCAAAATTCTAAAACATTGGAATGACAAGGGTTAAAGGACAAAAGGAGGTTCAAGATCCAAAGAGTCATATTCATGACAAAACCCTACCACCTAGGGCACAAAATAAAAACTAGGGCACAATCCAAAATAAGGGAATGAACTAACACCTAGGAAGACCAATAAAATCTCAAAAACAAAAAAAAATAACAAATAAATTAACCAAAAAACAAAAATATGTAAACCAATTAGTAGTAAAGCAACAAAGGAGAAAAATAGGAGGAGCCAAACGACCAACCTAGAAAATGATGATGCAAGGTCACCAACCTCGATCTGAGCACAAAGGGATTGATCCTCCTCATTCTAAATGCAAAATCCAAATGGTTTGAGATGTTGTATAGGAAATTTTCAAGGGGGGTTGAGTTTATGATTTACATAATAACTTAATTGACAACTCAAAAATGAATAAAAGCATTCTTGCATGTGGAAGAGAAAATTTTCCATTAATTCGATAGGTGGAGTGGGACTGAAGGATGGAAGTAGACCCTAGGACCAAAAACATGAAAATTCCAAAGTCCATTTGGAACCTCAAACTCTAATTGAATCCGGGAAAGGAGAAGGGAAGATTTACTACTTGCTTGATGTGCTTGTATGTTCCTTGCCTAGAATTTATGGTTATCCTTATCTTATTGTTTGCCTATATAGGGGGTAAAATTTAGCATATGTAGGTTGATGGTTATGTGTATCTTTTGTGACTACATGATTATCATATGATTTAATGTCTTTTGGTATATTCCATGCCTTAAGTACCACGCTTATTGATTTTCTCTTTCCTCCAACTCCATGTATCTTATGTATGCAACCAATTAAAGGAAGCATATATTATCACTAAAACATTTCATGAGTTTAATTTCATTAATATAACCATGATAGTTATGATTAATTTTTGGTAGCAAACAAAGCTCAATTTTATATTCAAATAGACTTTTATCAAACTAAATCTACAAAAGTAAATCCATTCTATATTTAGATGAAGACCTTTGATACCTCATTCGTATCTAAATGGAGCTTTTTTAGATTTTTTCTTTATTCAATAAGGTTCTTTTCTATTATGTACCTAGGGATATTATATTATAATATATTTATATGGACGGTGATGCTAACATATGGCACACATCCCTTAAGTTAGTTATATGACTATTGTGAATAACTTATGTAATTAATTATATCAAGAGTTGACTAGGCCTTCATTAAGACTACCCCTCCATTGTATTATTAGGAGGTATATATAAAGGAGGTTATTATCATTGTAATATAGGTGTGAAGTATGATATTGTATTTGGGATCTCATGGAGATATAGCATGGAGTGGCTTCTTTCATAAGGAGTATTGTACATGGTGTTACCCTACTCAAGGGTTTACTCTATCTCGAAATATATTGGATATTAGAGAATATTGACTCACAAACATCTCTTGTGTTGTGTGAGATCTATATTTTGTATTATGTCATTTATATTATTATAAGCGTGTTTTTTATTAAGTGGTATCAGAGCATTGATTTGGGTAAAAGTGGATGAAACCCCTTGTTTTTTAAGATTCACCTATAATTTTCTAATGGATTCTAATTTTTAAGCAATTTTTTTATTGAAGTTGAAGGATAATATAAGGAAGCTACAGTCCAAAAATTTGGTTTTTATCATTAATATTTTGTAATTTTATTCCAATTTTATGATATTTCATAAATTCACCTTCTAGGCTACAAATCAAGGTATATTTCTGAAAATTTTACATTTCTTAAAAGGGCATCAAAATTCATTCAGGGTCTATTAATTTCATTTTTTAATGTGAGGCTGAATTTACTGTATATTTTGTGTTTCAAAGTTGGGTCAATTGAATTTGATAGAAGGGTTATCTATTGAAATCATTTTTTCTTAATCACTAGTTTCAATGGAGTTTATTAATTTTAATGGAAGTGGAGATACATTAGAATGGTGGTACAAATATAAATATCTCATGGAAAATATTTTGTATGGAAAATATACTTTCATTATTGTTTAAGAGGTGAAGCTAGACAATGGTATGAACCACTAGATGAGGATATTTCTTCCTTGGATCGAGACTAGAACAAGAGGGCATAAAACGGAATCAAGCTCCAACGTCGAAATTCAATCCTTCAATTTCATGGGTGTATTCAAAAGGAAAAAGTTTATTGTCCCTATAAACCCTAATAGTAAGTATAACTTCATCGATAATGAATTAGCCAAGAAGCTACATGTACAAGAAAATTTAACATCAAGGACAATCAAATACTAGGTATGTATATTCAAAATTTTGAAGATTTAAAGCTCTATATGGATAAGTTTGTTTTGCATTCAAACTTTCATGCTTTGGATATGGATGGGTTGGATATTTTTCTTGGTTATCCTTGGTTAGAATCTTTGGGAACAATAAATATAAATGTGCAACTAGAAGTTCATGAAGCTTTGGTATAGAAGGAAAAAAATTACATTATAGGATATTACACATAAAGAAGTCAAAAGAAATTTCATGAATGAAGATTGTAACAATGAAATAAAGGAAAAACAAGAGGATCAAGATGTTGAGAAAAATGAAGAGAAATAATTCTACTAAGGAATCACTAAAACAAGTGGCAGGAAATGGTGAAGAATCAAAGAAGTTTCCAATGACAACAAAGGGTGTAATATATAGGAATCAACATCATTGTGAGAGACATGAATCATGGAGGAAACCATCATGGATACATGATAGTATATTGAATTGACAAGGAAATTACAATGAACCTACATGGAATCAAAGAAACAATTATAACAATCAATGGTATCATGGAAGTAATGGCTACTCATGGAAGCAAATGAAGACTTACTATGATAAGGAATGCAATCAAAAGGGTACAAAAGAGTCTAAATCAAGGATGGGATCTTTAAGGAATATCAAGAAAAAGGAACAAGGAACAACTATGGATGACTAGATGATTGGTCATGAAATCATATTTGTAATAAGTTATGATAGTCATAATATTTAGCTTCTTCTCATGTTTTGAGGACAAAACATCTCAAGGAGGGATGGTATTTTATGTACCTAGGGATATGATATTATAGTATTTAGATGGATGGTGATGCCGACATATGGTACATAACCCTTAAGTTAGTTATATGATTCATGCGAATAACTTGTGTAATTAATTGTATCAAGAGTTGAGTAGGCTATATGATTAATTATTAGGAGGTATATATAAAGGAGGTGATTATCATTGTAAGATGGGTGTGAAGTATGGTATCGAGTATTTGGGATCTCTTGGAGATATAGTGTGGAGTTGCTTCTTCCATAAGGATTATTGTATGGTGTTACCCTACCTCAAGGGTTTACTCTATTTTGGCATATATTGGATATTAGGGCATATTGACCCACAAACATCTCGTGTTGTGTGAGATCTATATTTTGCATTATATTATTTTCATTATTATATGTGTGGTTCTTATCACTTTTATTGAGGTATTAGTAGAGTCAAACTATGATCTACATAATTGGATCTTTTTATCAATTTCCATAACAAATTGAATCTATAACCTTTCTCTTCTAGATATTTTTACTTTTTCAAATATATTAGCTTCTCAAGCAAGTTGCAATTCATGATTATCTTAAATTGTCTAATAGATGTTGGAATCATTGCATATTGTATTTATTTTGTAGATTTAAATGGAGTACTCATTTGTAAAAATAATTGAAGAAATATCCTTTACTTTATATGGATCAATATCCTTTGTTATTGTTTGAAAAATATTTACTTTTACTTGTTGACTATTTGGTTACTTTAACATACATCTACCTAGTACTTCTCATGCACATAAAAGTGGACACAAAATGTAATGGTGAAAATTACATACCTATTTCCTCTTCCCTTATATTTTGGGTTCACTTTGATTAGAGTATCTTAAATGTAACAATCAACCTATACATGGCATACTCTTGTATAAATTTGGCTCACATCACAAATCATGATCCCTTCATCAAGAATTCCCCTAATTTCATTCCTCATCCCTAAACGTATTCTTCATCATGCTAGATTAATTTTGTAGTCATGGATTTTATCTCAAAACTTTTTAATTTCTAATTTTAAACTTCTCGACTTACTAAACTTTTCATTAGTCAATGCATACCAACCTTGCACACATTTTTAGTATTTTTGGGCTTGGTTATTCCATTTAAAGACATGCATAATTCATGTAGAAAGAACCTAAGAAATTAATTAAATATATCTATATTTTACTTTACAAACTTCAAACTTCTGCTCATAGTTATAATGCCAAACTACCAAAGCTTTGATTTATAAGAACGCGACCCTTGCAATTGAGTAGATTCCTAAAATATGTTTGTAAGCACTTCCAATTCTTACAAATATTTATACACCATGAATTGAAATAAACTAGCAATTGTACCTTGGTGTGCAATGGGGACGCCGAAGAGGTGTGGTAAGTCAAGTAGGCGAGATTTTGTTCTGTTTTATTTTTTTTCTTTTTTTCATATATTTGCGTAGTACATGAGGTCAATTGGTAGGACCTAGGAATTCCTATATCTTTTTTTTCAACCATATCAAGAAGCACCAGTATGCTTTCCCATTCATCCCCTTTATTGACAATTTCAACCTCATCAAGAATTGTTGAGACTTTCATTAAGAACCATAACTCATCAAAGGGAACCATGGGAAGCTCTGACAAACACACTTCTTCGTTCTTTTACCTTTCCTCAACATTGGTTTTTAATCTTCATCCTCATTGAAGGTCAAATAGGAATCGAGAACAACATTGGAGGTTCCCGTGGTCCTAGGAACCATGAGAACGCTGACATACTTCTTTGAAATATAACAACAAGAGCCCATTGGAGACAAAGGAGGAATCAGGAACAACACTCAACATGATAACCTTATGGAAACTTCTTAGATCGGTAATTAATGAGGGATCATACTTCAAAAGTTCCTAAAGCCTCTTCAACATATCCATTTTGTGTATATGCTACAATCATTACATTCCATGTTATCTTTTAAAAACTTGTTGACTTGTCTAATTTGTTACCTACTTGGTGCATATGTACTTGGTAATCTCCTTCTATATAGCATCAACTAACGTTGTTTGCCACATGACATCAAGCATGTTGAGCTTACTGAATTTTATATATGACTTGAGGTACACATGGGGTAGGTCAGCAATGGTGGGCCACATAGACATAAGTATAGGTGCTAGTGTCCTTACAAAATTTGAGTAAAGCCAATGAAGATGTTGTTAAAGGTTGACAAATATTGATTTACAATAGTTAGTTGCATTTGCTAAAAAATTTGTAACACCTTTTCAATATTGAACATATCCTAGAATCATGGCATTTTGTGACACCACATTTCTTTGAGGTGTTTTGTTAAACTTTGGGATATAAAGCTTGTTAAAAATGATAAGCATGAGTTAACATAAGAGAAAATGACTAGAACAAAGCTTGACAAGTCTGAGCCTATCACACTACAAGAAAAACAATAAAATATGACTTGAGGTACACATGGGGTAGGTCAGCAATGGTGGGCCACATAGACATAAGTATAGGTGCTAGTGTCCTTACAAAATTTGAGTAAATCCAATGAAGATGTTGTTAAAGGTTGACAAGTATTGATTTACAATAGTTAGTTGCATTTGCTTAAAAAAATTTAACACCTTTTCAATATTGAACATATCCTAGAATCATCGCATTTTGTGACACCACATTTCTTTGAGGT
Source organism: Sequoia sempervirens (assembly GCA_007258455.2). Classification (NCBI taxonomy): domain Eukaryota; kingdom Viridiplantae; phylum Streptophyta; class Pinopsida; order Cupressales; family Cupressaceae; genus Sequoia; species Sequoia sempervirens. The sequence goes on along the minus strand of VDFB02271358.1, from coordinate 1,278,320,252 downwards.
GTTTTGTTAAACTTTGGGATATAAAGCTTGTTAAAAATGATAAGCATGAGTTAAAATAGTCAAAGCTTGACAAGTTTGAGCCTATCACACTACAAGAAAAACCATAAATATTAATTATGAAGAAGGACCTAAAGTTGCCAATTGCATGGCTAAAAAGATTGACATAATACATGGGCCATTGTGCAAAATGGGATGTGTGCACTTAATTTGGCTGCTAAGGGCCTTTTGCTTGCCCTCCAATCAAGGTTAGCCATGCATCCAATCGTTGGGAATTTTTGTAAAGCATAATGAAAGATGCGAGACAATAGAATAAAATATGTGAAAAGCATGTTTACATAATGACCATAGTGTTACTTTGAAGAAATACTTCATAAAATTTACATGCATATTTTTGGACTCTCTGAAAAGATCGTTCACCATGTCTAGCCTGTGTATGTCTGCAATTGCTCACACTCTTTCGTGTGTATCCTCCAAAAATGGAAGCATTTCTCCAAAGCCCTGTGTTGTGAGAGCCAATTTGCTTCCCTGTAACAAGATTTTGCGTGCAAAGGTAGGACTGAGCTACCCGGCTAAGAGGAGACATGTGAATCGTTCGTTGGTGAGGGCAGAGAGCAAAGACGGTGCCATAGATGTGCAAAATATAAAGGCAAAGAAGTTGAGAAATAATCAAATTCTGCGGGCAAGACAACAGAAATTTCGTCTTTTGGTAAATGCTTAATCAAATTTACTGTGGATTATGATTTTTGTTACTTCAATTTTGGAAAAAAAAAATTATTGTGAATATTATATTTGTTTCTTCAAATTTGAATATTTACAACTGGTTTCTTTTTTAATTGACCTAATGAACAACAATAATATACAAATTTCAAATTTCATATTTGTGTTTGGGGATGTTTTGTTTTGCAGGTCTTATGGATCCATTGTCTCCCATGAGAACAATGAGGCAGATGCTTGACACGATGGACCGACTGTTTGAGGACTCGTTCATGTTCCTGTCCACAAGGCCTACGAGAGACAATTCGGTGGGGGTTCGAACCCCATGGGACATGATGGAGGACGACAATGACCTGGGAATGAGGTTCGATATGCCTGGACTCGGATGTCAGGGTATCCATTGAGGACGATCTTCTGGTTATCAAGGCAGAGAAACAAAGCAAGGAGGAGGACTCATGGTCTGCCAGAGGCTTCAGCTCCTATAATACAGACTCCTACAATCTGCCTATTTTGATCTTCATCACCTAACAAAGTACGCATTCAGGCCATGCAAACGGTATTTGTATGTCTTTGGCGCTCTTATATGACAAAAGGCTTCAGAAAATTCTAAATCAACGGTTTCTAATTCTGTAGAAGACCAGAAATTAAATCTTGACCACGCAAATCCTCAAACTTTATTTAGACGGTGGGAGCTCCAAGTGGCATTGGCAGGTGGCAATTACTTTTAAAGTTTTGTGAAAGCTTTTCATCGAAGACCTCTTTCAAATCCAATTTATGGTGGCTTGTCTTTTCAGACTATTCTATATGCCAAGCTCGCCTTGTCTTAAACAGTAAAAAGCGGTCGACGGAATTGAACAACAGGCAGACTTTCAATCGTCTCCAGTAAAAGGTGAACAGTAGATTTTCAAACTTAGCTTGCTCTTGTTCATAGTGGATACACCTTCGGCGTAAACAAGATTTAACAGTCTACAAAACACTAGACCATTCTATAAACTACAAGATATCTTCCACACACCAAATCAAATCCATACTCTTATAGATCTATTCTCTACTACTATATAATCAACTTTGTAAAACAACAACAAAACAAATTTGAAGATCTAGCAAATCCATTCTTCATACTTTAACAAAACTTTTTTTTTATCATAATCAAAACTAAATACCTATACAATTTAATTTATTTAATCCATGTAAGCCATAGAAAGGGGGGCTCTTGATTCCCCCATTTGAGGTCCATATCATGTGAACTCTTATGTCTCCTCACTTGCTATCTAGACTAGGCCTTTGCTTAGGTGCAATAAGAAAGCTGGAAAAAACAGGCTATCTTGCTGTCCACGGGAGGTAGTTGGCTAGGAGGGGCAAGAGGTTGACCGGCTACGACCAAAAAACCAAATCTAAACAAAAAATCATTTATGTGGGTGAAGAATTCGCTTTCATATTATAATTAAGAAGACGTATGTTGACATAAAGGGGTTACCTTTGCATGTATTTTTCACGGTATATTCGGGCATTCTCAACTATAACTTCAATTATTTGATAGCGTAGCAACAAGTAAAAGTTATTATTTAATATTAATTTGTGTGTTAATAGTTTGAGTATAAAGTATTTCGTAGTTGAGCGGTCGTGCGATGTTAAAAGATTGTATGTTTTAGTATTGTAATATTATCAACTTAACTTCAAACTTTTAATATTAATTAGATCTTTTTAAAAGAAGTCACATCTAAAAAACAATAAATCATGTGATGTCATATGAAGTGCACTAAAAAAACTATGAACTGATGTAGAATATTGGTCTTTTTTTTCTTTGTATTTTATGATACTTTAGCAAAAGCATGCTAATATGATAGCATATTTGATGGTGTAGACTTGTAACCTACGATTTAAAAGTGAATTTGCCAAGTTGTTATAAAATTTAAGTCATTCAAAATTGTCATGCATATGTTTGGGAGGTGCAAAGCTAAGGTGCACAACTACTAAATAATTTATCCTGATTCAAATCTTCAATTTTCTTGGAACTAGATCCAAGTCTATATTATATGAAATAGGGTTGAATTTCTTTTTATAGATTAATTTGTGAGGGGTCTATTAGAGCCTTTACCCATACTAAAGAGAGACAATATTATATAATACAACTATACAAGATGGCATCCTCTTACCATATAATAGCACCGAACCATGATCATGAATTCTTAAAAAACATGACTTCAAATAAGAGATGTTGTTGAATAAAAGAATACAAAAGCTACAAGATACATAAAAATCCTAAACATGTAATCGAAAAAAGTGAAAAACCAAGCCTAAGCCTCCATTAGCCTCACGTTGTGATGAGAGGGGAGACTCTCCATAGTCCATTACATTCTAACTCCAATTGTATCATGATCTTCCATCTAGAGTTTCTTTGCCTCTATTTTTTTTTACCACACCACTTATTAAGCTTTTCCACCAAATTACTTCCTAAGAAGTTATCCAACATCAAATCAAGTGACCTCTAAATTGGAGTCAAATAAGCTACTTCCTCACAACTATTTAAGTGGTTGGCTACTCATAATACTACCACATCCTCATTGTTTAACATATATTGGTGATGTTGAAGACACTTCAGAAGGACTTCTAAGTTGGAGATTTGGCCCTCATGTGGAATGTAAGATCCAAGGACAAAGGAAAACATGGAAATTTTGTTTCACTATGGCTTGGGCCATATGAATTTGCAAAGATATATGGAGGAAATTTTTACCATTTGAAAGATTTAATGGGGATTGTGATGGAGTTTCCCATTCATGGCCACCAATTCAAGCATTATTTCATGTGAATAAAGCTAAGTTAAATTTTTACATACTATTTTGTTATCTTTTGTTATTATTTTTTTGTAAATACCTTGTTGTGTGTCTTTGTGCAATCATTAACATTGGTTTGTCATGATGAAGTGTGATATTAGTCTCATTTTTGTTCACCGTTTTTGGTCTACAACTCATGGTATGCTAGATTCTCACTATGCTAGCAAGTGTCGCATGTCCCTAGACAGAGTCTATTTGAGAATCAATATTTTAGTCTCAATTTTTTTTATTGAGTCCATCTTAGCTTATTCACTTAGGTCCTTTTTCCCCTATTTATGACCAACATATGTGTTTATATGGGCCTTCAATTCTATTTTTTTCCTAAGCATGAGCATCTTTGTGTGTTATTAAAGCCAAAATTCTTCTCAATTTTATGAAAATTCTAAGTTTGGGTTGTTTTTTGAGTGTTCTCGATTATTTTTTCAAAGTTGCAAATGTTTAGGGTTTCCTTTGATGACATTCCTTTCACCCATTTACAAATATCCTCAAAATATTTTCATTTTCAAGGCATCAAACTTCTTCATCCACCAATACTACTCCCACTACATCCTCGATCATTTGCACCAAATTTGTTAAATCCTTTGTTTTTAGCCAAGATGTTAGGATTACCCTTCCTCTTGTACAAATTCCATCTCCATCTCGTCATTAGAGTCTTATTGTCAAAAATAAAATTGTGTTTTAGATTGTGTGGACACCAATTTTGGGTTTCCAAAGCTCTCTAACTCTTCTAGGATTTTTCACCTAAAAGGAGAGAAATGGACCCAAAATGCTAATGTCTACACTCAAAATTAATGCAAGTATGTATGAAGTATGCCTAGATATGATGTCTAAATGCAAAAAACTAAAAAGAAAAGATGATTGTTAATGCTAAACCTAAGAAATGCAAAGTGCCAAAAAACACAGTGATGTATGCAAAAACACCTAATAATGCAAGTAAATGATAATAGAATTGAATAAGACTGGTGAGGTGCACTTGGAATATGAAGTATGATGCAGAGAGGCTCTGAAATCCTACATAATTGTCTAAAAATGTTGACTAGGGCACTTGTGCCAAGTTGGGTGACTTAGTCTAGTTTTGGGGAAAATCTGTTGGAACAAGAATCTATCAAATGGGTATCTAGAAATGTTCAAATCAATTTTTAGGCCTGGAAATGGGACTAATTTTCCACAAATGGTGACTTAGTCCACCTGGGAATTTTGGGAAATTAGGGGCAGAATTTTGTAACTCTCGGTCTGCACTTCCTTTTCTGATAGATGTCTAGTCCTAATTCTGCAGAAAAAGGGTTGAAAGAGGTTTCCAAGCTTCAATTAGGGCTTTGTTGACTTTGATGAATTTGATGGATTGAAAACACATTTTTAACACCTTGCTCTTTGACAAATTTTCATACAAGACTTGCAATCACACATGCAAAGAGGGGGAAAAGGGTTAAGGGTTAGAGTATCGGGGTTTGCCTTGGTCAAACCCCAATTTGGTAATCAAACCCTAGATAACAAAATGAAATAAAAAGAGAATGATGAATAAACAACATGCAATGTCACAAACTCACCAAACCCTTGATGTTGAAATTTGAAGATATGGAATGAAGTGCTCCAATGGATGACTTGGTTATGCTTAGAAATGCTTGATAATTGCTTGGATGATTAAATGAATGAATGGGGGGAATGAGAGGAAAACCCTTTATTTATACTTGATTTTACTAAATTTCTTAAAAATAACAAATCATAGGCTAATCTCAAGGGTAAGAGAATAAAATCCCACCAGAAAATTGAAATTATTTTGATTTTTGTGCCTAGTGGGACTAAGTTGCCCCAGGTGGTGACTTAGTCCCACTAGGGCAATTTCACTGGGTGTTGGGAATTAAAGTGCATTTAATAAGGTTTAAAGAGAATATTCTCAAAAATGCACTTAAGTATGATTGAAAAGTGCATTAAGGGGTCATTTAAACATAAAAAAGGGTTGAATTAGTGATGACAAGTCTAGAGAAGTGTGAGTTTGTTACAACTCTTTACAACACTTTGAAATAAGACTTGGTAAGTGATAAAAATATATTATTTAGGTGAATTATAATGAAAGGGTCCTAGAAAAGTGTGAAAGTGGGTTACAACACTTCACAACAATTTTACAAGACTTCCTAGAAGTCTAAATGATTCACAAGGGTCCAAGACCTAATGTGAATGTGTTGACCATATTACAACATCAAATCTAGGAAAAATCAAGCCAAATTCCATAAGAGAGACTCAAGTGAGCATAAAAATGTCCTTGACTATACATTTTTTGGCAACACAGATTGGTAAGTTGGAGTTTCCCTTCCTTGAATACCTCATTTAGTTCATCCTTAATCCTTGAATCTTGACTTGTTTTCACTTATTATTTAGTTGGAGTTAGGGTTGTGGGTTTCCTCTTCCCCAAGTATCTTTCCCAATAACTTGGTGTATCTTTCCCATCAAAGTTTGAGGATTGGAATTTCTTCAAAGGTGGTACCAGTCATGATTCAAGCATGAATCTTGATCCTCAATAGCCTTAAAATTTATTAACTCCTTGATGCTATTTTTTAAATTTACTATTGAATTGACATGACTTCCTTTCCATCTTTGATCTTTGACATCCCAAACAATGGCATGAGGCATAAAATTTCTCCTACCCCTAGTAATTTAAAACTCTCACCTTTTGTTTTTTAACTTCCCACCAACTCACTAGAAAGACCTAGAATGACCAATAGACACAAGAAAAGTTCTTGGAAGACCTAAAATTTATTGATAGCTAATATAAATGTCATTTTTCCACCCAAAGAATCTTCACATAGTTTTGGTGTGCAATTCATGTGATTTGGGGTAGTAGAAACCAAATTGTAGTTAGGGTTTTATCTTGTTTATTTTTAACCCAAACCTATCCAAAATGACTCCAAAAGCCAAATTTATGCCCTAACTCATAGTATAGGTGAAAATAAATTATGTTCCAATCAAAGTCACATTGATATAAGTGAATAAATTATTATTGAGGTAATCTTTTCACACTATTTCAAGTGGCAATGATGCTATTATCTTAGATTCAATGTCAATGCTCAACAATGACCTCTACAATCACCTAACATGATTTGATTGATCACCATGATGACTATTTTGAGTTGCAAGTGAGTATTTAAAGAAAATAAGGAATGTAGAGTAAAAAAATTGTGTACTTGATTTAATGTGCATGCTATGGTTTTAAATCCCAATACATTTGCACAATGGTTTAGATGATTTATGATGGATTATAGACTCATTTTAGCTCTACACACTCAATATTCCCTATAATCATCTTATTAGGTAAAAAAATATCAAAATGATGAATACTTTTTGCCTATTAGAACTATCATATACCAAACCTAACAGTGTTGTTCTTGCATGCATGTAGTAAAGATGGTGACAATGATGGTTTGGGTGACCCTTGTAGTTCTCTTCCACCATATTTCCTCTATTTATCCCATTTTCCAAGGCTAGAGATCTATATGTATGGGTATTTCATTATTTGTAGGGGTTGGTCATTTTTGGGATTTTTATTGTATTAGTGCATAAATTTCTATGGTTTTTATTTTTTTATAGTGTTTCCACCATTAAAGTTTCTCTTCAACTTGCAAAGAGATAGCTACTACAACATATACTTGTAATAATTATCTCCTTGGCTGGGGATCAATGTTTTAGAGGATTTTTAGGGTTTTGATGTGTGACGTGACCTTACCTTGTAAGCTTTCTCCTACCACATTTTTTAGTGTGGTTGTAAATGGGTATTTTAAAATGTAGAATTTAATCACTAATATATATTCTAGATGTGATTGGATTTTACCTATTCTAGATGAATGTTGATGGATTCAAGATTATTAATTAGAAATATTAATATGCATAATATATCTGATATTCTTTATTGATTCCTATTTGAAATGATTAAACACTGCTTTGTTACTCAATAGGGCACTAGTCACATATTTGACCAATTTCATGAAAATAAAAGTAGGACAATCTATATGTTGTTCATGATTCAAAGAGATGACAAGAGTAAATGTTAAGAAAACATTAAATTATCATATATTTAGTGAATAATCCATGGTATTATATGCCCTTTTATGTGAAAAGTGTATTGAAAAGAAATCAAACATTATTCAAATTATAAATTGTTGTCATCTTACAACATATGATGCAAGGTCTAAAATCAACTATAATAATTCTTTTACAACAAATTTTATCTTAATTTAATGACAAATTTTAGAGGTTAAGGAAACAAATGGGCATAGTTGTTTTCTAATATATTGATTAGGTTAAAATAATAGAGCTATGTCACACTTTTAGCCAAAAAAATATTTTGAGTGAAAATTTTCACCATAATTAGTTTCTAGTGAAATAATTTCATTCGAAGAAACATGGTATGCATGTGGAAAATATAGTTTTCGGTGAAAACCTTTCACTCGAAACCATCAAATAGATTATTTTGAAATTAAGTTTTATTTTAAATTAAGTTTTATTTTTAATGTATTTTTTGAGTGAAAAATCAAACTCAACTATACATTTCTCTAACCAAGGGTATTTTAATGAAAATCTTAAAATACCCTTTAGTAGAGCTCAAAGCTTAAAATTCAAAAATATACTTGTTTTGATATTTTGATTATTTTTATTATAATTTTTTAAAATTTATTGCAAGTAGTTTTTTTAATTTATTGCAACAAAAACCTATACATGACATACTCTTGCAAAAATATGGCTCACATAAAAAATAATTATCCCTTATTCAACAATCTTTATATTTTAATTCCTCATCCTTAAACATTTTTTTCATCACACTAGATTAGTTTTTTAGTCATGGATTCAATCTTGAAACTTTTAAATTTCAAATTTTAAACTTCTTGAATTACTAACCTTTTCACTAGTCAATGTAGAACAACCTAGCACACATTTTTATATTTGTGGGCTTGGTTATTCTATTTAAACGAATTTATAATTCTTGTTGAAAGTTTAGTGTAGAAAAATGTACTCCTTTACATTTTCACACTATGTTTGAGTCTCTTAATTAAATTGGACTTAATTAAGCCTCTAATTGACCTAAAATTATGTATTTCATAGCCCATTTGCACCAATTTTTGTTGCAAGTATGAAGATGTTGATGCAAGAATGAAAGTTGTTGATGTGTTTTATAAAATTCTCAACCCAGGTAATGCATAGATGCATCACCTCTCTTGAAAGACAATCTTCCACAATCAGATTGCTGAACAATATCCCAAGGTCTCTAATGTCAAGTCTTGATAGTACTTGGAATATCTCTGTTGTTTCATGTGATTTGTTGGAATCATTACAAAGTGTGGGAAGTTGGGTCTGCAAATGGAGTTCCTACGATGGGAGAGTTGTTGTACATTTGTTGCAGGTTCAAACACCAGTCTTGAACTCCATTTTATCATTGGCTTTGGCTTTACAATGTGCAATGAACCTTAGCATAGGTTACTTATTAAAAAAAAGGAAGAAAGGTAGTGAAGACAGGAAGTTCCTGGATTTGAAACTATGAATGAATAGTGATCATGGGGGCGGATATAGTAGAAAAAATTCCTAAAATGGGTTTTGCTTGGCTAAGAGGATCCTACAGTTACACAAAACCAATGCAATCTTCTAAGGACTGCAGATTTTCAGATTACACACACACACATCATGCACATGTAATTGAACTGAGTTGCAACAATAAAGGAAGGAAGCTCAGACTAGCTTTGCAAAGTGATTCATCATCAATGAACCACAAAAAGCATGAGCTGGAAGTTCATCAAATACTGAAACAACAATCACCATAACCACTTCCATTCAAGAAACTAACACTACAACTAACATGGAAGTAGAACCATGCATGCAAGATGAGAAAAAACAAAGAGAACATCCATAAAATCATGCAATGTTGTCTTCTATTGTTGCAAATTCTTTTTACACCAGCTCTCCAACCATTTACAAGTGAGGGGCAAGCCCCTATTTATAGTTTTCCAAAGCCCAAATGAATGGCTAGGATTGAATTACATTGTGTGGCTCATATTTGATTGCATTAGGGCTTCACCTACCCCACAATATTCAACAATTTAAAATACATCTTTGTCTTTTCCCTATTTTGACTTGTAGTGCCTAGGTGTTGTAGCAGTTTTGTCATCTTGTAGATTGCCCTTTTCACTGTAGTTGAAACTGTTTGAAGGTTTCCCCTTTCTATTTGATGGAATTGTAACATTGTTTATTGGATCAGGCGAGCTCCGTTTACAAATTTGCATCATTGTGGGATGGTTTAGTCGCCTCCTAATTTGACGGGGTGAGACCTAATGGATCACGATCATTTGATAAGAAACAACATAGTCCCTCCTTGTCTTTGATTCCTAGTAGACATCCCATTGTCTTCTTAGCATCGGCCTTCTGGTGCCGACGGTCTGAGTCTTTTCTTTCTTATGGAAATTGGGCCTTCTTTGGCATATCAAGCAGGTTCCTTTGATATCCTTAGTCCCTTCTTCGTGCCATTCATATGTGAATCTTCATGATATAGGACCTATTAACCTTGTCTTGCCTACTGAGCTTCCATATGCGGGTTGTTTGAATTAACCTGGGTGTATATTAACTTCCTCATGTAAGCCTGCCTACATATAGAGAAAATTAGGATCAAGAGAAAGCCTTAGAATTCAATTATAGAAGTTAATCGTATCTCATGGATTGCTCACAAAGTGGCCAGATTACATTTCCCCTCTTTTCCCTGGAATGGTTTCGTGCTAACCCATTATTAAGCAGCCTACGAGCCACTACAATAGTCCTTAAGATCGAAAGGATACCCATCATCATGGTACTCGATTATATTCTCAATAAGGAGGGAACATTCCCAGAGGTGCGAGAACATGTATTGTTGGTCACCGTTAGACCAAAGAGGGTGGAAATCCATCATAGAAGTGTCATTTGGAAATGGCTTTGAAGACCACGACTTCCACTGAGACAAGCCCCGCTTGCTACAATACCCCCCTATAAACCAAATATTAGTATGCTTGATATATTCAATTGATATATTCGCATGTTGCTCCAAAACCTGTTAATTTTGATTAGATGCCACCATTGTCAAGAAGAAAAAAATTGCTTAAGAGTGCCCAAGATGGCGAGGACAGTCGCAAAAGAAACACCATGTGGCGGGGTGAAGGCAAGTGGAAGGATGTGGTAAGATGGTAGGAAAATGCAGTGAAGGCATAATGACATCACTACCATTGGGACTCATATGGGATATTTCCATCGGGCCAAGGAGCACAAGAAGCTGCAGTTAGAATGCCATCAAGCAATGGTGTAGTCTTGGCAGTGACCCGCAAGAAGCTTGGGTTCTACCCCAACCAAGGATGCGTGAAGATATACGCACGAGGGTGCGATGGGATGGCCACTCAGAACAACGAAGGTGAGATGAAGTTTCGCATAAGGCGACCCACATCATTGGGTCTGCGAGGAGCCCTGGCATGAGTTATGTGTTCATCATCGGCCAGACGGAAGTAGTGAGGTCGGGACCCGCATGGTAGGTAGTGAGCTTAGGTCAGTAGTTAGGAGTGGTGAAGGCAAGACGACAACCCGCAAGCGGCTACCCAAACTAGAATTTCTACATGCCACCTCCCTTTACTTAGTAGTTTTCAATTCATGGGGGGGGGCAAGGCAACCATCGGGGCCCGCTCACATCATTCTTTACTAATTCAGGCAAAATCTCTATAGACATATTTTGCACTTACTGGAAGCGAAGCTAGGAGAAAATTAGGAACATGAAGCTTTTTAATGTAGGCAGGGTCGAGTTCAAAATAGGAATGAGATCAAACCCAGGAACATAATAGAATTTGAACCTAGAACCAACTAATGGTTCCAAGTTCATCCCCCACTCTGATTCTGTCGATTTATCATTAACATCAAGTGAGTCATCAAGAAGATTCAAACACATTAGAACATAGAACATCCCCCAAACACAAATAGCACGACCAAAAAAAATAGGAGGAGACAAAGAAAACAAAGGAAGACGAAACTAGGCCTGGACAAGACACCAAATGAGGACACAACACAAAGGAGAAAAGCAGGAGCAGAGGCAGAACGCAACGAGAGCGGAGATGAAACCAAAGCAAGAGCGGAGGCGGAACCAAAATGGAGTGGAGGAAAAACAAAAATAGGAGCAGAGGAGGAACCAAAATGGGAGCAGAGGTAGAACCAAAATGAGAGTGGAGGCAGAAAAAAAAAAAGGAGCAGAGGTAGAACCAAAATGGGAGCAGAGGTGGAACCAAAAGGGGAGTGGAGGCAAAACCAAAATAGGAGTGGAGGTGGAACCAAAATGGAGCAGAGGAAGAACCAAAATGGGGGTGGAGGTAGAACCAAAATGGGAGTGGAGGCGGAACCAAAATGGAGCGGAGGCGAAACCAAAATGAGACTCGAAACCTTTTGCAAAGTTCCAAGTTCAATTACCACCCCGGTTCTGCTTCCAGTGAAAGGAAAGGAAACGAAGGAGAAAGGAAAACCAAAGAAGACCTAAGGGAGGAAACCAACCCAAAGGCCAAACACAAGCAAGACAACAAAGAAAACAAGAAGACAAGAAGTTGAGTTGGAACCAGAATGAAAAATGAACCAAGAACTTTGTGAAGGCTCTAGGTCTAGTTTCATTTTGTGTCCCAAACCCACCAAGCAAAGGAAACAAGGTCTTAGGAGGAAAAAAACAAGTCCTAAGACCCAAACAAAACACCAAGGACAAACAAAAGGAAAGGGGGACCCAGTTCTTGAGATGACATCCTTAAGACTCCTTGACCACTTGGAACTCAAAATAGGGGGCACGCAAAATGAGGTAGCAACAAAATGACCCAGCAAGGAGAAAGAGAGAGGGTCCCTGTTATGAATGGGGCATGTGTACAAAACTAGGGAAATGCTCTAGAGCATTTTGATGACAAACTGGAATCACGAACCCAGAATCTTTGGTTCATACCTTCACACTAGGGAAAACAAACTAGATGCTCAACCAAAGGATCAAAACCACTAGTTAATCCAACCTTCAATATGTTGAAAATCCAAGTGTGTGTAGTTGTGTTAATTCCCATCCTTCGGTTGTTAGAGGAACCCAAGCTCCGTCAAGTTAAGCTACATAATTTATTTTGGCTCCAAAACCATCCAGGACATTTCCTCACTGCCAGTTAGACATCCATAGCCCCGACAAGGTTGTCGTTGTGATTCTCCCAAACATTGCTCTACTACTAGTCGGGTGTCCATAGCCCCAGTAGAGTTGCTCAGATACCCTTGAAAAGATAAATTTCTTTTCTTCTGATTTTCAATATTTTGCATTCTTTCTTTTGTTTCTTTTCTCTTTTCAACTCCTTTATTTCAACCGACAAGAATTAAAGCTCACGCTCAGGGCTAAGAATCATAGTGGTACTAAAGCAAAATTTTAGATTTTTCACTTAACTAGAATTCACAAAGGACCTACAATGACCTCCAGATTCTTAAAATATGTGAGAGATATAAGATTCCAGAATACATCAGAATCAAACGAACCAATGACTTATCCTCTTTGAATCAAACACCCAGATCACTTGACACTAACGAAAGATCCTGACCATGCACACTAAAAACTTGTTTAGATTTTAACAAAGAAATACGTAGAAAAATCCCAGGTGATAAGAAAGGTTGTTTTGTACATGAATGTGCCCAGCTAAAAGCAGAGGGACCTCGGGAAAAGCAGCAGCAAAGCGACATAAAACAAAAGAAAACATAAGCAAACAAAAAGAAAACACCTAAACTAACCAAAGCGAGACAACGAAAGCACACAACAAAGAAACTACTCTAAAGAAAACAACCTACAACAAACCAACTAACCTAAGGGAAGCAAGAAAATGGAGTATTTATAGGAAACCTATACTACTAAAAAATGAGCTATGTACAAAGATATTTACAAAGCACTATGTTGAGGAAAGGCAAGCTAACATCAACGCTCATTGGATTTTGATGTGCATGCACAAGCAATGGGAGATTGTTATCATTCGTAACCATGCAAATTTATCTTTATACTCAAAAAAAAGAAATTCAACATTGCAACACTCAAGCTCAGTCATGTCATCATGAAAAATTAGTAATTGAGGTGATTCGTTGAATCCATGGTTGATCCACAAACATGTTTTCCTTCCTTCACTCCCATAATCAAAATGATAAGTGCAACCATGACAATTAATAGGAGAAAGGAAGGATAGAACTTGGATGTCATTGCGCAATTGTGGTAGCATTTGACAGTTGAGGGCGAGCACTGTATCATCGATAGGTGCATTGGAAGCTTTAGATGGAGGCACCAGGTGGTGTGATAATTCAAGCATTAGGCTTGCATATGGCTGGGAGAACGGGGCAGCAAACACCCCTTCT
>VDFB02271358.1:1278287617-1278306224 GCA_007258455.2 Sequoia sempervirens | reverse complement strand
TTTTTAGATTACATGTTTAAGATTTTTATGTATCTTGTAGCTTTTGTATTCTTTTATTCAACATCTCTTATTTGAAGTCATGTTTTTTAAGAGTTCATGATCATGGTTTGATGCTATTATATAATAAGAGGATGCCATCTTGTATAGTTGTATTATGTACTATTGTCTCTCTTTAGTATGGGTAAAGGCTCTAATAGGCCCCACTAATTAATCTAAAAAAAGAAATCCAATCCTATTTCATGAGTATTTAGACTTAGATCTAGTTCCAAGAAAATTGAAGACTTGAATTAGGGGAAATTATTTAGTAGTTGTGCACCTTAGCTTTGCACCTCCCAAACATGTGCGTGACAATTTTGAATGACTCAAATTTTATAGCAATTTGGCAAATTCACTTTTAAATCAAGGGATACAAGTTCACACCATCAAATATGATATCATATTAGCATGCTTTTGTTGAAGTGTCATAAAATACATAGAAAAAAAATGTTCAATAATTTACATTAGTTCATAACTTTTTTTAGTGCACCTCATGTGACATCAAGTGATTTATTACTTTTTAGATGTGACTTCTTTTAAAGACGTCTAATTAATATTAAAAGTTTAAAACTACAATTGATATTAATGTAATATTAAAATACACAATCTTTTCACATCACAATTCAACTCAACTACCAAATACTTTCTACTCAAACTATTAACACACAAATTAATATTAAATAATAACTTTTACTTGTTGCTACGCTATCAAATAATTGAAGTTATAGTTGAGAATGCCCGAATATACCGTGAAAAAGATATGCAAAGGTAACCCCTTCATGTCAACATACGTCTTCGTAATTATAATATGAAAGCGAATTCTTCACCCACATGATAAAGTGATTTTCTTTTACGATTTGGTCATTTGGTCGTAGTTGATAACTTCTTGCCCCTCCTAAGCAATTACCTAAGCAAAAAGATAGCCTATTTTTCGAGCTTTCCTATTTCACCTAAGCAAAGGCCTAGTATAGATAGCAAGTGAGGAGACAAAGAGAGCCCACATGATATCGACCTCAAATGGGGAAATGGAGAGCCCCTATTTCTATGGTGTGATATTAATCAATCTTGAATTAAATAAATTAAATTGTATAGGTATTTAGTTCTGGTTATAATAAGAAAAAGTTTTGTTAAAGATTTTTATTTTATTTTTGTCCTTAGAAAGTTGACTATAATAGATTCACATGTATGGATTTGATTTAGTGTTTGGAAGATATCCTATAGCTCACAAGAATGATTCATTGTAGGATGTTAAATCTTGTTTATCTTGGTTCATGATGTATAAATTCTTGTACATAAGAATTGACAGTGTTTATGTTTGGGGAATCTACTCAATTGCAAGGGTTGTGTTCTCATAAATCAAATCCTTGGTAGTTTGGTTTTATACCTATGAGAAGAAGTTTTAAGATAACAAGCAAACATGTAAAAAACCTAAGATGAATAGTTTTAATTATTCTTTGATTATGTATATATTTCTTTTATTCCTTTTATAAAGTAAAATATAGATATATTTAATTAATTCATTAGGCTCTTTCTACATGAATTATAAATGTCTTTAAATAGAATAACCAAGCCCACAAATATAAAAAATGTGTGCTAGGTTGTTCTGCATTGACTAGTGAAAAGGTTAGGTTTAAAATTTGAAATTTAAAAGTTTTGGGATCAAATCTAGAGCATTGACTCTCTAGATTGTGATATTTTGTACTCTCCTTTAAAGGAGGGTGTAAAATATAATGCACCCCAATCATCGCTAAGGCATGTGTTTGAAGATGAAGCAATATTTGTCCTAGGAGTGTTTTGTGTGATAACATTGATATTGAGTGAAGGTTTATTTGATGTTTTCATTTCTTTTGAAGGACAATAACCAAGACCTCTTGTTTGTTCTTGTGGGGTAGGCTCTATAGGGACACAAATACCTTGTTCTTTAATGCCACATCCTTTCACATTATAGCCAAGTTGTTTCAAAAGCTTATAACCTTTTCCATTTCTTTTGAGAATGGCGGTTGTTCAAACTCATCATAGTTTGTTGTGTAATTTGTGTCTTCTTTGTTAAAGGTTCTTGACTTGGATTCTTGTGATGATTCTTCTTCATGTTGTGTTGACATTACTGTTATTTCTTTGTCCTTTGTTGATTCTTTTAGTGTGATCTTATATTCTTCCATGAATGCAGGTGTTAAATCTAATGAACTCCAATCATCGTCCAATAATTTTGTGATTGATTTCTCTTTTTCTTCTTCTTGCATAGGTTCAACTTTTTTAGTTGGTTTCAATATTACAAGAGGATTTTTCATTCCAATTTCAATTTGAAAATAAATGTGATATGATTTTGGGTTAGCTTTGATTGTGTGGACCTTGTTTCGATAAGTGTACTTCACTAGATGATGTAACATTGAAAGAACTGCATTCATTGCATGAATCCATAGTCTACCTAAGAGAAGGTTATACGAGAGTTATTGAGTCATGACATGAATAGAATTTTGCAATGTTACATTTCTTGCTTTAATGGGTAATGTTATCACACCAAGTGATTGTTTCCTCACATTATAAAATCCATAGATAGATAAAGAATCAAGTTGAATTTGACTCTTGTCCAATCCAATCTTATCTCTAGAAGGTTTACATTGAGAACATTGTGTGTCAAACCATTATCAATGAGAGTATGTCTTGTGCCACACTTGATACCATTATTGTTAATACTAGTCCTTATCATCAAAGCATCATTTTATTTTTGTATTTCCAATGGTGGTAACTCGTCTTGATGAAAGGTAATGTCTAAGTTGATTGAGTTCATACATTGAATTAGGATTGCTACATCATTTGGTTGTTGTACACTAGGAGGGATAAAAACTAGTTGTAAAGAATTTTGAAGAAGCAACTCATCTTTATGGGATCTTATTCAAGCTTCACCTAGTTCAAGGTGAAGCTTGAATAAGACCCCATAAAGAAATCTTAGCAAGACTGTTTCTAAGTTGTTCCACAAGATCACACTTCTTTCCATTATGCAAAGGAAAATGAGGAGCACTAAGCAAGATAAGCTGAGGTAATGGTAATGGAGTAGGTATGGTTTGTGGTTTCCTATTGCTTCTTGTGTTATGTGTGTGAGCAATGGTATTATAACTCGATTACTATGAAACATTGTTACTACAATGTTGCCTTACAAAATTCAAGATAGCCTCTGGAGGTAATGGCTTATGTACAGGTGGCCTTATTATAAGAAGTGGCTCAGGAGATGACTTGGGAGGCCCAGTAATTAAAGGACTCTTAGGAGGTCTAAGAATTAGAGAAGACTTAGGAGGCCCAATAATCAAGGGAGATCTAATGGTCAATTTTGCATTCATAACCTCAATGGATTGGACTTCATATTGATGTTCTTCTAATGAGGGGGAATCTAATGTCACATCTTCATCTAAGGAAGCCACATTACTATTGTTTGAAAGACATGTATCAATGTTATCATCCTCTCGCACCATGATATATTACCTAGTAGGAGGGTTTTTAGGAGAGGAACAAACATGATTTTTAGGACATTCAGTGATTGGATCTTCTAAGATAACTTCATCACAAGTAGGGGAGGTATCTAGAGAAGAACTATGATTTTCTTGCTTATCAATGATTACATCCTCTTGTTCAAAAATATCTTCCCAAGTGGGAGAAAAATTGGAAGAGGGAGAAAAATTATTCCCATGACTCTTAATGGTTGGATCTTCTAACACCAAGACACCTTCGTTACAAGTAGGAGAGGTGTTGAGGGAAGAATAACTAGGATTGTCATGATTTTCAATGCTTGCATCCTCTTATATCAAATCATTCTCACAAATGGGGGAGATAGGAAAAGTGATATTAGAGGATGTGTGAATGGTTTCATCCTTTTTTCCAACAATGTCTTCCCAAGTAGGAGAGGTAAGGGAAGAAAAACAAATAGGACTCTCATGGCTCTCATTGATTGGATCTTATAACACCAAAATATATTATTTACAAATAGGAGAGATGTTGGGAGAAGAACAAATGTGATTGTCATGATTGTCCAAGTTTTTTTTCTCTTTCACTATGTTAACCTAGAACACATAGGGGATAATGTGGGAGAGGGATCAATGAAAAATAAGAAAAGAGGGGAAATAACCTCATATTTGTATGCTTGTAAAATTTTTTTCTTAGAGTACTAAGAAAGATCTGAAAATAGAACATGAAGTATGATAACCAGATATTTTTGCAATGAGAACACGATGTAATAATTTTTCTATAAATATGAAATGCAATATTTTTTTTCAGTTTACAATAAATCAAGCAAAATGACACTTTTCTTCCATAGACAATAACTCTTTTTCAAAATTTCAAAGTACAAATTTAATAACAAAAACAAAAGGAAATCACAGAGACAAAAATGCACCCAGATAGTTGTTAGGACCCCTATACAAGGACAAATTCACCCTTGGGTGAATCTTTGCTTAGGGTTTTGAAAAGTGAAAAATATAAATTCTAAGTTATTGTTTGTGTTCTTTGTTCTAGGTTTCAAACTGTTATTTCTGTGATAATTTTTTCCATATTTTGATGTCTAAATGAAAGTGTAATTAATGAAAAAAGGTGAACAAAATGACAACATTTTTTAATACAAATTTAATTAAAATTTTGATTTAAATGACTGAAAAACACTCTTCATACAACTTACGTGCAAGATGTATGCAATATTTATACAATTTTTTTAGATTTTTTGTGAATTTAAGTGATGCAAAATGCAATTTTCAAACCCTAAATGAGATGCAAAAAAAACTAGTGCAATGCAAAATATAGATCTAGGGTTTATAGGACCGCCAATTTTAGAAATTCTATAGTGTAAGAATGTCAGGTTCACCATAATGAAACATAGAAAAAGGGAATAAGGGTGCGAAAGGGGTTCACCAAAATGAAATCGCGACCTAAGACACCCTTACTTTTCCTAGTTTCATTAGAAAAAGAGATCTCCAAGGATAGAATTTACTTTCAACCTTGAGGTGAGTCAACTCTATGGGGATGGGGATCTATTGTTTTCTTATGATAGAAAATGATTGAAAAACACTTTTGGTAGATAAAAATAAAATACATAATGAACTCAATTATGTGATATAAAACTTGAAATGCATAAATTAAGGATAGAACAAGCAAAAAAACTTTTAGGAAGATTTGGGAAGTGTAGAACATGAAAAACCTACCTAGAAAAATGGGTTCTAAGTGTCCTACAAGGACTCATTCACCCTAGGGAAAATGGGTCTTTGTACATGGATTTTTCTTAGCTTCGGGGGTCCTCTGGTGCAAGATCTGAGCTTCAATTTTCCCCAAGTTTCACTATCGAATAGACAAAAATAAAATTTGAATATGAGTTTTCATGGGTTGACAACTTTGATGACAAATTTGATGACAACTTTGATGACAACTTTGACAACTTTGCAAAATTGCTCTTTTGATCGAATTTCAATCCTTCTTCACCTGTAAATCCGCACACACAAAGAGAGGGATTTTTTTTTGTTTTTGGGTGAATAGGGGTTTGCCTTGGTCAAACACCAATTTGGTAATTAAACCTTGATAATGAAAGATAATGATAAATGGAGGGAATTGATGAATGAATAAAGCTATACTACAACTCACCAAACCCTTAATGGCTTCCCTTAGGGGCTTGAAGTCTAACACATCACTCTAATGCTTGGATCTTGCATGAAATGGCTTGATTGGATGCTTGATAAATATGCTCTTCAATGATCATGAAAATAATATTTTCTTTTACAAAATTTTCCTTAATGATAGATAATGTTTCTTAGGTTTGAATTGATAAAATAACTATGTATTTATAAGGTTTATTTAGTTTCCCAAAAATTAGATCTCAATAGTTGACCTTTGCAAGTGAAAATTCAAATATTACAATGCCACCACACACATATCAAAATTTGGAGGGAAACGAAGTAGTGGGACACTTCCCCCATTGGGAGAATGGGTCCTATCCCATTATGGCGAATGAGTCCCTAGGCCTATCTTCCAAAATTTAAGGTGTTGGGGGAAAAGTATTAGATAAATGTATTTTTTTAATGTTTATAATTTATTAAAAGTGTTGAGCAAGACAACTAAGAGGGGGGTGAATTAGTTGTAGCAAATCTTTCCCTTACAACAATCACCAGTGATTAATTTAATTACCATTCAAAAAACTTTTACTCTATTAATATGATTAATCATTAAGTGCAAATGTAGAAATTGAAAGAAGAAAAAACCATAAACACACAACAACACCATATTTATGTGGAAAAATCAATAAGGGAAAAACCACGGTGAGGATTAGCTAACAATATAGAGAATATAAAAACCGAATACAAAGGCTTACTGCCAAAACAAGACTCACTGTCCAGATTATGACTCACTGTCCAACAAGGGTTAACCACTCGGAGGGATCATTGCCACATAGATACAAAGAATATAAAATATATTTGTTACAAAGAGAAGACAATCTCAATGCAACAGAGATTTCCACCACAAATCACTCACACACTTGCAGACATGTTTGAATGATAGAGTGCACCTTTAGTTCACTACTTCTAGAACCTCACAATTAGATTTCACACTGATCTGCTCAACCTCGCATCACATACACACTATTTTTCATCTATCTCACATATATCTTTTGCTTGCATTCATGCTCATGCTTTCCACAAACATCTCAATCTATATTTATACCATCTTCAAGTTTGAAACATATCTAAAGTCAGCCATACACACCATTTGTATTACAAATTCAAATTAGGTTGGTGCCAAAACATTCTAGGGTGGAATTAGAATGAGGGTGACCCAAACACATGTTTAATGAGGACCTAAATAAGTCCCAACACATTTCATGAACTTTTGCAAGTAGTGTTTAACACACAGTCGACCAAACCAATGTAAAACACATAGAAAAATTAAGCACACACAACCTTAGCATGATCCAATCCTCCCAGACAACAAAATTATATTTAATACAAACATATCAATTCATCTCTAGAACCGCAAGTCATAAAACTCGAACAAGAAGAAATCTAGAGCAACTATATTTCTCCTAGACCTCTGCCAGATATATTGAAAAGCATAGTTCACAACTAGTGAACATATCCCATACTGCACAATGATCCAAAACCCCAAAATTTGGATATAGAAACCTTCAACATCCATGATTAGCATATTTGAACCACACGAACATAGAAGCAAATCCTAGAGTAAAACCCATAGCAAAACCCAGAGAAACCACTAAATACCTACAACCTTTCTTCATTACAATTTTCTCAATATCCTCAACATATACAACTTGTAACCTTCATCCACCAATAAACTTCATCCATGACACTAATGACAACAACAACCAGTTGACATCAATGAAAACACTTTCATTCTTGCATCAACATATTCATACTTGCAACAATTTCCCCCTTTGTCATTGATGACAACACATGATGTGAAAAACCATCAAAGACAACACAACTCTGAAAACACTTCCTTATGAATTCACTTTCTCCCCCTTAGTAAATATTTTTTTTTTCACATGATACTTTCTCCCCCTTAGACATCAATGGCAAAGGAAAAAGATATTTTAGCATTGTTTTCCCCTTTGACATCCAAAGCAACTGCATAAAGACAACACCAGATACTACCTACTCCCCCTGAGAGGTAGCCACCAAACATCAACCCAGAAGAAAGATAGATCTATAGAACCATTGGACTGATGCATATCCATATGCACCTAGTTCAAGAAAGGAGGGGGAATGAACCCTAACTTCTTCCAAAGATACTCAAAAGTATCTTTAGGAAGAGCCTTTGTAAATATATCAACAACTTGATCCTTCATCAACACATGCTCAAGCTTTACTTCATTCTCCACAACCTTTTCTCACAAAAATTGATACCTGATAGATATATGCTTTGTCCTTGAGTGCATCATGGATTCTTTGAAATGTTAATTTCACTTGTATTGTCATAGAAGATAGAAATGGGATCCTCATATATTATTCTAATATATTTCAATGTTTGTTTCATCCATAAAACTTGCACACAATAAGATGCAACAACAATATACTCAACTTCAATAGTAGATAAAGAAACTGAATCTTGCTTTTTACTCAACCATGATACCAATCTACAACCAAGAGAGAATGCACCACCACTTGTACTTTTTCTATCATCAACACAACTTTCCCAATCTACATTTGTATAACATTTAGTGTAAAGTCACTATCCCTAGGATATCACAAGCCATAATCTAGAGTGCCATTCAAGTATCTGAATATCTTCTTAATAGCAACAACATGTGTTTCTCTATGATCTTCTTGAAATCTAGCCACAAGACAAACTGCATACATGATATTCGGTCTAGTAGCAGTTAAATAAAAAATTCCTCCAATCATAGATCTATATTATCATTGATCAGCCTTAGGTGAGTCATCATCTTTACTCAATTTATAGCCAATCACCATAGGAGTGCATACTGGTTTGGAACCATCCATTCAAAACTTCTTCAAAATTACTTTTACATATTTTGACTGTGAAATAAAAATCCCTTTTTTTGTTTGATTAATTTGCAACCCAAGAAAGAAATTCATCTCACCAAACATAGACATTTCAAACTCTTTTTGTATTTCTTCAACAAAAATCTTTCACATTGTTTCATTTCATCCAAAGATAATATCATCAACATATACAATTACTATCAAGATCTTATCATTTTCAATTTTAAAATATAGATTACTACCTTTCGTACCTTTGTTGAAGCCCTGCTGAATCAAATATATGTCTAACCTTGCATACCAAGATCTAGGAGCTTGCTTTAATCCATATAAAGCCTTCTTCAATCTGCAATCCATATCCAGTTGTTCCATGTACACATCTTCTTCCAATTCACCATTCAAAAATGTAGACTTAACATCCATTTGATAAAATTCAAAATCTTTATGAGTAGCAAACACTAAAAAAATCCCGATGGCTTCCATTCTAGCTACCAGAGCAAAAGTATCCTGAAAATCTATACCTTCTAATTGTGAGTAGCATTTACACACAAGCCTTTCTTTATTTCTAACCACTTCTCCATTCTCATTCAACTTGTTTCTAAACACCCATTTTGATCCAATTATGTTTTTATCTGCCAGTCTAGGGACAACCTCCCAAGTTTGATTCTTCTCAATTTGCATAAGTTCTTCTTCCATAGCTTTCATCCAATTTTCATCATTGCATGCTTCACTCACTATGTTAGGCTCCACTTTAGAAAATAGACATATATTTATCTCATTAGTAGCAATAACTCTACTTCTTGTCAAAACTCCTTTCCTTTTGTCTCCTATGATCTAATCTTCTGAATAATTTTTTTGTACATATTTAGGTTTCTTTAGGGACACCATCAGAGTTGCTTCTTCTTCATTCTATCTCACCTATTCTTCCATAATTTCTTCTATTCTTATGTAATCAGGTTCATCAAATACATAGCCATAAAATTCAATGGAATTCTTCAATGATTCATCCACCTTGACATTTGTGCTTTCAACAATATTTCCAACCTTTTATTGAAACATCTGTAAGCTTTTCTTCTAGTAGAGTATCCAAGGAAGATACCTTCATCACATCTAGCATCAAACTTTCCTGAGTTTTCTTCATCCCTTCTGATATAACATTTTCTTCCAAATACCTTGAAATACTTGATAGAAGGAATTCTTCCACATCATAGCTCATAGGAGGTCTTTGTACTATTAGCCTTAGCTTGCACTCAATTGAACACATTGATCTAGTAGCTCCCTGAATTGTTCTATTTTTTCTTTCAACAACTCCATTCTACTGAGGAGTTCTAGGAGTAGATAGCTGTATTTTTATTCCATGGATTTCACTAAACATATTAAACTCATTGGAAGTAAATTCACCACCTTTTTCAGATCTTAAGCATTTTATTCTCAAGTTTGCTTCATTTTCAACCATAGCCTTAAATTCCTTGAATCTCTCTAATGCATCAGATTTGTCTCTAAGTAACCAATGTGTATCTAGAGTCTGTCACCAAAAATTTTATAATATTGAAGAAAGAGACAATTTTACGATTAATTTGGTCCTATTTTAGACACTTTGCATTAATCACCCCTTAAAAACTTCATTTATAGGCCCCTAATGCTCATAATTTTGGACTTTAAGGCCTATTCCACTCACAAATCATACAAGTCTCGACAAGCAACATTAAAACCACTCAAATTTTGTAAAACCCACCTCAAAAATCCCTGGTGGGACTAAGTCACCCAGGGTGGGGACTTAGTTCCTTTTGAGGCATTTTTTCGCTTTTGAGCAAGAAAATCACCGACGTAATTCAAATTCTTGAGGGATGTTAGCCTGTGAAGTTAAAATAATGAATAATTCAGTGTTAATGCTTATAAATACATGTTCTTAGGTCATTTTTCATATCTCCTAGTCATTTTTACAAAGAAAATTCATAAGCCAATTGTTGAATATCTTTCACAAGAAGATTCATTAGTCTTTTTGCAGTGAAATTTGAAGATTTAGGGCAGCAAGCTAGGGTTTTTGCAAGTCTTCAAGCTCACTTTTTGTTCAAGATCTTACATTGTAAAGGGTTGATCATGGATGCCTATGGTGAATCATGGAGAAATCTAGGTTGAGGAGATGTAACTAGCCATCAAATCACACCTAAAGACTTGTTGTCAAAGTGATTCCATCTTCCATTTTCTCTCTATTTTCATATTTAAGGTTTGCATGTCATTTATATTCATTTGAAATTTTGTAGGGTTTTGTATATTGAAGTCTTACATCATTCAAGTTCCATTTAATCATCTTATTCTAGCACATTAGAATAGGGTTTTGTCTTACTTTAGATTTTCCTAATGTTAGACACACTTAGGGCTAGGGTTTTATGCATATTTCATTATCCATCCAAGGTTTAAATACCAACTAGGGGTTTGACCAAGGAAAACACCCCAGTAGAAATCAATTTATACTTTGTTTTGCAGGTATTTTTGCATATTCAGATCTGGATTCCCGTCAAAAAATAGGGTGCAGATTGTAGGCTTTCGTTTCCACTTTTGGATTTACAAAAAATCCTAAGTGGACCAAGTCACCAACAGTGGTGACTTAGTCCCAATGTACTAATTTTTTAGAGATTTTTGCAATTTTAGACACCCATTTGGTAGAAACAACTTTTTGGAAAGTTTCCCTGATCTGGGACTAAGTCGCCCAGCTTGGCGTAAGTGTCTTAGGTGGCTCCAAAATCAAGTTTTTCATAGTTTTAGAGGTCTTTGAAATCTCCCTTCTGCTCTTCATCAATTTCTAGGTGCACAATTTTAGTTTAACATCTTTATTTTGTTCTTGATTGCATTCATTTTATCTTTCTGCATATCACAATGTGTTTTCAAACACTTTGCATTTCTTAGGTTTTGCATTAATAATGATCTTTTATTTTTAGTTTTTTGCATTCAGACATCATATTTAGGCATATTGCATCCATTATTACATTAATAGTCTTTGAGTGTAGACATTCACATTTTGGGTCCATTTCTCTCCTTTTAGGTTAAAAACCCTAGAAGAGTTAGAGAACTTTGGACACTCAAAATCAGTGTCCACATAGAGTAATCATCAATGAAAAGCATAAAATACCTATCACCTTGTAGACTTCTCACTCTTGTAGGACCACAAAGATCGATGTGAATCAAATCTAGTAGTTCGATAGTAGATTGTTTCTTTGATCTAAAGTTGTTTCTAGATTGCTTTCCAAACTGACAATTATTGCAAATAGCATTAACCAGCTTTGTAATCCTTAGTATATATATTACATCATGCACAACACTGATTCTTGCTAAGTTATCAAAATTCATATGACACATCCTTCAATGCCACAACCAACGGTCATTAATCTGAGTCATAAAGCAATGCCCATCAACACCCTTAAGTTGATAAATGTTTCCTTCAAAATTCTTACCAACAACAACCACTATTCTGGATCCTTTCTTGATTTCACATCTTTTATCCTCAAACACAATATTATATGCCTTACTAAACATTTGTCCAACATTTAAAGATTATGCCTTAAACCCTTAACATAGTAGACATCATCAGTATTATGCTTGCCATCAAAACTATTTGAACCTATTCCACAAATCTTAGTGTAACACAAGGAAATTCACAGATTAAGCAGTACAATGCATAAACTTAAACTAAACCTACGCTAACAACAAAGAACAATGGAAAAATAGTTAAAACAATGCATAAATGGATGATCTCATCAAACATCTATATAATTCCATAAATAACCTTGATTGTACTTCTCCATTTTTCCGTTGTATGATAATTTCCCTCAGATTTCTCTTAAGTATGCAAGTATAGCCTCATGATAGTGTTAATGATGAAGATAAAGCCAATTTATAGAAAACATGATTTTCAAATGATAGGCTCAGATTGAAAGATAATTCAACAATTAAGATGAAAGGGTATGATATGCAATAGGATTAGTGTAAGTGATAAAGCATGAATGGTGGAGATTAAAAATTAAATAATTATTTAATCTTTAGTTGAAACTGTTCAAAACTCAGAAGAATAAAGTTGCATGTAAAGATAAAGATTGAAATAGATAGAAGATGAGGATAAATTAATTAAATAATTAAAGTTATTTAATTAATAAAGGTTTGCACGTAGAAGATGAGATCTAATCTAGATAACGAACTGATTAAGACAGAAAGTCTATTTGTTAGAGACAATCATATATTAAATCACCAGATAACTAAATGATCAATTTAGATCTAGACATAAGTGATAAATGACTAATTAGATAACAAAAAATTATCCAATCATAGAAGAATATGCTAAGGATAAACCTTTTTATGAATTAAATAATAATTTAATTCAACATTCAAGATTTTAGGATTAAATTAAATAAATAAAGATTTATTTAATTAAAGATAGAAAAGGCTAAAAAATAATTAAATAATTAAAGTGATTATTTAATGATAGTCGAATGTGTGATAGGAATTAATTAAATAATTCAAAATGATTATTTAATAGAGGGATAGGTTTAATTAGCAACATAATTAAATAAATAATATTTATTTAATTAATCAAGGAAGAATAAAGGTAAGAATGAATTAATTAAACAATTAAAGTTATTTAATTAATAGAGGACAAATGACTTTAGAAAATAATTAAACAATTAACATTATTTAATTATGAAAATGAAGATTAGAATTATGATGAAAATTAGAGTTGCAGGCCTAAGACAATTTTTAGTGTCTATAGTTAGCACCACTATCATCTCTGAATTTAACTACTTGCAACCATCATAATTTTCAATAAATTAACAAACTTACTCTTATCACCAGCCATGTGATGTGAATAGCCACTGTCAACAACCCAATAGTTCTTTTCTTGTTTAGCATGAAGAGCATAAATCATTGTACCTTCACACTTTTTTGGAGTATTTTCTTTCACCTGTCTTTCAATGTTAGCAAAAGTAGTTTCATCTTTTATAGCCAAGAACAAGCATTCATTGTCATAAAAGTCTCCATAATCAAATTATTCATAAGAAATAATAACATTCTCATTTACATAATATTATCTATTGATCTTCTTACCTTTGTTTTCTTTGTTTAATCTATTTTGTTTGTTCCTCTTAGCTCTTTCTAGACATCTTGAAGCATAATGACCAATTCCTCCACAACTAAAGATTTAAAAGGTAACTTACCTTCATACTTGTTGGAGCCTTTTTTCATCCTTCTCACAAAGTTAGCTTCCATTTCATTGAGATTTCCTTCATTTGGATCTTCACTAGTTGTAGCCTTAAAAGAAATTTCTGATTTGGATCCATTTCTCAAATTTGGTTTTCTTATTTCATATGATGTTAGAGTACCCAACAATTGATCTTTAGTATAAGTCTTGTAATCCATGTATTCTTCAATAACATATGTCTTTTCATTGTATGCATCGGGAAGGGTTTTGAGAATCTTCTTCACTATCATGGGTTCATCCATTGTAGAACCAAGTCCTCGTATTTCACCTACCAACTCCTTCACTCTTTGTACATAGGATTTGATGTTCTTATCTTCACACATATGTAGGATCTCAAATTATGCTTCCAAGTTTTGTAACTTTGATTCTCTGACCTTTTTATTCCGTGTATGATTTTTTCTAATGCATCCCAAACTTTTTTAGTAGTCTTTATATTTGAAACTTTAATCAATTTGGACTATGAAAGAGTATTCATTTGAATATAATTTTCCTTGTTATTTGCTTCATGTGCCTTGATTTCATCAGCTGAACTTGGACCATTAGCAGGAGTAGTATATGCAGTATTGTAAGTTTTCTTAACATCATATCCATAGTATTCCAAATATCCTTCCATCTTTATTCTCTAGATGCCATAATTAGTCCCATCAAACCTAGGACACTCAATAGTGATCTTTCCCACCATCTCAAACCTTCCTTAAGTGATTAAGATCTTCTCCAAGGAACCTCGCTCTGATACTAATCATTGAGAAAGACAACTAAGAGGGGGGGTGAATCAGTTGTAGCAAATCTTTCCTTTACAATTGTGGCAATAGAAAAAGTATCCCTCTACTTTTCCTTGCTTGTTTGGTCCCTCCTTGTTAAATTAAGCATAATGTTGCCTTGATTTAGTGTTGTAATGTATTTGACACATTCACATTAGGTCTTGGGCCCTTGTGAGCTAAATGAACTTAAACGTACCTTATTTAAGGTGTTATAAAGTGTTGTACCACACTTTAACACTTTTCTAGAGTTTTCATAAATAATTGGGCTTCTTTATACCTTATTTGGCCTTATTTTGCATCCGCAAGCCTTATATATGCATTTTTTCAAGGATAATCTTGACATAAATCAACATCCAATCACAATTCAGGTGTTTTTAGGTTGTGTGACCTAGATTTAGTGATCTGGGACTCATACACAACCTTGGTCATGAGAGTCCCACCTAGGTTTTTGGGCCCTAATATGGATTTTGCATCATTCTAAGCAATTTTGAAAATGTGTCCCATAGTTAAGCCTAATGGGACTCATACACCACTTCTGGCATATGAATCCTGTGTGGCCTAAAATTACATTTAATTTAAGTTCTTAGCAGGATTTTATTCTCCTAGATCTGATGTTGGCTTGTAGCGTTGTAACTTTAGGAAATTTGGCATAAATAAGTATAAATACAAGGTTATTTCACTAATTTTTACGTAAGCATTCATGAAATCACCTAGCAAGTTGAATGAGCATTCCTAATAAAAAATTGGAGTTTACAAGAGAATTCAAGAGCATTGAAGAGTATTCAAGAGATGATTATCAATTGTTTTAAAGCATTATTCAAGCATCAAGCATCATGTCAAAGTCATCATGCATCATGTTTGTTTTTGAGATAACATTTGTGATGTAAGGTTTTATGATTCAAGCTATAATTCAATTCAAGATCTTTCACATTCAAGCACGAGTCAAGATCTACGTCCATTGGAGCCATCTCATACATGTATTCAACACTTTATTGCTGGGTTTGGTGAGTTGCAACATTTCATTTTTTTCATTCATCATTCCTTCATCTTATTTCATTTCATTTCAAGGTTTGACCAAGGAAAACCCCTTTCTACTAACAAAACAACATTTTTCCCTCTCTTTAGTGTGTGATTTTTAGATCTAGGTTGAAGAAACATTGAAGAGAAAGTTTGGATAAAGTTTTCAAGTGTTCAAAGTTGTCAAAGTTGTCACCTTGCATTGGAGATCATTGAAAGACATCTATAGGTTGCAAATTAGAGATTCAGATTTGAAAATCAGGTGGAAAGGACAGAGCAAACATTAAAGAGTAGAATAAGACTTTGAATTTCTAGAAAACCCTAAGTGAACTGACATGCCACTTTTGGCATATGAGTCCCAGTATAGGAAATTTTTTTGACTTTAGGAGTTTCAGTCATATCTCTACTAGATTTCTGTTCCCACCCAAAAACCCTAATCTGAGGCTAAATCACCTAGACTGACATATGAGTACCAACATGCATTAATTTTAGTGTTTTCAACTTTTCAATTCTTCATCCAATCCTCTTCAAGTTTATGTGTGCACACGTCTGATATCTCAACTTTCTATTATGATTTACATGCATTTCTAGGTCATTTAATGAAGTTTTGCATTGCACTAGGTTTAAGCATTAGGACTTGCATCTCATTAATCTTTCCAATTCCTAGCTTAGTGGTGAACCCCTCTTTAATTTATAATCAGACTGTAAGACAATCCTATTGCAAGATCTCTTTCTCCTTTGCATACCTTAGATTGAGATCTCTAGGGTTTTCGTTGAATGAGAGAGTGAAGATTGTTACTCTATCTCCCAAGCATAGAAGCAAATAATTTTCTTCTTTTCATTTTGGTGAAACCGGATTTAGAACATCATAATTTTGATTTGGAGTGCATTATCATCCTAGATCTATCTTTCATTAACATTGCATTAGGGTTTGCATTAGTTAATTGGCATTTAGGGTTTTAAATCTTGTATTAATGAAAGTGTATATAGGTTGCATTTTTGCATCTTGCATCATTAAATATCATTTGAAATCTGCATTTACATTTAGTCTATAGATCATCCCAACTAAAAAGCATAAAAATAACTTAATTTTTTTTGAATTTTTTGAAAAAAACCTCACTGGGACTCATACGCCCCTCTAGGTGATTTAGTCCTAGTGCATATTTTAAACTACATTTTCCAAAATTTAAAAGTCTATTTTTTAGCTTTTGTTTTCTATTGATAACCTTTTGTTTTAGTTTACAGAGTTTTGGTTATATTCATTTCATTGTATTTAGCTTAATTTCATTACATTTGCATCCATCTTGCATTTAGTATCCCTTGCACGAGCTTTCTACTTGGTGTCCTATTGCTAATACTATAGTGAGATGAAGTTTGAGACTTATGTTATCCTGCGATAGTACAATCATCATGGATCTTGGGTTGTCTAGCTCTTTCAATCCTAGTATTGACACTAGTTTACTAATTATGAACCATACCCTTAACAACTCTTTGCCTTCAAGTAGTGTGCCACATGTGGAAACAATGGTTGTTAATATTCCATAAAAAAACATAATCCAAATCTATGAAGATCTAGCAAACCTACAAAGTCAAATAAGTATTGAGAACATTTCAACTATCACCATCCCTACCATAGATAACATTCATCGCAAGCTTGAAAGTGAAGACATACTTGACCTTGTGCGTAACATAGTTCAAATCTTTGGAAAACACTTGACCTCAACCACTAGTTGTCCTTTACCCTCAAAAAATGTCACAAGCCGAGGAGGAATTCAAATTCCTCCTCCTACAACAATTTCTTCTATTCCTACCTACACCAACTCTCAAGTTACAACAACAATGCAACCTACTAATAATGTGATCCTTTCCTTGGGTATTTCTGCTAGCATCCCTAGTACCTTTGTGGTATCACACGTCATATCTCCTACCACCTTACCACCTATAATCATTCCATTAACTTTTCCATTGAAAACATACACACCTCCACCATATTCACCTCCATCTCACAATACAAGCAATGAACCTCTCATAAACCAACTTTTCCAAACCATTTCATCCCTTCAAAAACAAGTCTCTACTATCAAACAAAATCAAAATGGCCCACCTACATATTATGTCAAAAGCAGTCCATTGTCCTTAGAGATATTGTGAACACCGATGCCACAAGGTGTAGGGGTGCCTAGATTTGATAAATATTGGGGGAAAGGAGATCCTTCTAACCATGTTTTCACTTACATGACCTTATGTAGTGACTTTATTCTTGATGAAAAACTCATGGCTAAAATTTTCCCTAGATCTTTGAAGGATACTACCTTAGACTGGTTTCCTTCATTACCAAACAACTCAATTCATTCATTCAATGAAATTTTTGAGGTATTTATAAACCATTTCAAGGTGCATATGACTCCTAAGATTACCTTGGTTTATTTTATGAGATGTAAACAAAAATAAGAAGAAAATATTACTGACTTTATTTTGCACGCTATCAATCACTTTATTCCCAAATAGATGTAAAGGTTCTCGATCCTCACCTTCAAAAGATGTTCATAGAAAATTTGCAAAGTAAGATACAAGATAAGCTTACCATTATTAAATTACCCTCCTTCATGCACTTATGTATTGCTCTCCATGATTATCAAAACTCGGTTAGTAGTCGTGATGCAAAATCCACCTATCATCGAACTAAGAAGTTTGAGTCTGCAAACCAAAACAATTACCAACCTTTTAGGAAGCAGAATAAAGGTTTCCTTCAACTAAATCCCCCCTCAACAAACAACTCAACATGTTGATAACCAATTAGCTGTTGTAAAAGTGATGATACCCTTTAATATGGGGACTCAAAAAGATAATTCACTCCCCTACCTGATATCCTCCATAATACAATGTCACAACTTTTAGAACAACAAATGATCACCTTGCCTCCCGTTAAATCACTTGATCCTAATAAGCCTCTACCTCCAAAATTTAGATAAAATTCTTGTTTCCATTATCACCAACAAAATGGACATGGCACAAAACATTGTTTCTTAAACATCTTGTGCAAGACCTCATTGATT